>CM076569.1:386945386-387262365 GCA_034641835.2 Pinus albicaulis | reverse complement strand
GGTGTGAGCAAGTGTTTTTGTCAAAAGAATTTAATTTAATATCTCAAATTCCAGATTTGAGATATTAAAGATGTCAGACTTATTTGTTTAATTTTCCAGTCCCCGAAACAAGAACATGTTGAGTTTGCCTAGATTGTGAAGTTGATTGGGCAAGAAACTTTGGATGCATTTTACAAATAGGTTGAGATTGAAATAATCCGAAAATCAGGACTGTGGGTTTACCTCGTCATCAATATCCCATTTCCTAAAAGCACCATAGGAGCACTTATCAACACGTTTGCCAAAGACATGAATGCCCCATCTTAAATAATTTTGGAGATTAATATATTTTCTTAGAAATACTCTGACACAACTTTCTCCCTTAGCCGCACTGTGTGAGCATTGTTCCACAAAGCAATGGATATCTCTATTGTCAACGTCATATCTGTAGCTTCATACTCTAGTCAATGCTAATCTTAAAATTTGTTGATAGGAAAACTTAGCTCCATTTATCTTGAACAAGGGATGATTGGGGAGATCTATATGAACTGACCATGAAAAGAGGAACACTGTGATGTAATATGTTCAACCAAATTTCCACCTATGTCCTTGGAATCAATAGAGGCCAAAAAATAATTTTCAAGTTGTTATCAAACAGGTTCAAACCACAGATGGGGACCTTTGAACACATATTCCAATTGCATAAACAACATTTGCATCAAAATTTCTACTTGGATTTATAATATAGTAGTCTATGAGTATTCCTCCCATTTTGCAGTTTGAATGAATACAAAAGAGTCACAAAGGTTTGTTAACATAAGAGGCTTCCCATCATCACTTACGCTTTGAGATAAGAAATGAATTTTTTGATCATACTCAGGCCTGTGTGCTTGTGTGACTTGTCCTACTTCACCCTTTTGAAGTCGTGTTGGCATAAACAAACACCTTTTTAATAAGGGTGATAAACTTTGGGAGTGTTAGTCTTTTGACCCGATCTCCAAGGTCTATTATGAAGATGGGGTTAAAACAACCTATTTTTCTCAAAGTATTCAATTTCTAAAGCAAATTCCATCATCATGTTCAACTCATCATTTGAGAAAATAGAATCCAATTGAACTCTCTCATGAACTTATATGCTTCACAACATTTCAATACTAGAACAAGAACAATTGTACCATGTGTTACCAACATAATATACAAAACATCTATATGAACTAACCATGAAAAGAGGAACACTGTGATGTAATATTTTCAATCAAATTTCCACCTACGTCCTTGGAATCAATAGATGCCAAAAAATCATTTTCAAGTTGTTATCAAACAGGTTCAAACCACAGATGGGGACCTTTGAACACATATTCCAATTGCAGAAACAACATTTGCATCAAAATTTCTACTTGGATTTATAATATAGTAGTCTGTGAGTATTCCTCCCATTTTGTAGTTTGAATGAATACAAATGAGTCACAAAGGTTTGTTAACATAAGAGGCTTCCCATCATGACTTACGCTTTGAGATAAGAAATGAATTTTTTGATCATACTCAGGCATGTGTGATTGTGTAACTTATCCTACTTCACCCTTTTGAAGTCGTGTTGGCATAAACAAACACCTTTTTAATAAGGGTGATAAACTTTGGGAGTGTTAGTCGTTTGACCCGATCTCCGAGGTCTATTATGAAGATGGGGTTAAAACAACCTAGTTTTCTCAAAGTATTCAATTTCTAAAGCAAATTCCATCATCATGTTCAACTCATCATTTGAGAAAATAGAATCCAGTTGAACTCAATCATGAACTTATATGCTTCACAACATTTCAATACTAGAACAACAGATCCGTGAGTAACCATGGCCACACAAGCTATACCAAATCTTGAATAAACCATTTCGTTAGATAAAACAAAGATAACTCCAAGGAAAACTCTAGTTACTTCATGCATGATGTAGGAAATTACATTTATAATGAGTATCTGTATAGTTGAGATCCTCTGTCAACAATCTGTGAAGCATTTTTAATCCTTAAAATTTTGGCCTCGAGTCCACTAACGGAAAAAATTCTTCCTAGCTCATGAGAATGCAATAATATTATCTGCACTCTTGATCTTGGTCTTTGGTGAAATATATGGACCCTTCGTGTCTTTTATTGGTCCATTTCTCCACTACCCTAATCATCCTCTGTTCCATTCTACAAATATCTCCATAAGCTCCTAATCGAGCATGCCTGGGCAGATGATAAGCTTCAAAAATAAATTGCAGGTCTCTATATTCCAAGCCATCATCAACCAATTTCATAAATTATTGACCCATTTGTCAACCTATATGCATTTATGGAAAATGTATATATTTGGTTGATAATTGTTGAACATAATGCCAACAAATAAATAAACTTATGACATGTTACCAAAATGTAACAACTTGTCATGCAATTGATATCCCATTTCGTAAAAGCACCATAGGAGCGCTTATCAACACGTTTGCCAAAGACTTGAATGCCCCATATTAAACAATTTTGGAGATTAATATATTTTCTTAGAAATACTCTGACACAACTTTCTCCCTTAGCCGCACCGTGTGAGCATTCTTCCACAAAGCAATGGATATCTCTATTTTCAACGTCATATCTGTAGCTTCATACTCTGGTCAATGTTAATCTTAAAATTTGTTGATAGGAAAACTTAGCTCCATTTATCTTGAACAAGGGATGATTGGGGAGATCGTATTATTGCCTAATATCCTTCAAAAACAATTGTACCATGTGTTACTAACATAATATACAAAACATCTATATGAACTGACCATGAAAAGAGGAACACTGTGATGTAATATGTTCAACCAAATTTCCACCTACATCCTTGGAATCAAGAGATGCCAAAAACTCATTTTAAACTTGTTATCAAACAGGTTCAAACCACAGATGGGTACCTTTGAACAGATATTCCAATTGCAGAAACAACATTTGCATCAAAAATTCTACTTGGATTTATAGTATAGTAGTCTATGAGTATTCCTCCCATTTTTCAGTTTGAATGAATACAAATGAGTCACAAAGGCTTGTTAACATAAGAGGTTGCCCATCATCACTTAAATTATCTTTCACCAACACATAACTGATTTCATTTTTATAATGTAAATTAATTCTACCTATGTCATCTTCAACTGCACTTTGTGCACAACCAACAGCATCCCACCAATCAACTCCAACTGAGAGGCCCCACCAAAATCTGGTAATGGATAAGAATAATCAAACCATAGGCCAGTGAAATAAACCACAATATAAATACAGAGATGTAGCAAGATGACAAGAAAAATCAACTTCATACCTGTTTGCTATAGCTCGTTCCCAGGCAGCTGCATTACCTTTCCCTTGACTACTTTGACTAGCAGGAGGTAGAATATGTAGAATCTTCAGTACAGTCCAATCCTTGCTGTTATCTTGCCAAACAGAGGCCAGGCAACAGCTATTAGAAGAGAAAGCTGGTAGGGCAACAAAAACCCCAACTGTGGCATAGTAGTAATCTATGAGATTAAAGCTACTGCTAGAGAATAAATGAACATCGCCATACCGAAAAGCAAAAGCAACCTCCCCTCCATGACTTGAAAAGACAATTTTTGTTAGCATCCTTACGTCACTGTGCTGATTAGCTAGGTCAGAGTTGAATTTGTCACTATTTCCACCATTTGAATCTACCGATGTCTGGGATGCTGACAAATTTCCAGGTGTAGCAAGGGGTCGAGAACCTTTGAAGTCTTTTATTGGAGATATGCTCTTATTTACTTTGGTGGTCCAGATTTTTGTCATTGGTGCTAGTCCATGAAAATTTTTATTATAATTTTCAAAAAGGGGATGCAGTGCAACCTGCTAACGTGAACTTTCCCACTGCTGCGCCCTCCAACCAGTTAGAGATGGCCCCTCATTAGGATTTTGTGGAGAAAAATATTGGCCTGATGTAATGTAATTTGGAGGCTGTTAGTATACTAAAAAGAACAATTAATTCAGCCATATTTGTGATCAGTCTGTTTGCCTACAAATCCAAGTCTAGTGGATTGAAATATAAAAATACTTAATAAAAGCATCAATGTCAAATTATATTGCAGACAGGATATTACTAGTGACAGAATGCAGCTAAACATGTCTTAGTCGGGGACTGGCCATTCGGATGCATTTGTATTATACTGTCAGAATTATTGTTACCATTCTAAACTTACATCATATAGCATGAAAGACAAGGTTGCTTCAAAACATAGAGCTCAATTTCAATTATAGGAGACCTAATGATAATGAGCATAAGCAAGCTTTTATGAATCGTAACAAGAGGAGCAAGCAGCAAACTTTTTGATGCCCTTGCTCTTACGCCTCCAATGCAAAGTAACAAGAAAAATACTTCAGAAGTTTGAAATTTTGTGTCCATTAAAAATATCACTCGCTATTTAGCACTCATTGGAGGACAAGCTATACGAGGTTAACAGGTCTGGATATTTATACATCTTACAGAGACACAAATGTAATATATATATACTCAAATTGGTCCAAAGTCTTCTGCACAATATGCTCTTGAGTCAGGTGAGATTGTTGAAGAAAAACTCTTCGGACCTCACATACGCTCATGTCTAATCTAATATACAAGTTTGGCTTTGCTTCAAACTAGTCCTAGTTACTATCACCTTTGAGGTAACTGCATTCATCATCAATACCCATAATTTTTACATCCAATTTAGACTCCCCAAAAAAACAAAAGTTAAGCATAGACTCCCAAAAGGAAGCAAAAATTGTAAGCATATTGCAAATTAGTATCCTGCAATGTGTAAAGAAGACCTCCTGCTTACACAACAACATATAGTGTTAAATTTAGAATAAGAGAGAGCAAGTGTACTATATTTCAATGCCAGTAAAATCTAAGTGATCACCTGGAGTATATTGAGCATGTGAATAGGGTGTTTCAGGCAGAAGATAGCAAATAAAATTGTCTGCATGCCCTTTGTATTCCTGAAGAGAGTGCACATTTCGTATCAAGAACTCCTGCACACAAACGACATTAATACAATCAGTCATTTACATAGAACACCCAGTAGACAATCAAACTGCCCAAAAAAGTCTCCCTGTAGTTAATTACAATAATAAAGAGGTAGTTGAACTATGAATATTAAAATCTATTAAGGAATACATATGTGAATTTAGGAAGGGGTATTCAATGCTTTTTGATTTAAACATGTTACCTCTTAAAACTAAACACATGCTATTGTACTAATTGTTGAACTTATGAGCCTTGTAGATTCCAGGAATATCTAGGAATCTAACTGTCACTAGAAAGGTCAAAAAATTGACCCTCTTGTAACCATCAGATTTCAAGAGATTCCAGGAATCTGTAATCAACATAAGAATACCTTGCTACTAAATGTTAGGCAACCACAACTACCTTCCATGCTTCCCAAAACAGCCTCGGTTTCACCCTGAGCAATCTCAAAAGAATCATAATAAGCAGATGCGGTTCCTTTGGTTTCACCAGCATTGGTGGCATGGTCAGTTGTTTGTGAAACCAACATTCTAATCTCCTTAGCATTATGATCAACTGCCATTGTTCTTCCCAGGTCAGCGAACTCAGCTCCGCCTTGGCATCAAAAGTGTAATTGCATAAAAGGAATGTTTGTCTCGTGCCAATAGGTCTCCTACGATGAATGCGCAGGAACCTAGTACATAGACAGTTTTTCTCTTCGCTTAGCTACCCAGGGCTTATTTCCCTTTCCAAATATCAATAATTCTTTTCCAAGAAAAATCTATAATAAGAAAAATATTTTAATATATTCTAAAAGGTGAAGATGTCAAAATCATGCCACAAAGTGAAAGGAAATAAAATATCTTTCCTCAAACCACCAAATATATAAAGAAAACAATAATGATTATAATAATAAAACTAGATTTATCGATCTATGCATGATATGAGACCCATAAGCATTCAAGGGACTAAAAATATCTGACCAAAACAAACCAAAAATTTCAAACTCAACAAAATCCTCTAAAAAAGCAACAAACAAACCATTAAAATTTTCAAATATATCAAAGCTAGACATGAACACAATTTCATGTACTTGAATAAGCCCATTGTTGCTTAGCGTTAGACTTCTTAAATTAGTTATTTATCATTTAATACTAGGACACTATCTATGTGAAAAGAAATAGGTCCCAACTTCATCAAATCCGACTTCATTTCCAATCAAAGATCAAAACTAGCTTCGTTTCCAATACCAGTATAAAATCACACATTTTCCAAATATCAATAATTATTTTCCAAGAAAATATAAAACTCAAAACTCAAGAAAATTCCCCAAACACAAGCAACATATATACCATTAAAATTTTCCAAGATGTCAAAGCTAGACATCAAGGTAGTTTCATGTACTTGAATGAGCCCATTGATGCTTTGCGTTAGTCTTGTTAAAATAGTTATTTATCATTTAATACTAGTCAAACACTGTCTATGTGAAAAGAAATAGGTCCCAAAATCATCAAATCCAGCTTCATTTCCTGTCACAAATAAGAAACAAACAATGTAAGGATTAAATATGAAACATCAATCTTAAAATAACACGCATGAAAGAAATGTAGTTGCAATGTTACAATGAAAAATACAAAATATAGAACCCATTTTTACTTGAATTTGACATGTAGTAATCTTGCATGATCAATGGAACATGTATACCAAAATAAGAGTCCTAGGGTATTTCAATTTCCCAATTCTCATCTTGGTCATCATTTTCTACATTGTGAACATGATCTTCTCCAGATGTACTGTCATTATGAGCCTCCAAAACATTATGTTATGTATCAAGTTCATTAGATAAATTTGTTATATTGTTTTCTCCCCTTCTATCACAATCTGATCGCCAAAGCGCTAGTGCTCTTTCATATGGAAAATTGTCAATGTCATACTTTGTTACATATAATATTAAACATGTATCCACATGTTTATCAAGCTTGTTCCTCAAATTTGACTTCAAAAATGATAATGCACTAAACATTCTCTCATCCTCCACTGATCCCAAAATCATGGTTTGACACAAATTTGCTAATTTGAAATATTCTGATATGTTTTCTTGCAGGTATTGGCTAGCACTTAAAGTATTCCATAATCTTGTTATAGCACCGTTTTCATTAGGATTCTCCAAAAAATGATATTGCTTCCACATTGTTTCAGCAAAGCGTCCACCTTGTTGATACAATTTTGATGAATCTAAAATACCTTCAATCTGTTCTCCATGTATCGAGACTTTCTTGCAAAAATGGTCTACTAAACATTTTAATCTCTTTTGAAAATCGGTTTTTAAATTTCTTGAACATTGACAATTGTTCCAATATTGAGGGTATACCACACACATGGCCTCCAACAATTCATCTCGAGGAAATCGTTCTCTTATCTCTGATGATAGTGATCTTGCAATTTCTATCAAATTTTGTCTCACCGAGATCACAATATTATCAAATTGGTCTCTTGACACGGGGCAATCTTTGGTGATTCGTCCCGTCTTACTAATATAATGAAAGGGGACCATATACCCATGCACTGTGATACATAGTATCCCTTTTTCATCAAACGTCAAAAAATTTTCAGTATTTTCTATATTGATGATCTTAGTCCAACTTGTAAACTCTGGACCAGTAAAAGAGTTCGACATCATATACAAATTATCCAATGCAAGGCATGCTGACTTTCTCGCATTTGTGTATTCGGCAATATACATTGTGCGATTCTGAGACATTTTCACGAGGACATTCATTTCATGTAGCATAGGAAGAATTCCAGCCAATGTCAATAATGTTTCTATATCAGTTAGTCGAAAAAGAAGATCTTGAGCTTTGTCTACATTGTAGCGATTTTCATACATCAACCCTACCAAAGATTTGAGCTCACTAAATAGTCTTTGAGCTGGTCCATTTAATGAGATCCATCTTGTATCAACATCTTTCAATAGTTTTTTTCCATCCGTAACACCATCTGCAAATTGTTGAAACTCTAAATATCGTTTGGGACTATGAGAAAAGTATGCATGAGTCTCACGTACAAGATCTTCAACTTTTGAAACTGATGGAAACTTGCTTACTATTTTAAATGCAAGATTCATCCTATGAGCCATACAATGAATATTAATCATATATGGTGAAGCTGATAGTTGTAGTCTAACACAAAGACCATTCCTTTGTCCTTGCATTACCGATGCTCCATCTGCTCCAACACATACCAACTTTTTTGCAATCATTAAATGATCCATACCACTTTCTTTCAAAGTATTAAGAACAAGTTCATAAATATTTTCAGCTGTAGAAGTCTCTCTCATATTTTTAATCCCAAGTAGATAGGAATTCCTAATATGGTCATTAACCATATAAATGCTCATGCAAATCCATGAAGTATTATCAATAGCTGTAACCTCATCCAAAGACAATGCCAAAAACCTAGCATTTGCAATCTCCTATTTCAAATCATCAATTTCTACTTGAGCTAGATATATTGCCCATTCCCAACCACTAGTTACGGACCAATGAGAATATGGAAAGTTTGGCACGTGAAGAAAAGATAGAAATTTCATCTGATCTGGATAATCTGTCATAGGACGACCTTTACATAAGATGTGAAATACAGTGCTCAATTGTATCGTCTTGGATAAAAAACTTCTTTCCATTGTCTTTTCAAATTGAGATATGATGGTTCCTCCACTTGCCTCAAGTTTCTTCTTACTTATTAAATATTTTTTGTATTCTTCCACACATTGGCTATGTTGACATTCCTCCAAAGATTTCCATCTGACAATAGATTTCTCTTTACCATTTACAATTTTCTTTTCATAAACCTTTCCTGCATGCTTTTGTACTGTATCTAGCTTCATCTAAAATTTCACTACCTTGCAACTTTTCCAACTACACGCAATACATTTAACTTCTCGTAAATCCTCATTTGTAGGAGGTATTTCTTCAATAAATGGAAAACTTGAGACCCAATCATCTTGGAATTTTCTCCCTACAGTCCACTGGCCTTTTTTCCTTTTCCGTGAATGGTTTGTGTCACCTTCCAAGGAAATATATTTAACATTTTCATCACTAATTTATGTTGAAACTGCATTTATCTCACCCTGATCACTTGAGGAACCTATTATTTCATCCATCATATGGATATCAGATGCATTTTCACAAGAGTTAACATCTCTCTCAGTAACAGATTGTTCAAAGGAGTTTGAAGCATGAAGAGAATGTGTATTCTTGGATTGAGACTTTTTAAAGTATGATAATACATCAATTTGCCTTGATAGTTTCTTCCCAGGATTAGATTTTGACATCTCACTGAATATTCCAGAAGTAAAATTTCAAATCGATCTAGAAACCCGCATCAATAGTTTCCAAGAGTTGAGAATTACTAGATTTGTAAGTAGCTTTCAAAGTAAAATAAGTGTAATGTTCACAAAAACCATTATGCAATTTTTTATTAAAATGTTGTGCCAAGGCCCAAGCCCAAAAGCAAAAATAAATCATTATACACAAAACAATAACATCATGATTCATCATCTATAAAACAAAGAACATCATTCAAATGTAAAATATATAAAAATTTCCACTAAATTAATTCATATCTCCAAATCACCTAATGAACACTTGAAAGCTTTAAACAAAACAACAAAATATTACAATAAATTTAATCATCCTTTGCAAAACACCTCTCCCTTAAGTTGTAAAGCATTGGTTATAAGAAGTTGAAACATATCCTCTATCATTTTCCATGATAAAAGTGAGGAAGGAAACTAGTCAGTTACTAGTGATTCTTTTACTTATCTTTCCCTTGATGAATTGGTTATAAGAAGTTGAAACATATCCTCTATAATTTTCCATGATAAAAGTGAGGAGGAATGCAACTAGTCAGTTACTAGTGACATTTACACCCTCCATAGAGAAGATGGAGGACTTGGGCTAATTAACAGCCACGCTCCAAGGACGGTTTTAGCAACTAAATGGCTTGCAAGGACAAATGAAGGAGAAGCTCCTTATGAGGTAGTTGTCAAGCATAGGCTAGAAACAACTTCACATATACACAACATCCAAGTCCCTAATGATTTATGATTTAATCATAGGTGAAAATTCCTTTAATTTGCCTAGATGAACAATTGTCAAAACAATTTGGAATGATTGCAAGTAATATTTCATGAGCTTGATGAGGAGCTAAGGATTTTTAAGAGTGTTCTTACACTAAGACACCAAGTGGGCCACATTGCTAGGTGGGCCAATGATTTGGGTTTACATGCATGGAACAAGCATGGGCAAAATAAATTGCAAGTGTTAAATCATCTAATGGGTTTGATCAGCGAAATGGACCCTTTGCAGGGTAAATCAATGGAATGGTATCTTTACACTTGTTTAATCAATAGAATGGACCCTTTCTATAGGTTTAATAAGTGAAATGGAAAAAAAAACCAACATGTTCTTAACCATTAGGACCATTGAAGACCTGATTTCAGAATAGGACCTTTTTAATGGAAAATTCAATTGGAGCAATACAGAGCTAGGGCCAGGGTTCATTGTGGAATGACTTGATAGGTTTCTCTTATAAAACTCCTTTTTCTCTGAGTAATTCTAAAATTTTCAATTATCCCAAGTGCTCTATCCAATCACAAGATGATTCTACTCTCAGTATCAAACTCTCAAGCACTTGGTCCAGGTCATTTAAAATATAGCCCTGTATGGTTCTCACAGCTAGACTTTAAAGAAATGGTGAGAAATTATGGATCTCTCCTAGTTCATGGTTTTTCCTCCTACATCTGGGAGAAAAAATAAAGAGATTAAAATTGAAATGAAAGAATGGGCTAAATCCCACAAGGAAGATCGTCCCATTCTTGAAAGACGAGAATCCTTGAAGAAGTCAAGTCCCAAATTGAAGAATAAGGGCTCTCTGAACAAACTCGGGCAAGGGGAAAAGGAAGTAAGTGCTCAACTATTAAAAGCTAAGATCGTCGAAGAAGAAATCTGGAGATTGAAATCAAGGAGCCTGTGTCTGAAAGCAGGGAACATGAGCATTAAATTTTTCCATTACCAAGAGCACTCAAGAAGAATTTAAAATTTCATCCCTGAGGTAACTCTTAGATAGATTGAAAAGAGATGGTTTAATGAAATCAAAGTAGCAGCCTTCTCTCACTTTAGGAATGTGTTTTCAGAATAAGAGTAGATACTGGAAGTGCTCAGGAGGAAATGTTGGACAAGATCCATGTCTTTTACAAGAACTGGATAATGAGAAACTCCTATGACCCATATCAAGCAAGGAAGTCCAAGAAACAATATGGAATACGAAACTTAACAAAGTCCCTAGTCCAGAGTCCAGACAAGTTCTCAACATATTTTTAGTAAGCAGGGAAATATATCAATAGGGACCTCTTAAGCTATGTGGAAGAATCAAGGAAGCAATGCAGATTTAAAGAACAAATAAATTCCTTCTACTTCACCCTCATCCCTAACGTCAGAAACTAAAATATTCTAGGTAAGACTACCTTTTCTAGATTTAAACCATTGATGCAATGTGTTATTGTAGAGAAACAAACTTGCTTTGTTAAGGGTAGAATTATTTGTGAAAATAGCATAAGAGTTCAGGAAGCTACTCATAGTAGCCACCCATCTGGAAAGAAGTACATGAGTCATAAAACTCGATATGGTGAATGCCTTGGATAGAGTGAGGTATAATTTCTTATTCTCAGCTATGAAGAAATTTGGCTTTGCTGAGAACTTCATTATGTGGGCTAAGGCCTACATAGGACCCTGAATTAAAACTATGGTCAACAAGAGGACAATGTCTTTCTTGAATCTTCAAGGCCACCAAGGGCCTCAGATAAGGATATCACATCTACCCTTCCTTGTTCACTATAATGGCATAGTGCTACCTATAGGAGTTTGTTATCCTCCTATAACGAAGAAAGCGCTTGAAAATGAATTAATCGTATCTATAGCAAGAGTTATGTTATTTGCATTTTGAGCTTAGCCTACCTTTCTAAAATGCATGCTCCTAGTTGGGTCTCATATACATCAAAGGACAACCTACATTGGTTCGAGACATTTCACTGTATAGACGAGGAACTTCGAAGACTCGAACTTGAACACTTGCACACTCCTAGACTAATTTATGTCAATTATGTAGTTGTTTTAGATGCCTCTCTGGAGAAAATCTTAGCCTACCTTCCCTTGGGATGAAAATATTTTTCAGTTCAACAATCATCAATCTAAAATGTTCTTCTACCCACCCAGATATTAGGGGTTGCACAATCAAATAGGTCTATTTTTTAGCAGTTTTAAACTGTCTTAGACACATGCTTAAGTTGTTTTTGTCAGCATAGACACACTTTGGCTACAGTTGCTATGGGAAATCATCTGTTCCATCCAGACTTGACCATGTCAAAATTGAGAATAGATCATTATTTTGTTTGACAAAGCAATCATCCATCTACTTCCATTTTTTCCCTTTCTGGATTAGTTTCTCCTTGTTAATTCTAGTGAAAGATTTATTTTTCTATGTCAAATGTGATGGGAAAACTGGTATAAGCTTCTGAAGCAAAACAGGTTGCAAATTTTGCCTCAATGTATAATTATTTCCCTGCATCTCAATGTCAATGAATATTATATTCTCTATAATAATGCGGAAAATTTTGCCAAAAGATTGGAATATATTTATTTTTTCCGATTTGCCCATCCCAAGAAATATCCCAAACAAATCGCAAGTTTTTCTGAGTTCTGAAAAAATCACAATTTCAAAAAAAACACTGGAGTATTTAATCAGTACCAATAAACCTTTCATGGATTTCCCTGCTTGGGTAGATGTCAAGTATGAGCAGGAATCACTGGCAGTAGAGGATGTCCTTAACCAGCCACTACAGGATGGACAAAGTATTGTACTAGACTCAGTACCCACCACTATGTTTGACTCCAGCCACAAAACCTTCCACTACTAGAGGATGACCCAATACATATGCCCACTAAAGGAGCAGAGGCATTGATAGTAGATACTAGATCATTTGGCATCTTACACCTTTTATATATGTATCTTCTTTTCATATGGTATGGCAATATGATTATATATTGTTGCTAGTTTATACATAATTTTAAATGAAAAAATGAAATATTTTGCATTTTTTAATGCTTAGCCATTTTTTGCCAAGTCATTTCCATTGTTTTCCCGAGTTGCTGAATTTCAAAGTTGTTGACCCCCACAAGTTTATTCCCAAGTCCAATTTTTCCATATTACTTAACCATACAACCCTTGACATTAAGGTACATCTCCTTACATATAGTAACAAAATCTTGACTTATTTTTCATCTCCTTCCACATGACCCTTGAGGAACTCAACATTTTGTATGAAAAAAAGAGGACACATATTCTTTCAACGTTAAAAAAATTTCTCATTTTCTGATCCTTCTTGTGAGCTCTGGAGCTCTTTTTAAAAATCAATAAAGAAGCAATTTGGATATCAACACTTCAACATGGAACAGACCCCTCCCCCTCTTTCTTATAATATCAATCCAATAGTTATACAACTTTCCACTTAAGTTAAATGTGTACCAATGGCATATCAAAATTTCCATCCATGCAATAATCATCGGAAAGAGGAAAATGTACAACCAAAATGATATGTCTAAGGCGTAATGACACAAAGGGGCATCCATTGTTGACCTCAGGAAAACCCATCCCCTATACATACACAGCATAAAAGCCAAGCCCCTAATGCAACTCAATACAATTGTAAATGCCTAGAGATCCCAGATCTATGAAACTCCTTTCCTTGACCCAAACATAGAAGAATGCAACACTAACCGATTGCATAACCAACTTTCACTTCTCTCTAGGTCAACTTATTGTTAAAGAATGGTTGCTCTAAACCCTAAAACACATGTTTACATAGAAAAATAGGAGAAAATATGTAAGCAAGCAATGCAACCACCTCAAATTGTGGGGTAAATCACGATACGTCCATCATAATAGGCACCTTAGGGGATAGAGCATGCTTGACACCAAACTGTTAATTTACCGTGTTGCTCCGAGCATGTTCTCCTTCTGGTGGTAGAGCACTTGGCTTTTAATGGAAAGAGGGCACACCTGTGGAAGAATCTCTCATGTGGAAAAGTTGATTTGTAGACAACCTCATCTTATTTCTGGTAGGGTGCATTTATCTAGGCCTGCAAGGCCTATTCATTCTAGGAGCTCTACTCTTACATGTGGCATACTAGCTTGGGTGAGATTCCCGCATGCATGGAAGAGTTACTCTGGGATTTCTACTCTTGCATTCAATAACCAATTTAGTTTTCATTCTAAAGCTGGAAGAAACACTCAAAAAATAGAATATTAATATGGTATGATGTCCAATTTCATGAGCATGGAGTCATGGACTGCTATCATATCAAAATTTCAAAACATTATTTGCAACTTTTTATAATTGTTCTTGGCATCAAAGCCCCTTGTAAACCAACATGTACGGGACCAACCTAGGTCCTGGCCATTTTGCATGGAAGCCAATCTACAAGCTCTTCCCTCATGTCACAACATGATTTGATAAATTTGGCTAGGGTTCAATGCATTAACAAAATTTGACCAAAATTTGTGTTTTATGTAACCTAAATTGCAGGAAATTCAACCACCTGTATTTTAATATCTGGAAATGTTTTAGGTAGTGAAACATGTCCAATATGGCTTGGAAATAACCTAAAAAGATTCAAATGTTTTCCATGATTTGTAAACACAGGGGTGCCATGTAAAGTTTCAGGCCCAAAAAAGCACATTTGGGATCCTATAAACCAAAATTAGTTATTGTATCAAACATTTAAAACTCCTAATTAGCACTTAGTGTTTTTTATTTAACCAACTTCCATTGACATAACAGTCATGGGATGTTACCAAAGAGTTAACCAATAGATAAATGCACACCACAAATCATACATTCACTGGAACTTCCCCTCCCATGCATGACCATCTAAAGGAAAGGGGCAAAAAATAAAAAGAAGTCAGCGAATCATCACAGTCAGCCAATGATTCTTAGTGTCAAATCATTGGAAACTGTAAATCAAGTGAAAATTTAACCCATGCATCCATGGGTTGACAAAAAGAGTTTATAGCAGCCACAAGCTAATCATTCTACGAGTCTACCCAAATTTGACACAAACTCCTAAAACTTGTTGATTAGAAATTCCCCAAGAAATTTCACTCGGTTCATGAGAGAATTAAAGACGAGTGCAAATAAACTTGCTATGATTTAACAACGCTAGGTTTGTGAGTTAGTTCCAACTTCCTTGTATTATATGAAAATGCCTCAATTGTGCATTGAGATTCTCTTTTTGAACTTATTAACATTAGAGCAGCAATAGACATTGTTGAGAAGATTATAAATGACCAAACCCATATTGTAAAATTTCATGTTACTCTACAACCTACAGCACCTTTACTCCATGGTCCACCTTTTCTATCATTCGGAAGGGAAGTTATCATGAACATGAAAATGTGCAATGTAATATTCACAAAAAAGAAAGACAATAATATCATATATTAATTTCAAAACCTGAAGATCACAATTACTTCCAGAATTGTTCTTAGAGAAAGCCTTGCATATAAAAGATCAATTGAAATCCGACTGAATTTAAACCGCATCAAGGGAACATTTGCACTCTTCACACATTGAACATTGAAGACAATTAATTAATGCATGACATGACCATAGCAACAAAAGCATCAAGCAAAGGCTATAACAAGATTATGTGAAAGTGAGAAATAACACCCATCATGAAGCATCAAGTAATATCATCCACAACATCAACATCACTAACATCACTGTGTGAGGATATCAACTATGTCATTGGGACTGTCAAACTGCAATTGTATAACTGCCATCATTACCAGATTGTACATGCCATTTACAAAATGTCAAGGAACTAGATTAAGAAGAGATATCTCAAAGATCGAATTAAAAAGGAAAATCAAACAATCATCATGATACAAGAAACAAAAATATCAAGTGAAAGAGTTAAGGAAATAACATCTTCATGTTGGAGGAGATGTGAATATGTAGCCTTAGATGCTAGATGAAGTGTTTGGGGTTTGGTAATTCTCTAAAACCCTTAGGAAATATCCTTCCATGAATGGATATCACTCTCCAAAATAATTTTGGGCATATTCCAATATGTAGGAGCCAGGGAAACATGGTGCATAACAGCAGTCTATTGTCCACATATACCCACATAAAAATTGGGATTTCTAGAAAATATCAAGACAATAAGGATACAATTGGCAATGAGGAGAAATGGATATTGGGCAGTGATCTCAACATTATCAAAACCCTTGAATAGAATAAGGGGGAATCATAAGATTAGAAATTATAAAGGTGCAATAATTCAATGACCTCCTATAAAAACTTAAAGTGACATATATGACCGCCATAAATGGGATTTATAATTGGAATAATCGTAGAGGAGGAAAGCATTGAGTTTCCAATATACTAGATCGGTTTATAGTTTCACAAGTCATTCTGGAACAAGAGATTTTTTTCAAATCCTCCATCCTTCCCAGTATTGGCTCAGACTACTAGCCCACCCATCTAAAATTGGGACCCATACTTTCTTTCAAAAGGAAAAGGTTGGTGGGAATAAATATATGTCCAAGGTAGAAACAGTATGCATACAATTCAAATGAAGCTCAAAGAATTTAAATCCAAACTTAGAGATTGGAATAGGAAATAATTTGGACGCATACTCAAGAAGAAAACAAGTTTTGGAATCTCGTATGCAATGTGTGCAACAACAGATCATCTTAGGAGGCCACATGCGTGCCTTGGTGTTGGAAGAGGGAAAATTAATCAATCAAATTGAACAATGAAGAAAGCAACAAGAGATCATTTGGAAACAAAAATATAGAGTGTGGTGGCTAAAATAAGGAGAGAGGAACTTGAATTTCTTCCATAAGGCTATGGTGAATCACATACATAACAATAGAATATTTTCTCTCACCTCTTATGATGGGCATGCAACATAAAAAACTGGAACAAGAACTTGTCTCCTATTACCACTCCTTATTAACGGAGTCGATACCCTGTAGAGAAGAAGCCATTCAAATAATTACATCTCACATTCTAACATTAATACATTTAGCCCAGAATGAAGCCTTAATGTGGACAATCTCTTTCACAAAGGTGGAGAACACAATGTTGGCGAGACCTAGTGGATTGAAGGAGAGCGTGAACTTAAGCATTCACCACTGACTAGCACAGAGCACCCACATTCACCGCACTGTTAGACTCGCAGCGCCATAAATATATTACCACAATTTTATTTCTTCATTATGTCTGAAAGAAATCCTTAGGGATGGCTCAGATTTAGGTTCAGATGACATAAAAAATACATTAGATTAAGAAAATATCAAGCACAAAGTATGCCAAAAATAGGTATCAGAGAAAGTGTTTGTATCTAACTACATAGTTCGAAATAAGGCTCAACTAAATAGGTTTGAATTAATTCATTTAAGTTTACAAACCAATATACAAGAAAACATTAAAGAGAGAATCCATACGGGTGGAAGTAGATTATAGAGGAGAGGAATAACTTTGTTGAGGAGTTTTTATTAACAACCCAACGTTTCGAGATTTGTCTATGTGAGTCCATCATCGGGGGGTAGAACGTCCAAAGTTCTTTGAAAAATTGAGAGAAAAGGGCAAAGGAAAATATAAATAAATAGTGGATAATGAGGAACCTCATGAAAGTTTCCATGAGAGTCGGCTTAAGTTGGGAGAGAATTTAGGAAAATATCTAAATTTTTATTTTATTTTATTTTATTTATTTATTTTTGTTTATTTTTTATTTTTTTAATTTTTAATTTTTTAATTTTTTAATTTTTTAAAATTTTTAATTTATTTTTAATTTATTTATTTTTTATTTTATGGATAATTAAAATTAGGTTGTAATAAGGAGTATTGTTATAAATAGATGACATAATTTTGGAATGAAATAAATTAATTAATGTATTTAAAATAATATATATAATTAAATTATTCAAGTTATTAATACATCAAAACCTATCCGGACAATAAATACTATGAAAGATCTAGTATAAATACATCACTACCCTTCGTATATATATATATATATATATATATATATATATATATATAAAAAATAAAAAGAAAATAAATAAATAAATAAAGAAAAAATAAAAAAAATAATAAAATAAAAAGAGAAGTAAATAATGGTAAGTATTTAGATAAATGGATTAATAACACAAGTAACTAAATAAATAAATTAATAATTAAAATTATGGATATCTATTAAATAAATATTACAATAATTTAATAATAAATAAATTAATTATATATATATATATATATATATATATATATATATATATATATATATATATATAAATAATTAATTAATTAATTTTTAATCATAAAAATAACCTCACATTAACAATCACAATAACTTGAATAATTTAATTATATATATTATTTTAAATACATTAATTAATTTATTTCATTCCAAAATTATGTCATCTATTTATAACAATACTCCTTATTACAACCTAATTTTAATTATCCATAAAATAAAAAATAAATAAATTAAAAATAAATTAAAAATTTTAAAAAATTAAAAAATTAAAAAATTAAAAATTAAAAAAATAAAAAATAAACAAAAATAAATAAATAAAATAAAATAAAATAAAAATTTAGATATTTTCCTAAATTCTCTCCCAACTTAAGCCGACTCTCATGAAAACTTTCATGAGGCTCCTCATTATCCACTATTTATTTATATTTTCCTTTGCCCTTTTCTCTCAATTTTTCAAAGAACTTTGGACGTTCTACCCCTGATGATGGACTCACATAGACAGTCCGAAACGTTGGGTTGTTAATAAAAACTCAGAAACAGGTTATTCCTCTCTATAAGAAAACCTTTGAAAGATTTACATAATCAATAAATATGGCTCAAACTTGTCTAGACACAGAGGGCTGAAATTATATAGGAAACCACAAAATATTAACGAAGTGAACATTCTTGTCCTAGGGCAAAAATTATGCATCAGGATTCAAGAGTCGCACCTCTGTCGTAGAATAATTTCCTTAGAGAGGGTTTAAATTTGACCTATGAGGACTCTTCACTGAACTTTGAAACAATCACTAGTTTTCACCAGGTTCCAGCAGTCCAACACATTCAGACTGGAAAATTTATTAAAAAATAATAATGACAGAGCGTTGTTAGACTGGCCAAAAAAATCACAGCACGCTACACACTTGAAGCATTCGAATTTCGGACTCAGCAAATTTATAGAAAAAAATATAATTACAGTTGCAACCCAAGGGCCAACACCACTGCCCAAACTCCTCCGCGCGTGTGGGTTTAGCTCCATGGCACTGGGGAAATGGGCTATCTTGGATGTTGGAACTCTAAATCCAGCTACTGTGGTCAGTCTCCCAAAACCAGTTGCCCTCGTTAATGCGTGCAGCTGTCATCGGTCAATGCGTCTAGATCGTTTCCACCTCCATCATTTCTCCACCTCCATCGATCTGACCTCCATCAATCTGGTAGGTTTGCACATCCAAGGACCAACATTCAACTTCCATGCCCCTTCCAAGCCCCAACCACCTCTCCGACCCAGTAAATACCCAGTAAATTCTGGCGAACCAGTGAAAAAATGGGGCGAATCACTCCAACCCCTCCCTCCTAACCCAGCAAATCCAGGCAAATGCCATTGAAATCTTGCTCCCAAACAAAAAAAAGAGAAAATGGGGGCGAATTCCATTCTTGATTTATTGGCATTTATTCCGATGGGATAATATATAATAATTAATTATTTTTAAAATAATTATTGGGCTAATTTTATAAAACTATAGAAAATGGATTTATATAAAAAATTCGCCCTATTAAAATTTAAAATCCCTTAAAATTCGCCTTTGGGCTAAAATTCGCCCCTAAAAGTTTCCTGATTAAATTAGCAGAGAAAGCATACCACGGAAGCTAGAGTACAGAAGCTTGATGCATAGAAAATGTAGAGTCCCTACATCACAACGCAAATAGAGACAATCTTTCGTGAGTTCTGGATAAATGGCTCTTATGAGCAAGTGTATCATGACAGAGCCATCTTCTTTCGAAGAAGCAGTGCAGGAGCCCACATGGGTAGATGCCATGGTGGAGGAGTATGACTCCATTGTCAGAAACAGTGCTTGGGAGATTGTTCCAAGGCCGGTGGGAAAATCAGTTGTAGGATCAAGATGGATCTACAAGGTAAAGAAAGCTACTGATGGGAGTGTCGAGAAGTATACGACAAGATTTGTTGCTCGAGGCTTCTCACAGATCGACAGGATTGATTATGAAGAAACCATTTCACTTTTCACACGGTATTATTCCATAAGGACCATCCTTGCTCTCTCAGCGCAGATGGGTTGGCACATTCATTAGATGGATGTAGAAGGCTAACGTTCCTTAATGGAATCATTGAGGAAAAGTATACATTAGGTAGCTAAAAGGTTCGAAATCTTCGGTACTGCAGTCCCATGTGTGTTGGCTCAAAAGAGCATTGTAAGGGGGCCGGAAACAAGCACCTCGTGCTTGGTACCTTGGATCGACAGCTATTTCACTGGACTTGGCTTCACCAAGAGTGAGGCGGATGCAAACCTGTACCAAATTGTGGTGGAGGGTAAGCTTTTAATCATTGTTCTTTATGTTGATGATTTAATACTAACGAGTGATGAGCAATTGATACACTCATGCAAGGCAGATCTTGCAAAGGAGTTTGAGATGAAGGATTTGGGCCTCCTTCATTATTTCCTTGGATTGGAAATATGGCAATGGGAAGGTGAACTGTTTGTGTCTCAAGGCAAGTATGCCCGGGAGATACTGGAGAAGTTTCACATGCAAGGCTGCAAGCCTATCGACACTCCTCTTCCAGGAAATTGGAAGAAAGAGGATGCTACATTGGTAGAGGTAGTGGATGCCACTGTTTATCGACAGTTGGTGGGTTCGCTCATGTATTTAGTCAATACAAGACCAGACATATGCTATGCGGTGAACCAGCTTTCACAAGCGATGGTTAAGCCTACCAAGCTCTTTTGGAAGGCGGGCAAGCATGTCCTGAGATATCTCAAGAGAACATATGAGTATGGTTTATGGTACAAATAGACGGATGAGGTGAAGTTTCATCGCTTCACGAATGCAGATTGGGCAGGAAGCCCAATAGACAGAAAGAGCACATCAGGAGGGATTTATAGTATCGAATCTATGGCAGTTTCTTGGTACAGCAGGAAACAAATATCCTTGGCACTCAGTTTAGCGGAAGCAGAATACATGGTAGCAAGTCAAGCTGCATGTGAAGCTATGTGGATGAGGACGATCCTGGTCATTTTGTTCAGTTTTCATTTAGATCCTACAGTGATACATTGTGATAATAAGAGTTGCATTAAACTCTCGATTAATCCTGTGTTTCATGATAGATCTAAACATATTGATATCTAGTATCATCATATCAGAGATTGTGTGCAGCGGAAGATCATGTTGCTTTAGTACATTGCTACGGAAGATCAGGATGCAGATATTCTGACGAAGGCGCTCACCAGGAGAAAATTCGAATACCATAGAGGCAGGATCGGGGTGAAGGATAATCCCTATCTTGTTGAGAGGGAGTGTTGAGATTCAACAAGATGATGAAGCTTAGTGAAAATTAGTCACCTTCACTAAGTGGGCCCGCAGGCTATTTTTAGGTGTAAGTCTATTTTTAGACTATGTCTATTTTTAGACATGGTGATCATATTTCAGAAGTTGCAGGATGCTATTTGTGGATGGTTGGTCAAGTTGGAAAAATAGATAAAATTCTATTTTTAGAATATTGGGCGAAGTATATTTATAGATCGTCGATCTAAAAATAGAAGTGTCGATTATTATTAGCCCTTAATAATAATCAGACTCTAAATATCAACTTATTCTCTTGGAACACTTTATTTCGGTGTACGATTTGGAAAATCGGTGGGCTAAACAAGGTCGCATTTCTAGGGTTCTTGGTGGTTCATGCATGGAGATTCGATTAGAAGCTGAAGTGGAAAAGAGATTATGTGAGAGTTGGAAAAGAGTAGTTCATGGTGTTATTCTTCCCAGCCAACACCGTGACACGCTCTCATGTCATACTACGCTGAGATAAAATGCTGCAAGATTGGAGGATGACACCATCATGGGGAAAGGAGAGCAGTCCTTGAACATGAAGACTCAGAAGATGATCTCACTTGGAGAGAAATATTCCATACATGATAGAAGATGGGGGTCACATATGCATACTTCTGCAAGACCAAGGAGCTCTTGGATAGATGATAGCCTTCCATGGGAGACTAACTTCCAAAAACTTCCATCTTCATTTGAGCATGTGCATATGCAAGAAGGGCGGCAAGGAGGGAATAGCAACCTTCCATCATATACCTTTGGCATGGGAGATGTCAAGGAGGAGAAGAAGGAAAGGGACGACCTTCCAACACATACCTTTGGCATGGGAGATGTCAAGGAAGAGAGTAGCCACATGACATACATTCCAGTTGATTAATCATCAGCGTTGTCATTGTTGAGGAGTCTAGATCCATATTAGAAATCCCAACTGTTGGTGGATTATTCCAAGGATCTTCACACATGCATGATACTTGATGACCAACTACATGAAGAGGGCTATTTAGTCCAATATGGAGTAATCTATGATCATGGTAGGATCTTATTGTCTAGAGCCTCCAAGCTCAAGGAGAATTTACTACAAATGGCCTATGAAGAGTTATGTTTCAGCCACACATATTCCATGAAGATCTACAACATCATCATGAGGAGCTTTTATTGGGAAGGCTTTGGAGGAGAAATACATAAACATTTTCAAGAATTCATGAACCATGTGGAGTTGGTACAACATGACTCTATGAAAGAGTTATTTCAGCCATCTCTTCCTTCTTTTGAGAGAGGAGATAGATCTATGCACCACTCCATTTGTATGAGGAGGCTTGTTGGTGAAGAGAATACTCATGTAAATCATGTTTTATTTTATGATTGTATGAATTATTTTACCATGTATATGTAGGCCATGGCTCCAAGAAGGAGTGTTGTACCTTATAAACTTCATGGCCAACTTTGGGCCAAATATATTTATGAATATGGCCACTCCCTTGGAGGACAAAGGGAGATTTTGCATCATGATGGGTGATTTCCTAACACACCAAATATATCTCACACTTTCATCCATGGTGAGATAACTTGGGCAGCAAGTAAGTGGTGGGGAAACCACTTACCACATCTTGATCTAATGCAATCAGGAGATGCACTACGCTGGTTCCACTTGTCGGACTATATAAACCTCCATATGCACAAATTTCTGTTTGTATGTATTTGATTTTGATCCCATACATTGATGATGTACTTGTGATTTTTATGGGAATGTATGGAGGAAGGATGGGAGGTATGTATTTGCCCTATGGGATGGATATTCTCCATGTACCTTATGCTACATGTTTTAGGAAGAACATTGGGAAAACCCTATTTGTTTCATGTGAACGATTGTCTCCTTATGGGATGGACTATTTTCATCTCATGAGAACTTTGGAGGAGCAATTCATGGAGGGATGGATTGGTGAAAACTTAGCTTAAGGAGGAAGATTATCACTTGTTGTTGTCACTAATGGAGGAGGAGAAGAGCTGCAACACTCACCTTATCAATTTCTTGAGGAAAAGCAACATTTGGGAGGGGAGGACTGTAATATTCCCAATTAGTCCTAAGCGTATTGAAATATTCATTTTTATTTTATTTTCTTTGTTTAAAGAATAAAAGTGTAAAGGAGGTCCATAATACTCCTAAACCATGAATAAATCAATTCCAAATGTAAAAGGCTAAATCTTGGTTGTTTAAACAAGCACCCTTAGGTGTGAAAGGGGTTGGATATTTTTACTGGGTCAACCTTGACCAGATCTACAGCGCTATCTAGGAGGAGTGGCCATCAATGAGGCACAACGCAGTTTTAGATGGAGATGGCTTGTGTGAAAGAGGTGATTTCATTGAAGGTGGTTTAGGTTTTACAAGCTCTTAACTTATAAAAGGAAGAGGATGGCAGCATGAAAAGGTTATTGAATGATATTGGACTTTGATATATTGTCTGTTTAGACATATAGCTTTATTTGGCTATTTAGCCTAGATTGCAAATGCTGTTTAGCATTGGGTGTTCCTGATCGGGAATCCCACCTCTTCCCATTGAGTAGCTCCTGGGAGAGTCTTGTATTGCATAGTCCACTATCTGGCTAAGGCCAAGCTTCTTCTTTCAACTACAATGCAGATCTTGTTGAGGGTTTGGTTGTCTTTGAAAGCTGTAGCAAGTGGAGGCTAGATCTACTCAAATCTAGGACATTTCAGTGCCCTTTTTCAGTGGAGGAGACTTCTAATCCATTGGGAGGAGAGTATTGAGGTGTTTGGGCATGATTTTCTAATCTTGGCATGTGGCCAAACATATTATAAACTCTACAACGCAATTTTTCTTCCAGATCTGCGTTATTCCTGTAGGTGTTGTTGCAGGGTTTTTTGGCATGCCATCTGTAGAGTTGGTTTTCAAGTGTTGGGGGATCTGTCCTTAACTTTGGAGATCCATTGGAGGAGATCTATTCCTTGTTCATATCAAATCTGATCTGCATACTTATGAATATTTTTGAATATCTGAATATTTCTGCAGATCTGCAAACTTAGATCTCAGATCTACTTCATGTACATGGTGTAATGCTAAGAACCCCAAGGGGATTTTGAAGAGGAGCCTATATAGTGTATGGATCTGTTATAGATCTGAAATTTCATACAATTATTTGCTCTATATCTAATGTGTAATCTACAACATGTTGCAGTCAATAAAATAACACTCTAAAGCAATTTCCAGTCTTAATACATGGTTGCAACACCTCTTTTTAAGGATTTTCTTCTATTGGTGACTTGTATTTCCAGTTATGCATCTTATGGGCCATATTTTATATCTGATTTGCTGTTGTAAATACATTTGAAAGGTCTCATTATTGGCCTCCTGCTATAACTTAGATGAACTGCGTTATTTTCTTGCAAATCTACTTTCTATTACTGCATTCCCTATTTGGGAATATTACACAATATGAAAATCTTAGAATGCATAATGATGAAAGTATTGCTAGTTTATTTTTGCATCTAGAAGGGATCGTAAATCATATGAGAAATCTAGGTGAATACACACAACTTTAGTAGAGAAAATATTAAGATCTCTAACTCCTAAATTCAAGTCAAAAGTGTTTGCTATTGAAGAGAAGCAGGATCTATAAACTCTTACTATTGCTCAACTTCATGGGATCTTGACTAATTTTGAAATGAGAAAAGGAGGATCGTCTAAAGTTAGAGAAGTCACATTCAAAGATATTGCAAAAGGAAAGGAAAAAGAAGAACAAAAGGAATGTGGGTATGAATAAGAAAAATATGAGGTAAATTTTGTAAAGAAACTTCAACTTAGCACTGGAAGGTTCAGAGGTAAGTTTCCTTCAAATTTTTTTCTTGTGCAAGAGTGGGTCATTATGCTGCTAAATGTCCTCATAAACATGACAAGGGAAAAGATATAGAAAAAAGGTAACAGGAGATGATTTGACAACAGGAAAAGTTATTATACTCATGAAGATAGTGATGGCTTGTCAGATAGCGAAGAAGGAGAATCAGATCAAGATCTTAGACTACTTATGGCCTTTGAAAAGGACTCTAGTGATACTAAAGATAAATTTATGGATGCTTTAGAAGATAATTATTTTCTTGAAGAAATCACTCAACTCAAAATATGTTTGGAAGAAAATAAAATAGCCCGTACATACTCTAAATAACCAACTCTTAGAAACGAAGAAGCATAATGATAAACTAGAAAGTGAAATAGTATGCCTAAGAAAGGAACTTGAGAAACTAAAAACTCTAAATATTAGATTTGCTAAAGGTTCTGAAAGCTTAGGTGAAATTATCAAGGTTCAACGCTCTCCTCTTGTGAAGACAGGTCTTGTATACATTGGTGAATCTTTTCAGTATGAAAAGTCCCCAGCTACAAGCTATCTAAATGTCTCTAAAGCCAGTCAGCAAAATTTTATCACTCAGCAGAAGGACAAAGATAATCTCAGGTAAAGCATGATTATTTAAACTCAAGGATGAAAAATAACAAAAGCATCAGTTAAAAGGTAAACAACACTAGAAGTTTTTATGATAATATAAATTTCTTCTTTAATGGTCAATGTTTCTCATGTCATAATTTTGGTCACAAATATTCTCAATGTGTTGCATAAAAAACCATCATGACCAAAGAATCAAGAAAACAAAGAAATGAGATAGGAATGAAGAAGAATATTTACAAAAAAATTTCTGCACTTCAAACTGAAATTGAGTATTCCTTTTGCAATAACTTTGGACATAAAGAATCTAAATGCAGAAGTAAACTACAGCCAAAGGAACACATATCCACAAGTTCTAAGGCATGGAGAAGGAAGGATGTACAATTCGAAAGCTGCAGCATAGCTTTGTTTGTAGAAGGAGAAGAAAATCAATGGTACATTGATAACGAATGTTCAAAACACATGACAGGTGATAAAGACAAACTTATTTCATACAATGCATTAGAAAAGGAAAAGAATGCCACTTTTGGAAATGACTCTCCTACTGTTATTAAGGGTAAAGGGTCTATTTTTCTAAAACAGAATGTTAAAGTCAATAATGTTATGTATGTTGATTGATTAAAGCATAACTTGTTGAGTGTTATTCAAATGTGTGATCAAGGAAATGACGTTGTATTCCGATCAAAATAATGTATGGTTTGTGAACTTGACATGGGAAAAACCATAATAAAAGGAACAAGAGCACCAAGAAATCTCTATATGTTGAAAGAAGGCCAAGAACAATGTTACTTAGACAAATCTACAGAAAACTGGTTGTGGCACAGAAGATTGGGACATCTAAGATTTTCTCAAATAAGCAAATCAAGCAGGCTTAAAGTTGTTCGTGATTTACCTAACATCACTTTGCTAGAAAATACCATATGTAATTCATGCCAATTCGATAAGCAAACTAGAGTCCAATTTAACACCAAAGAATGATTAGCAAGTAAGCCTCTTGAACTTATACATATTGATGTGTGTGGACCGGTAAGGAAAAAGTCACCACGTGGAGAACAATACTATATCTTATTCATTGATGACTTTTTTAGAATGTGTTGGATTGGTTTAATGAAACACAAAGATGAAGCATTTGAAAAATTTAATGTCTTCAAAGCTTTAGTTTAAAATTAGTTAAAGATTAAGATCAAATGTCTTAGATCTGACCGAGGAGGAGAGTACACGTCAAATGAATTCTTTGATTTTTGTGAAAAATATGGCATAAAAAGACAAATTTTGGTAGCTGGAACTCCCCAACAAAATGGTGTGGCAAAAAGAATGAACAGAAAAATTCAAAAAATGGATCGTGCTATGCTTGATGAATCCGAGACTCTCGGCACGTTTTGGGATGAAGCTGCACATACCATAGTAAATATTCTCAACAAGGCTCATGTTCATGTGAATAGTGATAAAAATCCTTATGAATTATGGTATGGTAATACTCCCCTTTGTAATAGGCTTCTTACAAAGTTTTTCGAAGCAATTTTTTTGTCAAAAACAATGATAAAAACTTGGTAAGCTTGATCTAAATGAGATGAAGGAATACTTCTTGGATACTCTTAGAAGTAAAGCATACATTACTAAAATAAAATACTTTAGAATATTGTTGAATCTATTGGTGTTGTGATTGATGACACCCAACTCCCAAAGGAAATCAAAACAAACATGGATGATGATGATGATGAATGATTTCCCCCATCAAATAACAGACATAGAAGAAGAACCACAATAGGAAAAATACACCCCATTGGGAAAAATGCGAGAGGGGGGTGAATCGATATTTAGGACTTATTCAAAACTTTTCACTTTTTCTTACTTCAAAACCCATACGCTACTTTGCTGAAGCCAACTAGCGTATACACGCGGATCTCCTTCATTAAACTCGTGTATACACAGAGATCATATTATGTAATTAAATCTTTACTTAGATCTATGCAACATTCATTCTTCTGATGTTTAGTTAACAGTAAACATGTGCAGTAATAACAGAATAAATCATCACATATAAGCATCACACATGAACACCGGGATTTTAGGTGGAAACCCAAGTCGGGAGAAAACCACCGCTGCCGTTGCTCAGCCTTCAATATTTTATTATAGAGAAAACATCTTACAACATATGTACTGGCGCAGACTCATACCAGTACGCAGGCACCCACCTGCGCTCGTTTACCAGCCTCTCCTGGAAGGGAGCACCGACCCCCTGCTCTCGTTTACCAGCCTCTCCTGGAAGGGAGCTACGACCCCCTGCTCTCGTTTACCAGCCTCACCTGGAAGGGAGCTACAACCCCCTGACTGAAGGCTACAACCCTCAACACCTCTATGGACCACGTTTCATCAATTTTCACACTGGATCCAACCCACACAATTAAGCTCAAGGAACATTCATCAATTCAACAACTTGCTCTATAGCAGCATAATCAATATTCGAACGACCCAGATCAACATTGACAGATAGCAGTACACATCAGAAACAGATATCAGCAAGACAGCAGAACAGATCAGACATCTCACAACTTCAGCAAACCCTAGTTTATCATACGCGCTTTCCTTTCACTGATCCTGCGTATATACGCGCCTTCATGCATATAAACCCACGTATACCTCTGCACATACTTCAGAAAACCCTAACTGGACATACGCGCTTTTCCTTCATCAGATCCGCGTATACACGCGCTTTTACCGAAACGAACCAGCGTATACTTCTTCAGACATTTCAGCGCAATTCTTCAGAACAGATGCATAGCTCAGATATTACCCTTTACTTCAGAAACATGTTCGCCTCATCTCAGATCAGAACATTCCATAAACAGATCTAGCAAATACAAATACATTTCAGATCTAGATACCCTTCTTCATCATTTTCTTCATTGGTGCATCATGCATTCAGATCTATCATTCAACTGTAACCCTTTCCATTCATATATACTTCAGAGAGAAGTATTCATTCAAGCTCAAACATCTTGCACCCACCCTCATACTTTGCACAATGAATTTCTTCTCCTTATATAGGTTTACTCTTTTTCAATACCATGAGCCAAAACCACATTACTTCCGATGGTATTCCTGGACGGGGTCACATAGACGAATCATTACTCAATACAATGGGTCAATACCATGGTGGTTACCCCTAGTTTTTCACTTTATGAGTGCTTTTGCCCATACGCGACTTGGCACGTTATTTCCCGCGTGCATACGCGACTTCTCCTAGACAAATCCGCGTATGCCTTGAGACATACTCTTTTCATCATAGATCTAGCACATACTGAATTCCTTTCTTCATTACCTTCTGTACTCACTGTAGATACATCAGATTTACATCATTTAACAAGTTTATCAAGACATATTCTATCAAGCATAACTTCATCAAGTAGGTTGCCATCATCTTCATCAAGTGGGTTGCCATTCAAGGACAACACTCTATCAAATGGGTTGCCATCAAGGACAACACTGCATCATATTGCCAACAATCTCCCCCTTTGGACTTGATGGCAACCACGATGGTGTTTGATCACTACAACAGATAGATACATTAAGAATACAATGACACCATGTCACTCTCCCCATTCTTTGACACCATTCTTTTCTTTTATTCAAACACCATTCTTTTCTTTTATTCAAACACCATGTCACTCTCCCCCTTTGACATCAAGAGAAAAGGGCGGATCAACACCAACACAAGGTTTTTCTCCTCATGTTGAAAGAAGAGCGTCGTAGATCTGATGTGCATTGAAGTGACCAAGCTCCCCCTGAGTTCATGCTGAATCTTCAAACATATTTTTCAATGAATCACATGACGCTATGACCTTCCTATCACCAAGGACTCATACTTACATCAAAGATCCAACCAAGTGGATTTACATATGAGACTCAAATACCCAACCAAGTGGGTTTACACAATTTGACTCCACTAGCCAACAGAGTGGGTTTACAAAAATGAACAAGTCCTTACATGAATTAATATTACAATTTTACATCATGGGTCTCATCATGACCTTTTCATCAAATTACAAATATGACTTTTCATGAAAAATACCAGAAAGACCTCAAGAAAGAGATCATTTTTCAGAATCATCATAATGCCAATAATGCATTATACTCAGCAAGACCAATGCTCCCCCTGAAGCTGTGCATCCAATGCATCCTTTCCATATGGCCAAGGCTCCTCCTTAACTTGTGCAACCTGAACACCTTCAACAGCAAGTCATCAACAACAAACTCTGCATGATCTGTCCATATCTCTAAATCATAAGACTTCCATCTCATCCAACAGATACTCTTCATCAAGTAACAATCTGGGCTCATCCATGATCTTCAACATAAGAAACCAAGTATCATATCATCATTATTTAGAACTGAGAAAATAATTTGATACAGAGTCAATAATATAGTTATTAATAGTCAGACTGATGCTTCCCCTGAACCTCTGCTCCAGATCTTCAACTATCAAATAACTTCTCTTATCATCAATGCATACGCAACTGTGTCTGCTGGAACTCGCATGTATACACGAATTTTGTTCATATAACCCGTGTATGGAAAGTGAAGCATAGAAATTTTCACATTACTTCCCTTGAAGTTGTACCACCTGTACCTGTCTTCTGCATACCAGATGCACTGTCAGAAACAAACATAACCAGAATTACCAAATCAATCATGAGAATCATCATACATTGCTCCCCCTGTGATGATACATCCCCATAATGTATCTCACATTACTTCTGCAGTCATTCAGAGAAGTAAGCTTCAGAAGCTGATGACTGCAGTAGGGTCAAAATTTCCTACGTTTCTGACCGGTCCTCCTTCTTTCTCCAGCTTTACTTGAAACTTCTTATTGTGGGCTGGAAGCTACCCAATTTCTCATATTTGTTCATCCTGCATTATTTTTCCACATGTCCATACTTGTTACAAGCATAACATCTTATGTGACCAGAAAAGTAAGCATAAGGATCATAGTGTGTTCTTCTATTCTTTCTTCTATTGCAATCAGCTGCTTTATGCCCATACTTGTTGCATGAAAAACAATATCCCTTGAAGCCACCAGAGTACCTTTCTGAATAGAATATGTTTGATTGTGACTGAAATGATCTGCTTCTGCAATTTGCTGCAACATGCCCATAATTATGACATTTAAAGCATTCAACAATATTGAATGATTTCCTTTGAGAATTCATCATTGTCGGTTGACCTTTTGTTTCTTTCAACACTTCAGGTTTTGCATTGATATCCTTTGCATCTTTATCACTTCCTTGGGAACTAGATTCTCCTTTAATAGTTTCATGAAAACCAAGACCAAGTTTAATAGAAGGAGACCTTTGACTACTAAGAATATTATCCAGAATCTTAGTACTATCTTGAAACCTCAAAAGCTTATCCTTTTCTTCTAATTTACCTTTGAGAATGTTTACCTCAACTTCCAATCTTTGGCATTGCTTCTTCATACTTTTATCGACCCTTTTCCCTTCTTCAACTTGATCATTCAAATTTAGAATCTCTTCTTTCAACCCATTTTCTTGATCTTCAAGAGTTCTTCCTTCTTTGATTTCAGAGAGATGATTTCTGCTTCAAGTTCTTCATTCTTCTTATTTGATTTTTCCCAACCTGCTTTCAGAGAGATGTTTTCTACTTCAAGTTCTTTCGGATCTTCTTTGAGAGAGATGATTTCAGCTTCAAGTCTTGCATTCTTCTTGTTTGATTTTTCAAGATCTGCATTTAGATCGTTGATTTCTGCTTCTAGTCTTTTAATTCGATTGGATGCATAAGTATGAAACCTTTGATACTTGTCCACCTGTCCATTCAGCATTTCTATTTGTTCTTTCATTTGAGAGATCATCTCTTTGTAGATAGATTCTTTCTTATTAGATGAACTTTGTAGTTCTTCAACTTTAATCTTGAGAGCTTCTTCTAGATTCATAACTTTACTTTCACTATCTTCACTATTGCAATCACAAGAAAGTGAATCACAAGAACAATTATCAATACCTGTTTTATCTTCTTCATGTTCTGTTGCACATGTTTTCTGAGATATTTCCTTTTTAGTGGCCTTCTTCTTTTTCTTCTTTGCCATGGGCACTTTCAGAGCTTGGTCAGAATCTTCTTCATCTTCACTTGACGTATCATCTTCATTTGCATAATAACTCTTTCCCTTTGCAGATTGTTTCTCTTTATCATGATTTTCTTTATAAGGACATTTAGCAGCATAATGACCAACTCTTCCACAACCAAAACATTTGAAGGGGAGCTTACCTTTGAATCTTCCACTTTCGAGTTGGAGTTTTTCTCACAAAATTTGCTTCTTCTTCTTCTGATATGTAATTTGATTCCTTGACATCTTTCTTTTCTTTTCTTTTTTTACATGCCTTAAAAGCAGCTTCTTTGATTTGAGAGGGACCTCCTTGTCTCATTTCATAAGCAGTCAGAATACCATGTAGTTGAACAATAGTAAGAGTTTGCATATCTTGCCTTTCTTCAATAACTGCTACTTTTGACTCAAATTTTGAAGTCAAAGATCTTAAGACATTTTCAACCAGAGTAGTATCAGTTATAGTTTCACCCAAACTTCTCATACGATTCACAATATCATCCAGATGTAAAAAGAAACCGGCAATACTCTCATCACTATGCATCTTCAAATTTTCATATTCAATTATGAGGGTTTGGAGTTTTTCACTTTTTACCTTTGTATCTCCTTCACAGCTAAGAATGATTTTGTCCCATATTTCTTTCGCTGAATTTAGCTGCATCACTTTAGCAAATTCTGGTTCAGACATGCTTCCTAACAAGACATTGACTGCTTTGGCATTGATTTCATACTTCTTCCTTTCTGCTGCATCAGTAGGAATACTTGCTGGATATTGATATCCTTCTTCCACGATTGCCCATACTTCTGCACCAAGACTCTGCAGATATGCTTTTGTTCGTATCTTCCAGAATAACAGATTATCTCCATTAAATAGAGGTGGCCTTATAGACATTACTCCTTCATGACTTCCCATTGCGACGGATCTCCTTCAAGCGATCAACTTACTGTGAAGGCGTTCCCACTACGATACAGTGAGAAAATGCGAGAGGGGGGGGTGGATCGATGTATGGACTTACTCAAAAATTTTCACTATTTACTTAGAAACCCTTTGCTACTACCTTTGATAACTAGCGTATACACGTGGATCTCCTTCATTAAACTCGTGTATACACAGAGATATTATTATGCAATTAAATCTTTACTTAGATCTATGCAACATTCATTCTTCTGATGTTTAGTTAACAATAAACATGTGTAGTAACAACAGAATAAGTCATCACACATAAGCATCACACATGAACACCAGGATTTTAGGTGGAAACCCAAGTTGGGAGAAAACCACCGCTGCCGTTGCTCAGCCTTCAATATTTTATTATAAAGAAAACATCTTACAACTTATGTACTGGCGCAGACTCATACCAGTACGCAGGCACCCACCTGCGCTCGTTTACCAGCTTCTCCTGGAAGGGAGCACCAACCCCATGCTCTCGTTTACCAGCCTCTCCTGGAAGAGAGCACCAACCCCCTGCTCTCGTTTACCAGCCTCACCTGGAAGGGAGCTACAACCCCCTGACTGAAGGCTACAACCCTTAGCACCTCTATGGACCACGTTTCATTAATTTTCACACTGGATCCAACCCACATAATTAAGCTCAAGGAACATTCATCAATTCAACAACTTGCTCTATAGCAGCATAATCAATATTTGAACTACCCAGATCAACATTGACAGATAGCAGTACACATCAGAAACAAATATCAGCAAGACAGCAGAATAGATCAAACATCTCACAACTTCAACAAACCCTAGTTTATCATACGCGTTTTCCTTTCACTGATCCTACGTATATACGCACCTTCATGCATATAAACCCGTGCATACCTCTGCACATACTTCAGAAAACCCTAACTGGACATACACGCTTTTCCTTCATCAGATCCGCGTATACACGCGCTTTTACCGAAACAAACTAGTGTATACTTCTTGAGACATTTCAGCGTAATTCTTCAGAACAGATGCATAGTTCAGATATTACCCTTTACTTCAGGAACATGTTCGCCTCATCTCATATCAGAACATTCCATGTGAGATCTGAAAATGTGAATACATTTCGAATCCTGAATACCCTTCTTCATCATTTTCTTCATTGGTGCATCATGCATTCAGATCTATCATTCAACTGTAACCCTTTCCATTCAGATATACTTCAGAGAGAAGTATTCATTCAAGCTCAGACATCTTGCTCCCACTCCCATGATTTGCACAATGAATTTCTTCTCTTTATATAGGTTTACCTTTTTCAATACCATGAGCCAAAACTACATTACTTCCGATGGTATTCCTGGATGGGGTCACATAGACGAATCATTACTCAATACAATGGGTCAATACCATGGTGGTTACCCCTGGTTTTGCACTTTATGAGCGCTTTTTCCCATACGCGACTTGGCACGTTATTTCCCGCGTGCATACGCGACTTATCCTAGACAAATCCGCGTATGCCTTGAGACATACTCTTTTCATCATAGATCTAGCACATACTGAATTCCTTTCTTCATTACCTTCTGTACTCACTATAGATACATCAAATTTACATCATTTAACAATTTTATCAAGACATATTCTATCAAGCATAACTTCATCAAGTAGGTTGCCATCATCTTCATCAAGTGGGTTGTCATTCAAGGACAACACTCTATCAAGTGGGTTGCCATCAAGGACAACACTGCGTCAGTGGGTTACCATCAGGATAACACTGCGCATCATATTGCCAACAGAACCTAATCTTCGGGCTTAAACCTAATGAAGAATCAGAAGAAGATACACCAGAGAGAGAAAATTCTCCATCTAGGTATGTCCAAGAGAATAATCTAGAATCTCAAATTTTGGGAGAAAAGGAATCAGGGGTTCAAACAAGAAGAACTCTTGTAGGATCTCCTAGTTATTTAGCATTATTATCCACCATTGAACCACAAAATGTTAATCAAGCTAGTAAAAATGAGTGTTGGATTAAGGTCGTGAATGAAGAACTATATCAAATTGAAAAGAATAGTTCTTGGGAATTGGTTCCAAGAACTCATGCTAAAAATTTTATTGGAATAAAGTGGATATTCAAAAATAAGTTAAATGAAAATGGAGAAGTAATTAGAAACAAGGCCATACTTTTTTGTAAAGGTTATTCTCAACAAGAAGGCATAGAATTTGAAGAAACATTTGCTCTAGAATTTATACTTGAATCCATAAGAATGTTTCTTACATTTTCAAGTTTTCAATGCTTCATATTTTATCAAATGGATGTAAAATTTGCCTTTCTTAATGGTGATATGGAAGAAGAAGTTTATATAGAACTGTAGTTTTTAACCTTGTACAGAAATTATCTATGAACGAATCTTTAAAACAGAAAATAAACAATAGCGAGAGCATAAAACATAAAATAGATAAACACAGATGTTTTCCCCTGGATCCCAAATCGGGACAACCAGCTTGAATTTTCATTATATTCCTTTTAGTGTTACAACACATATATATACATGCCGAAGCATATATAAACCCCAATCCTTTAACCCTTGATTAGAACATAACCATAGTTCTCTTGATCGGATCTACAAAATACCAGGGGTCAAAAACCATGTGCAAAACCATGCACAAAACCATGGGCGGGTCTTCCCACTGGAAAATAAGGACCAAAACATTTTTCCTGGGGCGCTGCCCCGGACCTCAACAGGGGGGGCTACTGCCCCCCCTGTGACCCCCCCATACGTTGTGCCCAACACAACGTACAAGGGGGGCTATCACCCCCCCTGTTACCCCCCCGCACGTGACTAGTCATGGAAAGAATATAACACAAACCTAACAAGAACAACCGAAAGGATTCATTCTAGGAATTGATGAAAAAGTTATTTTCAAACTCAGAAAAGAATTATATGGCCTAAAACAAGAACCACGGGCATGGTACTATTGTCTTGACAAATATCTTCAACAACAAGGCTTCACAAAAGGATCCACAGACAGTAACTTGTACACAAAAATTGAGATATAAAATAGATAGAAAATCATTGTTTATAGATAGAAAATATTTCAGATTAATGACATCATTAGGATTTGGTTGAAGTTTCGAACCATCTAATGTGGTTCATCCTTGTCCTGAGGATGAACCACACTAGATGGTTGGAAACGTCAACGAAATCCTAATGATGTGATTAATCCGAAAGATTTTCTATCTACATTATGGATCACAAAAGTCTTAGATCTAACATATCGTTGTTTATGTTGATGACATCATTTTTGGGAGTAATGAAGAATCTATGATTATGTTTATGTTGTTGTTTATGCAGCAGGAATTTGAAATGTCTTTGCTTGGGGAACTAACATATTTTCTTGGTTTATGAGTACAACAAGCAAAACATGGAATTTTTCTTCCACAAACAAAATATCTCAAGCAAATTCTGAAAAAGTATTAGATGGAAGATTGCTGAAAAAATTGTATATCAATGATAGTGAGATGTAACCTCGGTTCTCATGATGATTCTTCCATGGTACATCAACCAAAGTATAGATCTGTGATTGAAGTCTACTTTGTCTAGCAGGAACTAGACCAGGATATCATGCATGCGGTTAAGGATTGTTGAATAGTTCCGAGCCAATCCAAAGTTCTCATCTTCAAGCGATGAAGTAATTTTGAAATATCTCCAAGGAACTCAAGACTTTGGTTTATGGTATCCCAAAATTTCTATCTTCACCTTCATGCTTGTGGAAGATGCAAGCCGACTGTGTTATAAAGTTCAGGAAAGAGCTCTAGAGGAGAGTGCATTTTAGAATTTTATATGGGGCCCCGATTAGTATCCTGGTTCAGAAAGAAAAAAAGTTCCATCGCTTTATCTACAACTAAAGTAGAATATGTGGCTGTTGCATAATGCTACACACAAATTCTCTAGGTGATGCAAACATTACAGGATATTCAAATTAAATGTTCTCCACCTATCTCCATCTTATGTGATAATATGTTATTAGCATCTCAAAAAATCTTGTGATGCATTCCAAAAGTAAGCATATTCCTATCAAGTATTGCTTTTTACGAGAACAAGTGCTTGAAAAAAATGTCAAATTAGAGTATGTTCCCTCAAAAGAAAAAGTTGCTGACATATTTACTAAACCTCTTCCCAGAGAAGCATTTGAATATCTCAGATAGAAACTAGGATTTGTTTCTACCTCACTACGTTTTTAATCTTATCTGATCGATTTTCAGATGCAACTTCAGAAAATTAAATTCGATATGCTAGTTGCGTGAAGCATAGTCACGTATATATGCAAGTCTATTTTCAGACAGTCGCGTATGGATTGTCATAAATATGTGGGTCTGCCTCCAGAACAAAAGTTTTCATGTTGCTGATAGATATGGTTTGGTTTTTCCTACTCAGGGGTTGGTGGAGACAGTCTGTTGTTCTGTGTTTTGTCTTACATTTCCTTCCATTATATTTATCTGCTTGATGAAGATGCTTTGATGAATTGGTTGTTGAAAATGCTCGGGATGCACCGGTTTAGGAGGAGCATTAGCCTTGCTAGATATAAGGCATTTTTTGGAATTCTATTGGTTATTGAATTATGTTCGATGATCTCTCTCTATTAAGGTCCTTTTTATAAAGTCATATTTGTAATTTGATGTAAGGGTCATGTTGAGACCTATGATATAAAGTTCTTCATATTCAATCATGTATTGTCTTGCTCAAAAATGTAAACCCACTTGGTTGGGTAGTTCGGTCAAATATGTAACCCCACTTTGTTGGGATATTGGTGTCAGTATGAGTCCTTGATGAAAGGAAAGTTCCTAGAGTCATGTATTTCATTGAAAATATGTCTGAAGATTCAACATGGGGGAGTATGGTCCGTATATTGCATCGGTCTACCCTTTTCCCTTGATTTCAAAGGGGGAGATTAATTTGGTGTTGGAAGAATGCTTATGTTGAGATGTCAACAGGGTGTGATGATTAAAAACCTACATGGTTGCCATCAAGTCCAAGGGGGTAGATTGTTGGCATTATGATTGCATGTGTTGTCCTTGATGGCAACCCACTTGTAAAATACCAAATAAAATGGTTCTGGATAAGCTCAGAGGTGGCTTTGTTATGGATCAGGATGAAATTTTTTTTACAGATTAATCAGAAGATGAATAAAGTTCATATTTAAGGAACTATACGTGAGTTTGTTAAGGCCAAGTCGTGTATACATGTGGATAAGAAGAAGCAAAGTAACGTATGTCTTTGCACACTAATTTTATGATATCATGGGTCCTTACCATGGTATTAGCCCACAGTTTTGAGCGCAATAATGGTTGATTTACCTCATCCAAGAATACCATTAACACTTGTGTGGTTTTGGCTCATGGTTTTGGCTAAGGCTCAAACTATATAAGGAGGTGAAGATCATAGTGCAAGTGTGTGCATGTGTATGGGTATTGAATGAATACTTCACTTTGAAGTATATTTGCATGGAATGGGATATAGTTTATTGATAGATTTGAAATAATGGCGCAACCATGAATACAATGATGGATCAGGATCTCTAGACCTGAAATGACTATGTATTTTCATGATCTGTTTCTGAGATTTTTAGATCTGTGATTTGGCGCATGATTGATGAAGTGAAGGGTATGATCTGAGTTAATTGATAATTATGAAGAGTTAATCAGTCCTATAATGTTTACAGATCTATATGCAGGTTCATCACAGTGAAGGCACATATACACGCGGGTTTTGTTCAGCAAAAGTGCGTATGGAAGCTAGGGTTTTCTGAAGAATGCTGAGGAAATATCTAATTAGTTTTGATATACTTCTGATGTCTGTCAATGATGTATTCATATATTTCTGGGTTGATTGATGATTGATTATGCTACTAGTTGATTGGGTATAAATATCAGTGATTGGTTGATTGATTATGATGGATGCTACTGACTGAATAAAGGGTTCTTTAAATATGACAAATGTGTTTGAATATCTTTGATCTGTTCTGAGTCTGGTCAAAAATTTGATTTCAATATATAATGTTTAGATATGTGATTTGGCACATGATTGATGAATTGAAGGGTATGATATGAGTTAATTGATAATTCTGAAGAGTTTCGTAGTCCTATAATGTTTACAGATCTATAAGTAGGTTCGTCACAGTGAATGCGCATATACACGCGGGTTTTTTTCAGCAAAAACACGTATGGAAGCTAGGGTTTTCTAAATTTTTTTGAAGGAAATATATAATTCTTTTTGATGTCTGTTAATTATATCTTCATATATGTCTAGGTTGATTGACTATTGATTATGCTGCTAGTTGATTGGGTATAAAGATCAGTGATTGGTTGATTTAATATGATGGATGCTACTGACTGACTAAACAGTTCTGTAAATCTAAAAAATGTGTTTGAATATTTTTGATATGTTTTGAGTCTGGTCAGAACTTTGATTTCAATATATAATTATCTATACGCAAGTTTCTCCACAGCAAAGTGCGTACACACTTGGGTTTCCGTAAATAAAGTAGCATAGAAAATTGTATTTGAATGATCAGGGTGGTAGTTGATTATGTGAGTTTATGCAGATGTATGGAATTTATTCCATGGTCTGGGTACACTGATCTCACAGTTCTGTTCTAGGTTTTGGTGATGATTGTTTCTGTTGATCTAAAATTTGTGTTGTAGTAAAAGCTATTGGATCCAGTGTGAAAATTTATGGAACGTTGTCTGCAGTGGTTTTGAAGGTTGGAGTTTTCAGTGTGGATTCGAAGCTTCCTTCCAGTAAGAGTTGGTGATAAGATCAGGGGGTTGTATCTCCCTTCCAGTGGTAGATGGTAAACAAGATCAAGGGGTTGGAGCTCCCTTCCAGTAGTAGCTGGAGAACGAGAGAAGGTTGCAGCCTTTTGTAGGTGGGTGCCTACGTGCTGGTATAAGTTTGTGCCAGTACAACATTGTAAGCAGTTTTCCTTATAATAAATATTGAAGATAGAGACGACAACAATAGTGATTTTCTCCCGACTTGGGTTTCCACTTTAAATCATGTTGTTCATGTGTGTTTCTTTTGTGTGATGATTTATTATGTTCTTACTGCATATGTTTATTTCTTACTGAATTTCTGATGAATAAAAGATGCACTAGGCTAAGTAAAGGTTCTGAAGATTTATTTGAATAATAAGTTTACCGGGCATACACAAGTTTTCTCAAGGCAAGCCGCGTGCATACGCTAGTTGGATAAAATAAAGTCGCGTATAGAAATCAAAAAAGAAAAAAAAAGTTATTGTGAAGTTTTACTATATTGATTCACCCCTCCCTCTCAGTATTGTTCCCAACACTCAACCATAATTTGAGCCTTCCAAACATGAGTAAGGTCCCTCAAGGATAGTAATGTGTGCCTCCTAGAAAGGGAATCTGCCACCACGTTATGCTTTAACTTCACGTACTTGATCTCAAAGACGTAAGCCAGAAGATTACTCACCCGTTTATGTATCCTCTCCTATAATTACTATTTCTCCAAGAAAAACCAAATATTGTTATGATCAATCTTCACCTTGAAATGGTAGTTGGAATTGGAAACAAGAAACATTGAAAATGGCACCATGGAGGGCTTCTGATTTAATTTTCCCGTAATTAAATTGGAAGAGAAATTATAATTTCATCTCATGACAACTTGTATTAGTTAACTAAGTCAAAAAGAACAAGTTAGCTTATGAAATTCAAGTTGAGGGTTAGAGAGGAGGAATGTAGAGTTCTCCCATGATTTTAGGGGGTCCAATTACAATTATTTGTGAGTTGTTATTAGTTAACTCAATTATTTGATTTAAAATCAATTTAACTAGTTCTAACTCATAGATGATCTTGTGAGAGGTCGAGTGAATTAAATTTGATTTAATCCACAAGTAGTGATCAATCAGTTAACTGATAATTTTCTATAAATAGTTTTTGCATGTCAGTTCTAAGGAAGGCCCAATTGAGATTGGGGTTAAAGGGAAGAGAACTATCATTTGTATAATTATAAAATTGTACAAGTGGTTCATGTAGTTAGAAGAAGACCTAAAATAAATATTTCCTTAATTAGATGAAATTGTCTTTAAAAGGAGGAATGAAGGAACAAGTTTAATCATTGGTTTGGTGAGCATGAGTTGGTGAGACCAAGAAATTAGAAGCACAAGTTTGTGCGTGAAGCTTGTGAGAGAAAGGTGTGTAAGAGAAGTTTGTGCACAAGTTGGTAGTGAGACATTCAGAGATAGTGTAGAGGTTTCTCAGGAAGGGAAATAACATTTTATTGTTTCATGGTCTTGACTTTATGCAATTTACAGATAGAGGGGTTTTGAGTAGTTTCTTTCCCCTAGATACACCTTCTATTATGAGATTGATAATTCTTTCTCTTACTTGTTTGTTATCATGTGATCATATTTGGTTTTTACAAATTTGTAGAATTTATTCAGTATTTTGTTTTAGTACATTACAAGATCAATTGAATCCATTTGGATAATTTCTATACTGATTTCCCACCAAATATTGTCTGCACTTGGCTAGTGCTTGCATGACAACCATCATCTCTTTGTCATACACAAAGTACAACCTCTCATGGGGTAGCAACTTCCTTCTCTTGAATGCAATAGGATGACCTCCCCGCGTCAACACGGCCCCAACTCCCTCACCGAAAGCATCACACTCCAGCACAAAGCGCCACATTAAATCTAGCAAAGCTAAGACATGACAACTGCTCATAACCCTCTTGAGGCGCTCAAAGGCCTCCTCTGCCACTTGCGTCCACTCAAAAGGCCCCCTTTTTGTCAAATAGGTGAGGGGTGTTGCAAAATTTGAGAATACCCTCACGAATCTCCTGTAGTATGTACAAATTCCTAGAAGTCTCTCAAATATGTAACATTCCTAGGTGTGGGCCAATCCAGTATGGATATGATCTTCTCTTGGTGTACCTTCACTCTGTCCTCCCCAATCACATGCCCAAGATACACCATCTATGTTAGTCCAAATTCACATTTGGACATATTTGCTTACAATTGTTGCTCCTCAAGTACGTGAAGCACTACCTCCAAATGCAAAATGTGCTCCTCCCAAGTTCGACTATAGATAAGTATGTCGTCAAAGAAAACAACGAAAAATTGCCTCAACTTCCCATGAAACACGTGGTTCTTTGATGGCAACCCACTTGTAAAAGACCAAATAAAATGGTTTTGGATAAGCTAAGAGGTGACTCTGTGATGGATTATGATGACATAAATTTTATAAATTTATCAGAAGATGAATAAAGTTCATATTTAAGGAACTATACATGATTTCGTTAAGGCCAAGACGCGTATACACATGGATAAGAAGAAGCAAAGTAGCGTATGTCTTTGCGCACTAATTTTATGATATCATGGGTCCTTACCATGGTATTAGCCAAAAGTTTTGAGCACAATAATAGTTGATTGACCTCGTCCAAGAATACCATTGACACTTGTGTGGTTTTGGCTCATGGTTTTGGCTAAGGCTCAAACTATATAAGGAGGTGAAGATCATAGTGCAAGTGTGTGCATGTGTATGGGTATTGTACTTCACTCTGAATTATATTTGTATGGAATGGGCTATATTTTATTGATAGATCTAAAATAATGATGCAACCATGAATACAATGATGGATAAGGATCTCTAGACCTGAAATGACTATGTATTTGCATGATTTGTATGTGAGATGTTTAGATCTGTGATTTGGTGCATGATAGATGAAGTGAAGGGTATGATCTGAGTTAATTGATAATTCTGAAGAGTTAATCAGTCCTATAATGTTTACAGATCTATATGCAGGTTCGTCACAGTGAAAGTGCATATACACGTGGGCTCTATTAAGCAAAATTTGGTATGGAAGATAGGGTTTTCTGAAGAATGTTGAAGGAAATATCTAATTAGTTTTAATGTATTTCTGATGTATGTCAATGATGTCTTCATATATGTCTGGGTTGATTGATTATGGATTATGTTGCTATTTGATTGGGTATAAAGATCAGTGATTGGTTGATTGAATATGATGGACGCTACTGACTGAATAAAGGGTTCTGTAAATCTGACAAATGTGTTTGAATATATTTGATCTGTTCTGAGTCTGGTCAAAACTTTGATTTCAATATATAATGTTTAGATATGTAATTTGGTGCATGATTGATGAAGTGAAGGGTATGATATGAGTTAATTGCTAATTCTAAGAGTTATGCAGTCCTATAATGGTTACAGATCTAGAAGCAGGTTCGTCACAGTGAAGGCGTGTACACACGTGGGTTTTTTCCAGAAAAGCGCGTATGGAAGCTAGGGTTTTCTAAAGAATTCTGAAGGAAATATCTAATTAGTTTTGATGCATTTCTGATGTCTGTCAATTATGTCTTCATATATGTTTGGGTTGATTGACTATTGATTATGTTGCTAGTTGGTTGGATATAAATATCAGTGATTGGTTGATTCAATATGATGGATGTTACTAACTATATAAATAATTTTGTAAATCTAAAAAATGTGTCTGAATATCTTTGATCTGTTCTGAGTCTGGTCAAAACTTTGATTTCAATATATAAATATCTATATGCAGGTTTCTCCAAAGCAAATTGCGTACACACGCGGGTTTCCGTAAATAAAGTAGCATATACAATTGTATTTAAATGATCAGGGTGGTAGTTGATTCTGTGAGTTTATGTAGATGTAAGGGATTTATTTCCTGGTCTGGGTACAGTGATCTCACTGTTCTGTTCTAGGTTTTGGCGACGATTGTTTCTATTGATCTAAAAGTTGTGTTGTAGTAAAAGTTGTTGGATCCAATGTGAAAATTTATGAAACATTGTTTGCAGTGGTTCTAAAGGTTGGAGTCTTCAGTGTGGAGTCAAATATTCCTTCTAGTAAGAGTTGGTGTTCAGATCAGGGGGTTGTAGCTCCCTTCCAGTGGTGGCTGGTAAATGAGATTAGGGGAATGGAGCTCCCTTCCAGTAGCAACTGGAGAACGAGAGAAGGTTGCATCCTTCTGTAGGTGGGTGCCTGCGTGCTGGTATGAGTCTGTGTCAGTACAACATTGTAAGAATTTTTCCTTATAATAAATATTGAAGACAGAGACGACAAAAATAGTGGTTTTCTCTCGACTCAGGTTTCCACCATAAATCCTTGTGTTCATGTGTGTTTCTTTTGTGTGATGATTTATTATGTTCTTACTGCATATGTTTATTTCTTACTGAATTTCTGATGAATAAAATATGCACTGGGCTAAGTAAAGGTTCTAAATATTTATTTGAATAATAAGTTTACCGGGCATATACAAGCTTTCACAAGGCAAGCCGCGTGCATACGCTAGTTGGATAAAATAAAGTCCTGTATAGAAATCAATAAAGAAAACGAAAAGTTATTGTCAAGTTTTACAATATTGATTCATCCCTCCCTCTCAGTATTGTTCCGAACACTCAACTAGAATATGAGCCTTCCATACATGAGTAATGTGCATCAAGGATAGTAATGCGTGCCTCCTAGAAAGGGAATCTGCCACCAAGTTATGCTTTAACTTCACGTACTTGATCTCAAAGTCGTAAGCGAGAAGATTACTCACCCATTTATGTTGCCTCTCCTCTAATTACTATTGCTCCAAGAAAAACCAAAGATTGTTGTGATCAATCTTCACCTTGAATCGGTAGTGGAAATTGGCAACAAGAAGCATTGAAAATGGCATCCAAAAATGTCACCATAGAGGGCTTCTGATTTAATTTTCCCTTAATTAAATTGGAAGAGAAATTATAATTTCATCTCATGACAACTTGTATTAGTTAACTAAGTCAGAAAGAACAAGTTATCTTAGGAAATTCAAGTTGAGGGTCAGAGAGGAGGAATTTAGAGTTCTCCCATGATTTTAGGGGGTTGAATTACAGTTATTTGTGAGTTGTGATTAGTTAACTCAATTATTTGAGTTGAAATCAGTTTAACTAGTTCTAACTTAGAGATGAGCTTGTGAGAGGTCAAATGAATTAAATTTGATTTAATCCACAAGTAGTGATCAATCGGTTAATTGATAATTTTCTATAAATAGTTTTTGCATGTCAGTTCTAAGGAAGGCCCAATTGAGATTGGGGTTAAAGGGAAGAGAACTATCATTTGTATAATTAGAAAATTGTACAAGTGGTGCATGCAGTCAGAAGAAGACCCAAAATAAATATTTACTTAATGACATAAAATTGTCTTTAAAAGGAGGAATGAAGGAACAAGTTTAATCATTGTTTTGGTGAGCATGAGTTGGTGAGACCAAGCAATCAGAAGCACAAGTTTGTGTGTGGAGCTCGAGAGAGAAAGGTGTGTAAGAGAAACTTGTGCACAGGTTGGTTGTGAGACAGTCAGAGATAGTGCAGAGGTTTATCAAGAAGGGAAGTAACATTGTATTGTTTCATGGTCTTGACTTTATGAAATTTACATATAGCGGGGTTTTGAGTAGTTTCTTTCCCCAGATACATCTTGTGTTGTGCGATTGATAATTATTTCTCTTACTTGTTTGTGATCATGCGATCATATTTAGTTTCTACAAATTTGTAGAAGTGATTTAGTATTTCGTTTTAGTACATTACAAGATCAGTTAAATCCATTTGGATAATTTCTACACCGATTTCCCACCAAATATTGTCTGAACTTGGCCAGTGCATGCATGACAACCATCATCTCTTTGTCATACACGGAGTACAACCACTCATGGGATAGCAACTTCCTTCTCTTGAATGAAATAGGATGACCTCCCTGCGTCAACACGACCCCAACTCCCTCACTGGAAGCATCACAATCCAACACAAAGGGCCACATTAAATATGGCAAAGCTAAGACATGACAGCTGCTCATAACCCTCTTGAGGCGCTCAAAGGCCTCCTTTGCCACTTGCGTCCACTAAAAATTCCCCATTTTTTTCAAATAGGTGAGGTGTGCTGCAAACTTTGAGAATCCCCTCACGAATCTCCTATAGTATGTAAAAATTCCGGGAAGCCTCTCAAATCTGTCACGTTCCTGGGTGTGGGCCAATCCAGTATGGATATGATATTCTCTTGGTGTACCTTCACTCTGTCCTCCCCAATCACATGCCCAAGGTATAACATCTCTGTTAGTCCAAATTCACATTTGGAAATCTTTTCATACATTTTTTTCTCCTCAAGTATGTGAAGCACTACCTCCAAATGTAGAAGGTGCTCCTCCCAAGTCCGACTATAGACGAGTATGTCGTCAAAGAAAAAAATGAAAAATCACCCCATCTTCCCATGAAACACGTAGTTCATACATGATTGGAAAGTATCTGGAGAGTTTGTTAGCCCAAAGGGCATCACCAAGAACTCAAAATTTCCATAGTGACAATGAAAGGAAGTCTTAGGGATGTTCTGCTCCCTCACCTGGATTTGATGATACCCTGAACGTAGATATATCTTAAAGAAGTATTTTTCCACTCTAATGTCATCCATCAAATCATCAATGCACGGGATGGTACATCCATTCTTTAATGTCTTCTTATTGAGGATCATGTAGTAAATGCACATGCATTGTGTCCCATCCTTCTTCTTCACCAACACTAAGGAAAAAGCGAAGGGACTCGAGCTAGGCCTGACATGACCCAACCTCATCAGATCTTGGATGTCCCTTTCTATCTCATCCCGATAGGCCTTGGGGTGCCTATACAGGGTGGTAATGACTATGTTCACTCCATCATCCAACTCAATAGTTTGCTCGAACCCATGATTTAGTGGTTTTCCTAGTGGGATCTTTCCAAAAACCCCATGGTGCCTATGCAACAAGGCTAGTATGTCTAGATGTACTTCTGCATCTGAGCCCCTATCTATGAAATCCTCAACTCGACTGCTCACTGATCTGTATTTGAAAACTTGAAGGTTTGATGAAATTTGCAAGTTATTTTTTCTGTATTTTAGGCAATTAGATAAGTTGAAAAATCACATAAAATAAATTGATTTTAACTCATCTTGCAGCGTAAAAATAGAGACAATAATACCATAAACAGTAACACAAGACAACAAAATGATGAAGGAGTTCACCCCTCCTAGGCAGCGCTAGGTTACATCTCCTGGTCCAACTTACAATGTTGGGTCTCTTTCATTAAGTGCTAAAATATGGTTTTATATGGATTTACAGTGCTCATAATGAAAAAAAATGTCTCCAATGGCTCCGAAACATTCAAAAACCCCTAACTGGGCTCTTGTTGGGCTCAAATTGGCCAAAAACTTAAGAATTTATGCTCTGGTGAAGTTTTGTTACTAATTGATCTACAAATTGCACTCTCCTATTAACCATCCTACGAATTGGCCTTTTCCGGAACTGCCAAGCGAAAAATTCTCACCGCACTAGTGAGATTCACGTGAGATTGGGTGCATTTTTCCGTATGTTTTAATTTCCTAATGACCCACTTGAGCGAATATGATGGGGCCACGTGGCGTTTCCTCTATCATAGGATTCGGTGGTCAGGCCAATTCTCACCAACCATTTAACCGTGCTCTGACTTGCGTTTGGTTGCATTACCGTCGGGGTTGATTTCAAATTTCATTCCCAAACTTTAACCATACTCCAAGTCTTGAATGTGGTATGGTTTATATGGTATCGTCAGGGTTCTAACTGCCTTTGAACTGTGGGTTATTGTATTAACCGTGGCTTGGGCCAGGTTAACCCCTTTCCCTTGGTGCCCTATGCCTATGGTCACATGGGTATGGGGAGACTGGGTACTAGGGTTAACCACAACCCCATCCCGCAACTGCCAATGAAATAAAGTTTACATAGAACTTCACCACCATAGTTTTTAAGAACCAGGGGTGGCATGACGGTAGGACGCTGTGTTGCCACTCTGTAGGTCTTGTGTTTGAATCTTCGGGATGCTCGTTCGGCCAATACATAAATTTTCCACACCATTGGGAGGCCACAGGGTGGCCCTCCATTGGCCCATGTGGATTCCAGTCATTGGACCATTTCGACCACCTTATCAACCAATCATAACGCATCAACCACAAACTAATACCATAGAGGAAACTTGGCAAGATGCCATTGGTCCTAGAAAACACATTCAATTGCCCAGTCAAGGTACAGACTTCACAGTCAGCGTACCTGCAACTGAACTGAATTTTTTTTATGTATTTAGGGAAATGACCAAAATGCGATATGGGGAGCATACAATATCAGTTTGAACGATTCAAGTTTTGTTGGATTCAGGGCGACAAGGTCTACATTTTGGCACTAGTTTTGAGCACTTTTGAGCATTTTTAATTTTGAGCACTTTACTGATCCACTGGATCATTCCTCCACACTAGAAGCTTTTGGATCTCCAAAAGATCATTACCAGTCAAAAAACAGATGAGGGTACAATTCCCTCACCCTTCCAATCTCAATCCATTTGGATTTTCTTGGATTTGTCCCTTTAAGCGCCACACAAAGGTACTCCACGTTCCCTCATTTTGAAGTCCTTCTTTTCCTGTCAAGGATGGTGCCTTGCTACAATTATTCAAGATATTCAAGAGAGAAATATTCAATTGAAGGGATCTGAACATTCTATCCTTAATCTTCAATCAAAGGAGTCTCATACAATCTCAAATTTTAAATATTAACAACTGCATAGATTTTCATATATGGAGGCAAATCTAACATGAAGGCGTTATTACAAATCTTTTCCAAAATCTTGAATGGACCATATCTGAATGGTTTTATTTTTTTACCTTCTTCTTGGAGTATTTCCTTGCTAATGTGAAGCCGAAATTCATCTCCCACTTGAAAATTGTGATGCACACGATGCTTATCATGTCTTCTCTTGTACTTGGCTTGAATCTTTTCCAATTGTTCTTGAACTGTCTCATGCACCAATTGAACTTGTTCAATGAATATTTTGGCCTTATCTATGTCACTAATTCCATCAATAGCAAAATCCTTCTAAAAGATAAAATCTAAAGGAGATTTTGGTAAGTATCCCAAGCATGCCTCAAATGGAAAAGTTTGAGTTGAAGAATGCTTGGCCCAGTTGTAAGCATGTTGAATGTAGTGCCAATGTTCATCCCACAACTTAGGATGCTTGCTGCAATAACCATTAAGAATATGTATTACCATCTTATTCACCACTTCTGTTTGGCCATCTGTTTGCGGATGGAATGTTGAGCTCTTTTTCAATTCGGTGTCCATGAGTCCCCACAAGCTTGACCAATATTTCCTAACAAAGTGAGCATCTCGATAAGAAACAATGGATGTGGGAAACCCAAAATGTACCCATACATTTGGAAAGAAAAATTGTGTCATCTGTTCAACTATAACCTACTTCTTACAAGGTATCAAAATGCACATCTTGATGAAACGATCCACAACTACACAAAGATAATCATGACCTTTCCTAGACATAGGCAGGCCTCCCACAAAATCCATAGAAACACTTTCCCAAGGACAGGAAGGTACAAGAAGTGGAGTATACAATCCCAACTTTATATTGCTAGGATTACTGACAACACATAAAGAACATCTTCTTACATAACATGACACAATTTCAAGCATACGAGGCCAGTAACAATACCTCTATAATTATTCCATTGTCTTGCCTACACCGAAATGACCAGCAATAAGGGAAGTATGCGCTTCCCTTATGATGTCAACTCTTTCTCCATGTAGAATACATAGTTTTCCAAGATGATAGAATGTTAATTTATCATGCACACGATAATCTAATTCATATGCTTGGTTACCTTGACACAAATTTGCATATACATCCTTAAAATCCTCATGTAAATCATATTTCTGAACATAACTCTCATGCATGATATAACTATGCTTAAGAATAATGGATGCACTAAAATTTGGCCTAGAAAGCATATCAACAACCTTGTTATAGATACCTTTCTTATACCTTATAAACAAGTGGAATTGTTGTAATAAACCCATCCATCTGAAGTGCCTTGCTTTTTGTAGCTTTGTTTGTGATTACAAGTATTGCAGTGTTTGATGATCAGTGTGAATGATATTTTCCTTACCCATCAAGTAATATTTCCTTTTTTTCACACTTTGCACCAAGGCATACAATTATTTTTCATATGTAGGATAGTTAATCATTGCACCGTTAAAAGTTTCAGAATGAAAACAAATGGGTCTACCATGTTGCATCAATACTGCGCCCATGGCATAGTCACTTGCATTAATTTGTATCTAAAATGATTGTCCCAAGTCTGGAAGTGCAAGTCCGAGTGTTGAAATTATTCTCTCTTTCAATGCATCAAAGGATTTTTTTTTGTTTTCCTCCCCATCGAAAAACCCGTTTAACACTTGTAAATGAAAGTAATGTAGTTGCAATGGAAGAAAAGTTAGAAATGAACTTTCTCCAATATTGGGTTGCTCCCAAGAAACTTCTAACTTATGTCAATTTATTTTTTTTGGCCAATTCAAAATGGCTGCGACCTTTGAGGAATCTATATTTAACTCACCCCCTCCAACAATATGACCCAAGTATACTAAAGAAAATTTTCCAAATTCACATTTAGACATCTTTAAAAACAACTTTTCCTTAGTTAAGATATCTAGTACTTTCCTAACATGCATGACATGCTCTTCACGAGACTTGATGAAAATAAATATGTCATTTAAATATACTATCAAAAAATAATCAAGAAAAGGCCTTAAAACATCATTCATAACCCTCATGAATGTATCAGAAGCATTACATAGCCCAAATGGCATAGCCAACCACTCCAACAAACCTTGCTTTGTCTTGAAGGTTGTCTTCCAAATGTATCCTTCAACAATCCTAATATGATGATAACCATTCCTCAAGTCTAACTTAGTGAAATAAACAACATATTTCAATTTATCAAGTAAATAATCAATTATAGGATGAAGGTAATGGTTCTTTACCGCAATTTTTTTCAATGCTCTGAAGTCCACACACATGCGCCAGTAACATCCTTCTTTGGCACTAAAATAATAGGTGACCTGCATGGCGATGTGATTGGTTTGATGACCCCTTTATCAAGTAACTCTTAGATTTGTTTCTTGATTTTTTCATTTTCCATGACTAACATCCTGTACATGCCAATGTTTGGAAGAGAACAATCTTGCTGCAATTGGATCTCATGTTGGATTCCTCTTTTAGGAGGAAATCCTTTAGGCTCATAAAACATCTCATCATAGTTGTTAACAACCTCAATCAAATCAGATTTTAACCTTGCAAAACATCCTTCAAAAGCTTCATTCTCAACATCATTTTTGGGTTTGATCATCAAAAGTACAAAATTCTTGCTAGAATTAACAAGCCTCTTCATTTGTCCAACATTCACAAGAGATGGATTTAATTTCTTGCGATGTGCTCTAATAATGTACTCAATACCATATTTAAAAAAAATGATACTTGTTCTCATGGCGATGAAATATGGCTTTCTTATCATAAATATATGGGCTTCCCAAAACAGTACCACATATGTCTAATGGAACTACATCAAGTTCTACCTCATCAATGAGGTTTGCAGTGATGGAGAATTTTAGTTTGCATTTTCTAGTCACTTGCAATTTTGCATTATCACATACCCAACCTAAAGGATAAGGTTTAGGATGAGGAATTGTTTCCAAATTCAATTTCTTGACAATGGTTTCCGAAATGAGGTTTTCTTGTGATACACTATCAAATAGAGTTTCTATTTTGTTATGTTTTGAGATAACTCTAATATGGAAAAACTCTATTCTTTCCTTATAATTTTGAGTTTCATTGAGGTTACTAGAAGAACTAGTACTTGTAATATATTCCTTACCTTTTAATCCCATGGTTGTGATCTTTGTTTCATCTCCAGAATCAAATCCTAAATCATGTTGTGTAGTTGAAACAATCTTTTATTTTCCTTTATTGTTAAAATTTTTGGGTCTCATCTCAGGATGAAGTTTCCAACAATGTTCTTCATCATGGCCTTATTTTTAATAGTGTTTGCATGTGGGTTTTTCTCCTTCTTTCTTGACGGAAGCATTATTTTTCCCCTTTCCTTTGTCTCCACTCTTAAATAGATTTTTGTTGTCCTCTTGTGGAACATTATTCCTTCTTGCTTATAAATGTGTTTCCTATACACAAACTTCGTCTAGATTTGTAGGGTTGAACATGGGAATTGTGTGTCTCAAGTAACTATGTAAACCTCCAATATATTTGAGTAGAGTGTCTTGGGAGGTTAAATCTATACCCAAAATCAATGCTCTTCTTCTAAACTCTTGGGTATAACTTTGCACACTTAGACCCTTTGCTTGCCTAAATTTTTTCCAATCCATTATAGATTCTTGTATGTATGCTAAAGGATAAATTTGTCGTCTTAATGTAGCCACAAAATCATTCCAAGAAGTTATGATCTTACCTCTTTTCTTGAGATCCTCTTGAGTTTTGGCTTCCCACAAAATGAGTGTTGCACTTTCCAAACTTAAAGAAGCAAGTTGAATCTTGGTCTCATCATATTTGATCCTTTTTATCCTACAATACACTTCAAGCTAACGAACCAAATTATCTAATTTCTGAGCATTTACCTCTCCATTATACATAGGAAATTTAAACAATCTATCAAGTTTTAACAATGGAGTTTTATCATGTCCCTTTGGAAAATGTGGAGGTGTTTTTGAAGGGGTTGATGTAGAGGAAGATGAGGGTAAATATGGAGGTGAGGATGAAGGTGAAGAGAAAGGTGGAGGTAGAGGTCGTTCGTCGCCATTCCCTCCATTCCATTTTGGAGGTTTTTCTTCATTTCCGCCATTTCCCTTTGTAGGTATTAAGCTCTCTCCTTGCAACCTTGAGTTCCTTTCCTCATAAATAACTTTCACCATCTCAGTCATTTTAAAGAATGCTTCTCTAAAATTATTCTCATCCTTAAACATATTGTCAGGTTCTCCTTCTTGTGCTATGAATGTTGAGGCTTTGGGTCACACTTGAGGTGAAACTTGTGGTAGATGTGATCTCCTTGAACTAGCTTGAGGACTTTTTCCCACAATATTTCCTTCTCCTCTTTTGAGCTTCAACTTTGTAAGAATCACAAAACGCTTGCAATATAATTAAACCTTCAAAACAACTAAAGAAACAAAGCTCTGATACCAAACTGATTTGTATTTGAAAACTTGAAGGTTTGATGAAATTTGCAAGTTAATTTTATGTATTTTAGGCAATTAGATAAGTTGCAAAAAAACATAAATTAAATGGTTTTTAACTCAGTTTGTAGCATAAAAAAGGACAATAATACCATAAATAGTATCACAAGACAAAAAAATGATGAAGGAGTTCACCCCTCTTGGGCTACATCTCCTGGTCCAGCTTCCAATGTTGGGCCTCTTTCATTAAGTGCTCAAATATGTGTTTACATGGATTTATAGTGCTCATAATGCAAAAATAATGTCTCCAATGGCTCCAAAACAGTAAAAAACCCCTAGTTGGGCTCTTGTTGGGCTCAAATTGGCCAAAAAATGAAGAAGTTATGCTTTGGTGAAGTTTTGCTGCTAATTGATCTACAAAATGCACTCTCCTGCTAACCATCCTATGAATCCGTCTTTTCTAAAACTATCGAGCCACAAATTTTCCCTGCACCGGCTAGATTTGGTGCATTTTGTCGCATGTTTTAATTTCCCACTGACCCCCTTGAGCGGATATGATGGGACCATGTGGCGTTACCTCTGTCGTAGAATTCGGTGGTCGGGCCAACTCTTGCCAACCATTTAACCATGCTCTGACCAGGGTTTGTTTATGTTACCGCCATGGTTGGTTTCAAATTGCACGCCCAAACTTTAACCATGCTCTGACTGCTGACTATGGTATGGTTTATATGATATCACAGGGGTTATAACTGCCTTTGAACTATTGGTTGTTTCATTAACCGTGTCTTGGGCCAAGGCTAACCCCATGCCCTCAGTGCCCTGTGCTTGCAGTCCCATGGGTATGGGGTGACCGGGTGTTAGCACTCCACCAGTTCTTTGAAGTCTGAGAAGGAGACCAACAAAGGTAACCACATACCAATTTGACCTAGTAGTTAGCCTTAATAGGCTGTGAGGGCTCTCTCAATGATATCACAACCAATTTGACTGGATCATGAAAGATATTAGGCTAGGTGTGTAGATTAGGGTTTGATTTTATTTTGAAGATTTGTGCTAGATGGTGAATTAGGTTTAGAAAAAGCTAGGTCAGGGCTCTAAAAATCAGTTTTGTAGAGATGTAATGGGGAAATGTAGGCACACCCTTTAGCACTTTAAAGGTATCTTGGTGAATATGATAGATTGATAGGGTTTCAAAACAAGAATGAATATCATGAATTCATTTATATGAGAAGAAAATGAACATAAATGTGAAAACTTGAGTCCAAAACAGAGCATTGAATCAATGAATTTTGCTTATCAAACTTAGAAATCAATCACATAAGAAATGAAAATGGAAATGTAAGGTACAACACATTCAAACATATGATGAGAGAAGAAGAAACACTGCTAGAACACATACCACATGAATCCCACCACAATAGCTACAAACTCTATCTATTAGTTCCTGCCAAAATCACAAAGTACACTAGTGTTCCAAGCTAAAATCCACATTATCCAACCTTTGAAACTAATTACAATGGGCCTCATATAGCCACTGAGGTCGAGATCCTCCCTTGGAGGTCACATTTTCCAGCAAGAAAGTCAAATACATGCATCTATCTGAAGTCTGCTACACACTAGGAAGGTTACACAACAAATTCCTCATTTATCTAACCATTAAGAGACATAAACTTAAAGAAATAAATAGAGGATAAGACACCTATTCAACTCCATTTTTACCATTTACGTTTACATTTTGACTTTTACATTCATCTACATTCACCTTCTGACTTTTGCAAAAGTCAAACTAGGAATTGTTAAGAATTACACAGTGAAAATTTTAATTAAAATCTCATAAAATTGTAGAAGCGCAACACCATCTTGGAGGTTATTGTTAGGCATCTTCCTGAAGTAAAAATTGAAATATGAGAGAATTTTAAACTATCCCAGTCTGTCTAGTTTCCAAAACATATTGAATTTTCGAAAATGACCCATGGGAAGGCCTTCAAAAACTCATTCTCCCAAGGTGTCTCCAAAAACGCAACACCAATAAAAAAGAGGGGCATAATGTTGATTTTTGACCCCCTTTTCTCATTTTTCTCAAAAATATGAGCCCTGAATAAAAAACATGAGCAAATCGGTTTTGATAGGAGACCATCAACTATCTAGAAATTTCAACCATTTTTCACTTGGAGCTCTGAGGAAAAAGTGCAGCACCAAGGCGTTGCGCTTCTGGACCTAGTGAAATTTCTGAATTCTGTAAATTTATATCAAATTTCACTAAAAAAACAAAAATTGCTCCAAATCTTCCCAACATTGGTCCAAAAGTGGAAAATGAGGTATGTTATGCTATCATAGAGGCATCAACAAGAATATTTAACTTACCCTTCTCATTTTGGCTGATTAGGGTTTCCTTGAGCTTATCTTGCAATTGCTTGACCTTGAGATTGAAAATTTTGTTTCTTGTGTGGTAATGGTCAACCACGTGCCTCAACATTTGATTGTCCATGTTGGCCTTGTCAAGGATATTCTCCAAGTGGATTTTGACCTTCTCAAGCCAAAACTCCCTTTCCTCATTGATCTCATTTGCAGTCCTCTCTTCAAAACTGAGTTCTTCATCTGTAGTGTCTTGTTCTCTTTATTTCTACAATACATTTTTGAGACCCATGTTTCTTGGCCTCTTCCTCTTCACCTGTTCATCATGCTCATCATTTTCATCATTCTCAACCACTACTTTTCCTTTCAATTCTTTCCTCTTAGCTTTAAATTTCTCTACCTCCATAATCAACATCTTGGTTTTGAGTTGACTGTTCTCCTGATCAAGGAATGAAATGATGAATTTGGACCTTGCCAAATTGTCCTGAAGTTCTTTGATTTGAGCATATTTGTATTTTATAACCATCTCTAGGTTCTCATGATCATCAGCAGCTTCCAATTCTATTAGGTCAAAACCATGTTCCTCCTCATCATGCATGGATGTCTCATGATGTGTTGATGGCGATTCCTATTCTAGAGAAGTAGGCTTGGCCCCTTCCTCATTTAGAAGAGAAAACAAAAGACTCATGCCTCTCTAATAGGTGTTAATAACCTCAAGCCTATGCCTCTTTGAAACTTCAACAAGTTTGATTGATGATCCCACCTCCATAGGTTGTGCTGACGCGGTAGGTGATATGTTTTCCTGCTGATTTGGAGTAGTGGTTGTGTGCATTTGCAAGGATGCCTCAATGAAGGTATCCCATGTCATGTTATTCTCTACCAACTGATGAAGAACTATGACCTTCACCAAGATATGGTGAAAGAGGCTAGGGTAATGTTCCTTTTTTTTGACTTGTACCTTTTAAGACACCTTGATCACACTTCTATAAAAGAAATTGCATAAATTGAGAGACTTCACTACTGTGAAGTGCATGAGGAGTCTAATGTGATATTGGTACAATCTAGAAAATCTGCCCTCACATGTGAAAAATTTCATCAAAACCTTCATCAATGGTGCATACCTCTCCAACAAATATCTGAATGGAAGAATATGTGAATGAGCCTCTTTGTACTGTGATTTTATGTATGGTTTCTACTGCTCAAGGTCTAGGTTCATCCCTTTGAACCATTATTCACCATGATTCGGTATTCCTATAGAAAGAGAGATGGCATCTACTGAAAATGTGAAATCAATCCCTGCAATGGTGGCATTTTCTTCCTTCAAATTGGTGGCAAACAAATTTGTAAGTTTCTCATGACAACCTACCTTCTCCACTCTTTGACAAAACCCTAGGCAGTTGACATCTTCAAATAATTTTCTAATGAATGGTGAGGAAGTGATTTCATTTCAAGTTGATGGCTCATGCCTCAGTATCTTCCCCCCTTTGTGGTGTTTTCTTTTCTCTGATGGTGAAGAATCTACTTCCATGATGAAACTCTAGTTAATAGACAAGCAAAAATAGTGAAGTTTTCTGCTATGAAGGAATGAGGTGGTATGATGGTGTTGGAAGTTGCCTAAAGTTTTAAGGAAATTTAAGGGGATAGGGGATGATTTTAGTGAATTGGGGAAGCAAGAAATTTGGGAAATTATTGAGGGGAGGGGGTAGAAAAAGCCTAAACAAAATCCTACCCTAAAAAAACATAGGGTAGATTTAGGGTTTGTAGGGAAATTATAGAAAATGAAGGGAAATGACTTTGTGATGGATTTAAGTGATGTATAAAATATAAACAGAGATGTAGGGATCACGAAATAAGGGTTTAAAGAATCAATTTATATTTTGGAGACAAACACCGTGAAATTCATGCAAACCCTAAGAGATTAAGCTTGTGATCAATTTCCTGGTATGCCAAGCAAAGGAGGGCATGAATATGTGTAAAAATACTTGCTATAAAGCTTGGAGGGTGAAAAATCTGAAGCAGAGCTTTGGAAAATTGACTTTGGTGATTAAATTGAAAGTTTGGGAAACTCTACCCCATGCATAGCACGCATGCGCAACGCAGTCTTCCTATGCGCAATGCCTTCCTCCAAAAGTGCAGCGCCGTGTTTGTATGCGTAGTGCCTTCAAATTTTCTCCAGTTTCAGTAAAATAACACGTTTTTCTCACCAAATGAGGGATGAGATCGATGATGAAAGTTAATGAGAGTGAAAATGAAATATGTTTGTGACTTTTGGCCCTTTTATAAATATGAAATGACTCTCTTTGAGTGATTATGGGCCCCACAAGTATTTTTGAAGCATGACATTCATTCTTTTGAACTTTGTAACCTTTGGAATTTGTAACCTTGAACTTTTTGTGGCTTTTTGGGAACATTGAATCTCTTTGGAACTTTTAACTTTTTCAAAACTTGAATTGAAACTTTAGTAACATGAAGTGCTTATTACATATATAAACATAAAATTACATTTTTTGAAATCAAAATTTATTGAAGAAACTTGATTTTTTACCACTCTAATTGCCGGATTTTATGCATGAAATAAGAGTTTTAGTGACCTTGAAACACTAATGACCTAATGGAGACACTGAACTGAATGAAATCATGATAATGATGACTGAAATGATGATGAAAATCTCTAAATGATGATACACTAAACTGAGTGATGACATGGACCAACAATTTAAAAATTTTGGAAGGAGTGGAAAATAGTCCTAAACCTAATACCTAGTGACCAAATTTTTGCTTGAAGACCTAATGAAGTGACAAAAAATTGACTATGAGACCCTAAAAGGACATGATAAGATCCCATTGATCACCGGGTGACAGGATGTAACACCGACACTAAGACCGGGGACTAGGGGTTAACCCCACTGCCCCCAACCACCAACAAAATAAAGCGAAATAGAACTTCACCACCATAGTTGTTAAGAACCATTGACAATATGGTGGTAGGATGTTGTGTCAATACTCCGTGTCTTGTGTTTGAAATCTCTGGGAGACCCTTTAGGCCCACACATAAATTTTACCACACCATTAGTAGGTCATGTGGTGGCCCCCCATTGGCCTACGTGGCCTCTATTCATTGGACCACCTTGACCACCTTATCAACCAATCATAATGCATAAAAAATGAACCAATATAGAGAGGAAACTTAGTGAGATGCCATTGGTCCTAGAAAACACAGTCAACTGCCTAGTCACCCTTCCCAATCAGCGTACCCGCAACCCAACTGCACATTGTTTAGATGTTTAAGAAAACGATCAGAACATGATATCAAGAGCATACGGTATCAGTTTTGAATGATTCAAGTTGAGTTGGATTCAGGGAAATGAGATCTACGCTTTGGAACCACTTTCGAGCACTTTTGAACATTTTGAATTTTGAGCACTTTACTCATCCACTGGATCACCCACTCTACATCCCCATGTCATAGATATGCCTCCATCTAGTGACCTGAAACTGTCTGGGTTTGATAAGGGCGCATTCCCCTCAATAATACCAACTTCCCATCTGACCCCATAAAATTCATATCTAGCTTCTTCCAGTCAATGGTGACCCTCCTCAATGAGTACAACCACTGAACACCCAACACCATGTTGGTGTCTGGGACATCAACTATAAAAAAGTGATCAGTGAGTGACTAGTACACATCCTTACAGTCAGACCGGGAACATACTTTGTGCACTTCATGGTTCGGTCTCCTGGTACTAGCACAAAGAACCCCTCAAATTTCTTTGTCTAGGATGCCCCTATGCTCCACCATATGAGCATCAATAAAATTGTTGGTGGCCCCACTATCTACTAGGACTGACACTAGTTTCCCCTGATCCTAAGTATCAAGTACTTCGGTACACCCCAAAGTGAATCAAGGACTCCCCCAGATGGGGCAACCGGTCCTCCTCTAGGTGGTGGTGGCGGTGGCCCTCCTGATGAATGTCCTCCCTCATCTCCCTGCTCATATGCCATCTTAAACTCCTCATCTGACGCACTGTCTGAAAACACCTTAATGAAATGGGCCTTTCCCTTAGTGCACTTGTGTACGGGTGCTGAGGGCTCTTAGCATGTGAAGCACAACTTCCTCCTCCTAAGGTCTCTCTGGGTCTCATCATCCATCTGGCCACGTCCTCCATCCCTCTGTGGTGGCCTAGTGTCTTGGTTCCCTTGTGGGGTTCTAGGTCTAGTGGGAGCGAAATCCCGGGTCTTGGGCACAATCATATCCCAGGTCATGGAGATAACATTCGTAAGTGATGTGTGTTTGTAAGCCCTCACCCAACCATGCAAAGGCTTAGCAAGCCCCTCCATAAATAACATGATCAGTCGGGCCTATGAGATGTCTGCCACCATCACTGCCAGTCTTTGGAACTCTGTAATGTGAGCCCCTCTGCTACTAATCTACCTCAGATGGGCTAACTTCCTGAAATGCAACTCCGGGTCTTTCCTCTCAAACCTCTCTAGCATCCTCTCGGTGAACTCTATGTAAGAAGTGATATGGAGGTGTTCCAATGTAATCAAACCATTATATCACTAGTCCTAGGCATCCACCTCCAAATGAAATCATTGTCAAGAAATCATTTATCTGCTCATCGTCTTCAAACACCTGCCAATGTTTCACATTGTCAGTAATAGAGGGTCTATGTCTAATTTCAATCTCATACCTTAACCTTGGATTCATAGGTGGCTTGAAGGTGCTAGATGCAACTGCTAAATAATTTTCTAATCTATTCTCCTCCCTCAGAATAAACTGAATATTGAAGGCTTCAAAATAGTTCTCTATCAGATCCCAAAATTCATTCCTATATGATCTTAATCTCGGATGCTTGGTTTGAAAATGATTTTTAATCTGTCTTATTATCAATTTAGAGTCACCAAAAATTTAAATACACTGAACACCCATCTATTTAGAAACTTCAAGGCTAATGATCAAGGCCTCATACTCAGTTAAATTGTTTTTTGAATCAAACTCTAACTTGAAAGAAAAAGGCATCAGGTTACCTTCTGGCGATATCAGCAAGAATCTAGCTCCCACACCTTCCTTGGAGTAGGCACCATCAAAGTAGCATTTCCAAAACTTCTTTGAGTGCAGCTCATTATTTACAACTGCTGAAGAGAATTGCTTCCCTGTGTCTTCAGCAAATTCTGTATCTTCATGCAACATGAGACATGAAATATATTCTGTTTCTAGACTATAAATAGGGGAATTTCCTGCATCTTTCTTAGTAGTGGTCTTCACGAACCTTGTTTCCCTGTACAATCTCTTGTCTTCCCCATTAAAATCAGGAATGATAGCATAAGTGAAATATAATTTTAGAACACCTCCCAACTTTTCTCCCTAAGATCTTGACAGGAGCATTCCAAACCTGGCTGGAATGTCAACAACAACTACATCCATGACTATACTCTTTGCTGGAATTTGTGCCAAAGAAACTAATACATATTTAATTATCCCAACACATTTCACCCTTTTGGAATCAAATGAATACAGATCCCTGTAAGTTTTGGTAATCTGCAAGTTTAGTTCCTTCATAACAGACAATGGCATGAGATTATGGGATGCACCTGAGTCCAACATACAATTATGGAGAGTAAAATCATGAAGCAACAGAGAAATACAAAATGGTTGAATATAATGATCTACTTCTTCTACATGAGGACCGAAGGTGACCACTGGCTTTTCTTCTTGTAAGTTCATAGTGTCACTTATATCTTCAATCTGTGTAAGATTAATAAATTTTGAAATTTCTTTCTTGTATATTGGTATTTTAGCTAATTCTAGAAGAGGTACCTGAATTTTTACCTTCTCGAAATCTTTTGTCGAACTGAAAGCATGAGTTTGTTTAACATTCTTTTCAGGTTCTTCACTCTTTCTAGAATTTTCCGCTTGTTCGGGTACAAGAACGACTCTCTCCAAAATATTAGTATCAACTGATTTCTCTGGGAAGGTTCACCCTACTGCACATTTGTTCTATTAACTAAATTTACAAGTCGCTTCCCATTATTGGCTTGTTTTACAGGGTCCTTTTTTTGTGGAGTCACCATTGGAGGAGGAATAGAATCTTGTTGTTCACTTTCATTATCCTGCACTCTAGATCTCTTTCTAGACCTTAAATCATACTTTTTATGTAACTCATCTTGCATGAAATCTATGAATTGTCTACAGTATTCATCCATTTCATCTTGATCAAAAGATACTTCAGCTTCAGCATATTATCCCTCACAATCTTCCTCTTCATCCTCTTCTATTGTGTACAAAGCAGATATGTGATCTTCAGCTTCTTTTTGGTCATCTTCTGTTGACTCTTCGGGTGTTGCTTCTATATACAATGGTGCTTGAACCTGCTCTTGATCTTTTATTTCCCTCTGCAAAATTTGTAGGGGTTGTTTTACGAGATTGAGGATTAAATCCTCCTCTATTGTGTTGTACAGGTCTTTGGGGGCACGAAAAGCGGGGACATGCAATGAGGTATCGATATCGTGTGAGGCCTTTGTGAGCAAGAATTTTGAGAATAAAAAACACGGCCAAATATTTCCTCACGAGAGAAAAACCGGAAATAATGTAGAAAACCCGAGAAAATAAAATTCATCTCTTCATCAACGACAATGGCGCTAGAAAATGTTGTATCTTAAGAGACAATTCGTTGGCTGTGGAAAGGAATCAATGCTTATGACATTTTTAAAAAATGTGTCATAGAAGTAATTATATCAGGTGGTCTTCGTTCAATCCCTACGTAGACTAATTCTTTAAAACCCTTAATAATCTGGTATAATGAAAGACTCTACAATGCCATTAATTGCTGATATTTGAATGGAAAAGAAGAATTGTAGAAGAAACTCAAAATGATATGCTGTAACACAAAATCTATCACTTTAAATTTTAGAATGAATTTATGGAGAGAGAGGAAACTCAAAATAATATGCTGTAAACACAAAATCTATTACTTTTAAGTTCTAGAGAGAATTTGTGAAGGGAGAGGAGTTGGAGTGAAGGAGCGCAAATTAAGGTTATTTAAATCTTTCTCACAGATGTAATTAAGAGAATGACAGCTACTTTACTTCACTTCATTCCAAGAAGAAGGAACACAAAATGGCATAGGAAAAACGAATCACCATCAACAGTTGCAGGAAACTTGATGCTTTTTTCATTAATTTTTCCAGAGGTCCAAGACTCGGAACCCCTTTTCTTTCTTTCTATCTTGCTTAAATACATCAAAAATAGTTCGTAACTACTAGAACTTCTTGAAACTACTTCGACTACTTAAACTGTTAAAACTACTTATTACATTGCAATTGAGGACATTACTATAGCTTCGATCTTAACAAACAAAGAAAACAAATTAAAACTTGAAATATTATTCTTTTTGCTGAATCTGATTTGTTGCTGATGCGTCTCCCTGAAGTGCTTATGTGTCTCCCTAACAGACTGGACATCCTTGCCCGACATTTCTTCCAGAGTTCAATATTTGTCTTTTCTACTTGCTGTCATGTCTTTTATGTTTCTGATGTGGTATTCGAACAGTTTTGCAATAATGCATCTTTGCCCGACTTGACCCAGCTGTTGCGTTTCCAACAGTGCCACCATATCCTCCTTTTGTCCTACTCTGTCTATACCTCTACGTTTCAAACAATGTTATCATGTCTCCTCTTGCCCGACTCTGGCTCTTTTGCTCGTGCCCACATCGTTCCATCTCCTCTTCTCCTTTGCTCTGCGTTGAGTCACTTGCCCAAGTCCACTGCACGCGATCACATTTCTTCATAAAACAATGCCACTGCACATAATCCTGGACTTTAAATAAATTCAAATTTTCCTTTGAAAACAATCGTGTTTGTCCCTTTATCGCATTTCACATTTCAACATTCATAACATATTCATGAGCGCCATTACTCCTGAGCTTGCGATGTGCGATAAAGGTAGCGATGATGTGGCAAGTGGAGGTGGGGCCGATCGCAAATCGCAGTCGGCGATATAAAACCTTGGCGCATTTCACATTTCAACATTCATAACATATCCATGAGCGCCATTCCTCCTGAGCTTGCAATGTGCGATGTGCGATTGGAATATATTAATTCATAGTTCTGAGCTGCATCACGTCTGACCCTTGTCGTACTTCGCATTTCGACATTCATAACATATTTATGAGTGCCATTCCTCCCGAGCTTGCGATGTGCAATGTGCGATAAAGGTAGGGACGATGTGGCAAGTGGAGGTGGGGACACTGACTCACACGACATGTAATGTTACGAACGCATCCATCGACGACTCTTGAAATGTTATGCATGCAAATAAGCACGAATCGACTAGCCTTAGACATATAAATCAAAAATTATTTTTTGGCATACAAAATTTTACATTTTCTAACATATATGCTTTTTTTGGTGTTTTTAGAAATATTTCAAAGTAAATGCAAATGAGCCACAACATAAGACTTGGATATTTGTATCATGATGCCTTGAATATGTTGTAGAAAATAACCACAAGCCTTCCCAAAGGCACACTCGGCAGCAGGATGTGTACAAAGGATGTAATTTGGGGAAGTACACGATATCCACTTTCCATGATTGAGACAAGAAAAGGCATGTAGTCATTGAGAAAGTTGAGAAAGGATTCAATCTTATGTATGTGAACGTTTCTCGATAACCTCCACTTCTAGGCACAAATATTCTCTTATCTTTGTAGATGACTTCAAATGGAAGCGTTGGATAATCTTCATGCGGAAGAAGGATGAGACATTATCCAAGTTCGTAGAATTCAAAGCAATTATAGAGAAGGAAACAAACAATATGGTGAAGGCTCTCAGGAGCGATAATGGAGGTGAGTACGTGACAAATGAATTCAAGAATTATGTGCGAAAGAAGATATTCAATGAGAGTTGACAGCACCCCACAACCCACAGCAGAATGGGTGGTTGAGAAAAAGAACCATAGCATTGTGGGAGTTGTGAGGGCTATGTTGCATGACCAAGGCCTACCACTGCATTTGTGGGCAGAGCATGCAACACAACAATCTATTTGCAGAACCGGAGTCCTCATCGGATTTTGGGCATGATTACGCTGGAGGAGGCTTTCTCAGGGAGAACGTCGAACGTGTCGCACTTTAGGGTTTTGGAGCCTCTATTTACAGCCATGTCTCCAAAGAATCAAGGAAGAAGCTTGAGTTGACAATAAAGTTGGTGGTATTTGTGAGGTAGACATATACTCCCCAAAATTACGTATACTTTCCATCGCTCGAATGATAGTTGTACGAAGGGATGTGAATTTCTTTGAGGAAAAAGCAATATATTTCTCTCTTGAGAGGAGCTTGATTCCACCATGTGAGAGATTTCAGCTCAAAGTAATAACCTCATGAAGTTGTGGAGAAACCAAAAATTGAGGATCAGAGAGTGGAGACAGCCACTTAAGTAGAACCATCCGGAGAAGGTAGGAAAAAACCCGGGAAAGGCGAGATATTATTCCACGATGCTAGAGAGAATGTGAGAGCACCAAATTCACGAAAGAGAATAAAAGGTCACCAGATCGGTACACTAGCTACATGGCTCTGATGACTGAGCTTGTAGAGACTGAGCCATCCTATTTCAAGGAAGCAGTAGAGAAACCTATATGGGTTGATTCAATTGTGGAGGAGTATGAATCCATTGTAAGAAACAGTGTTTGGGAAGTGGTCCCAAGACTAGCAGATAAATCAATTGTTGGTCCGCGATGGATCTTCAAGGTAAAGCATGTCCTGACAACCAAAAGCATAGAGAGAAGCATAAGGACATATTTTTGGTCAAATGATTCTATGAAGTTGAAGCCATCATTATTTCTGCTTCCTCCCATTATTTTTTATTCTCATCTTGGTCTTTCCCATCACTCAGTCCCAGCAGAAAAGGTGGATTTAGTTTCAAACCAAGCCATTGAATCTTCCTGGCCTACATGGCCCGCTTGTATAGTGGTGCCCTTTCTAGATCACTTCTCAATCTTGTGGTATTCCATGTTTCTGAGACTGTGAGGGATGCAATTCCATCTCCTTGACTAGCCATTATGCATTCATCTCCCAAAAACCTAGAAACATCATCAAAATGGGCCATGGCTTGTGCTTGTGTGCTGATGTAATTTTCTGCAAGTGCAACATCCTTTTATATCTTTATATGGTTTTTGATGACTCCCCTAGCGTTGAATAGTTATGCCCTAATGTGTAGAGGCTCCATTTTTTCTCTCCTCATTACCCTCCTTACTTCTTATGCTCTTGCTTCCTCATTAACCATCCAAGAGGCTAATGCCATCAACTGCATGTCTCCCATTCTAGGGTTAGGATCCCAAGTTTTCAATTCTGTCAACACAAGATTGTGCATGTAGAATTCTTCCATATTTTCTTTGTCTGCCATGCTTGATTGGTTGCAAAAGTCAATGATTCATTGTCTATAGTTATAAAAAGGTAAGGAACCATGAGAGGCTAGTGTCCTGATTTGAAATATGAGCCACTGTTATTTGAGGTAGACTACATAGGAGTCTGATGGGTGTCTACGTTGAATGGCCTCCATGCACAAATATGCCATGGTGGCCATTTATTTGTATTTTTTCTGAAGCTGGTATTGCAACCTTGCATTCTCTTCCTGGGATTCTTGAAGCTGCTCTTTCAACATGGATTCTCTAAGATTAACATCAGAGAAATCCATTCCCAACTTAGTGACTTTTTCCTCCATGACCCCTATGTCATGCACACCTTTGGTTGTAGCAATCTTCATCCAGTGATGAGTGTGTGCCCTCTCTTTTTCCAAATGATAGAATATAGGTACTGTAAACTTCCGAGGAATCAATATTCCCCCCTTCAATAAATGTATAGTAGGAGATGAGATTTGGCAAAGGGATAGGGTGTGACACTATTGATATATCTTTGGGGACAAGTTTTGGTGAGGTGGGCTCCTCCTTTTCATATTTCTCTTCTTTTCCTTTGGAATTTTTCCCTTAATCTTGTGCTTTTTCCTCAACTTATTGGGCCTCTTTCCCACCCATGGGTGTCTTTTCTCCCTCAGCCAAGGCTTCTTTCTCTGATTATAGGAATACTGGAGTTTCTTATAGCAAAGACATAGTTTCTTGTAGCAAACTCTATTTTTCCTATGGAAAACCCTCTCTTGCTTTTTTTTCCCATGGAAAACCCTCTCTTGCTTGTTTTTCCCTTTTTTCTGTCTTTTGAGGGTTTGTGGGGTTGGTATATGTGTAGGGGATTCCAACCTTGATGAATGTCTTCTTATGCAGGTCACATGGGTCCTCACATGTGAGGTAACCTCTTGAACCTTTCCTTCTTCTAACCTTATTGGATGACTCCTTAATGGTAATAGGGAATTTAGTTGGGTTTGGCTTCCACCGCACTCCGCACCCTTTAGCTCTTGTTGGCTTGTTTTGAAATTCAATAGATTTTGAGTTGCGGCGAGTACATGGCAGAGCGCAACCTCGGTAGGCAGAAAGGTGTCAAGGTTGCGAAGGAGAAGAGGACAGGTGTCGCAGTTGTTGCGGGAGCAAGCATAGATGGCGGAAGAGCACGGAAGGAAACAAGCAATGAACTCCTGATGAACAGAAAGAAACAAAAGACAGTCGAGTGAGAAGAAATGAGGAACTGTCAGTCGCGCTGGCAGCAGAACAAATAGGCAACCAGCCAGTGGATAGGGGGGTTGGCGTAGACGGGAATAGGCAACAGGGAGTCGCAGGAGAGCTCTGTCTGTGTGGCACTGTTCTCCACTCCTCTATGTTACTATGTTTTCTCTCTGTCCAATAAGACGTATTGTATTATGCTCTATTTATGCTCATGTAGCTGTGCCTTGTAATAGTTCAACACTGATGGTTGATGAATAATATATTTAGGAGTGTCGTTCCAAGAATATGTTATGGGTTTGAATGAATGATGTTGCAAGCACCTTTTAAAATTTTATTTACTGTAAGTCTGACTGTTTTCCTGAAAGGTATATGTTATGGAATGTTGTGTTATGGTTGTCTAAGACTTTAGTTTAGCTTTGATTAAACTATATGGATGTTGTCGGGATGATACCGATCTACTCCCTATCATAGTAAGGTCACGGCACACCTCGGGTGAGACTCTCTGCCCTTCGGAGCAGAGTGCAAATGCCGGCTTGAAACTAGACTACGACGGAAAACCTTGTTGGCCCTTAAACCTGAACCCGAGTCTTCTCTGCGAGACCTGTTCTCTCGCCAACAAATGGTTTCATTGTCGGGACCTGAAAATACATTTTGGAGCTAGATCATGGTATCTTGGATCTTTGAAAGAGAAATATGAAGCTGGTGGGATAACCACCTAGATCATTTCATAACTCAGCAGGCTGAGCTGAGACGACAGAAGGAGAAAACGATTAAAAACCTGATTCTATTCTCTGATTCTGCTAGTGATACCTACGAAATATTTTGGGGAAAGTTCCCAGAAGAACTCTACAACTGGTTGCGAAGGCTTCAGACCAAGACCGTCAAGGAAAAGTCATGGAAGATCAATCGTAAGTGGGCGCACGAGGATCTGGTGGCCATTCATCGGTTAAACACCGACTTAACCCGAGCTGTAGATATTTGGGTGGAATCTACCTTGGATGGATATATACTAGAGTTTGCAGCCGAGTGCTACCAGTCTTTCTCAAGTGTAGAAGATACCTTTATATCTGGGTTAAGGGGGAAGCTGCTGAAGGAGATTCCCTTGTGGATCAAGGCATTGATGGTAGACAAAGGACTGATGGGATTCCAAAAAGCAGAGATGGAAGCGTAAACCCTCCAGTGTCAGGGGAAGGGACTAAGGGAGAGATGTTACAAGAACCGTGAGAATGGGGAGTAGGAGTATGGATGTCGAGATCGCCAATAGGCTCAGGGAGTGACGAGCACATCGGAGGGCGCAGATTGCAGAAAGGTGGCAAGAGAGGGTCATGAAGGAGTTGAAAAGACAGGAAAGTGGTTAAAAGAGCAAAGAGGAGGCGCCTCAGATGAAAAAAGAAACAGAAGGTCATATGGGTCCCCATGATATAGGAGGGGCCTTGAAAGAAGTGCGGCAGGTGTATAGGACTCCAGCCCAGATGGAGGAAGGAAAGAAGTCTGACGGAGAAGGTACAGACGCATGCCCAGAGGAGGTGTCCGATGTGGAGATGCACGTTGCAATGGAGCAACTATTTCAAGAAATGTCGGCGTCCATATCTCAAGGTATTCCTAGTCCCCACAGTTCAAGTAGCTCTAGTCCCAACCTTCCCCTGGTGCTCTACAAGCCCATAAGTGAAATTTTTGTTAAGTTACGTGAATTAAGTAGATTGCATAGTATTCAGTCTCCAACTGGAACACGAACTAGTAGTAGGATTGCCAGTGGCCCCATCTCACAACCAGGATCCAACGGATTCATTTTAGTAACACCTATTCAAGTGAACATGGTGGGATCACTCACCCGGTACCCAGAATTCTCTGGGAAGGGGAACGACGACGTCGAATAGCACTGGCACCTCTGCGAGGTCGTCTGGAGGGCACGACAGACACTAGATGTTGGGAAGTTGATAGAATTTTAGACCACCCTTAGGGAGAGATCCCTACGATGGTTTATGAAATGTTCGGAAGCTCACCCGAGTCCAGCGATGGCTGATGTAAAGAGGGATTTCATTAAGGAATTCAAACTGCCTCAAACAGACCAACAGAGCTTGTCAGAGATGTGGGAAATCAAGCAACGAGAAGGAGAAACTTTTTGGGATTTGATGCGGAGATTCAAGGATGCAATCGGAAAGCTCAGCTATCTAATTGATCCAAACCACCAAAGATACTGGTTCATTAAAGCTCTACTACCTTTGACCCGAACTCCATTGACTCAACAAAGAATCGACACATTGCAGGATGCATTAGAGCAGGGAATGAAGATCGAAGCTATGGCGAGTTACCTGCAAGAGTTTAAAGGAGGAGCAGTGGTACAGGACCCCTCCATAATGGGTGTGCAACATCAAATAGCCAGTCTGACAGAAAAACTCAAGGAAATGCAACCAATGCGACTGGCGAGACCAAATGTATGGTGTACGCATTGTCTCGTGGAGGGACATGTGGCAACCGAATGTCTCCGGTTGTGGGGCCAAAATGTGGGGACATCGGCCATAGGAGCATAAGGGGCTCCACCACTAGGAGGGGTTGCGCAAATAAACACCCAAGGGATATATCCACCGCAATAGCAATACACAGCGTTCCTTGCACAACAAAGTCCAGCCACCAACGAGTATTGTGAAATATGCAAAAGTATGGGCCATCAACCTCGCCTATGTCCGATCTTACAAAAATATTCCAATGTTCCAAATAATATATACTGTGAATTTTGTGCCTCAACCACCCACAGCACAGAGAAATTCCAAGCACTAGACGCACTAGCGGAGCGGCTGGACCAACCGTCATACAGAGTAAACGAATCTCCCTGAGGAAGAGGAGGAGGCATGAGAGGAGGCCAAGCAGGAGGTAGAGGTCCAGTAAGATGCTATAACTGCGACCAAGAAGGACATGTAGTTAGATAATTCCCACTCCCTAGAAGACCGTAGTGTTTGCAATTCCAGGTTAACACACACGCAACAGAAGATTGCCCAAAGCTCATCAAAAGATGGGAGGAAAGAGCTAGACAGAGGGGGGCGAACCTAGTAAATGCAAAAACCAGGCTAATGGGAACTCAAACAATGAAAAACGTGGCCATAGTGACACGAGGTGGAAAAATAACGGGGGAGGATGCACGTGCTATGGACCCAATGAAATTGATCAGGCCAGCATCCCCAAAGCTCTTGATCAAACCAGAACGACAGAAACAATTTTTCCAGGAAGCAGCAGAAACGTTTTCCCACTTGGGGGGAAACAAAGGAATCGAGTTACAGAAAACTCAGGAATAAAATTAAACACCGAATAATTTTGAAGCCTTAATCCAAGAGTGGTTCCACCTATTCCTGAAGATTTTTAACAATACACCAATGCTAGAACGGCTAAAGAAAAACCTGGAAGGGGTGCTGAAGAAGAACACCGGAGAAAAAGAATCAACAGAAGTGGACTAGAAATATGTACAGAGAATAAAGAGAAACAAACGAAGGACGGGAAAGGAATTCTGAGTGCACACGCAAGTGGCAGGGTTCCATATTAAAGATACCATGCTTGATTTGGGATCTGATGTCAACATCCTACCAAGGAAAACTTGGGAGGCATTAGGGAAGCCAATATTGACATACTCTCTGATTCAACTTCGGATGGCGAACCAGTATTGCATTTTTCCCATCGGCCGACTGGAGGAGGTTGAAGTTGACATTGCGGGAGTAAAGACATTTACGGACTTTAAAGTCATCGACATCATGGGGGATAAGGATCCGTACCCTTCACTGTTGGGAATTGATTGGGCTTTTGAAAATTATGTAGTAATTGATATGAAAAAAGAACTGATGATCTTCGAGGATGGGGAAACCATAGTCACTCAGCCACTCGACCCCTACCAAGGACCGAGATATACAGAGACTGTATATAACAGGGAAGATGCTCTGTTCGGCCTCCTGGACCTCCTCACCAGCGACCGCGAGTGAAGGAAGACTATGTTACACCATTTTTTGGTCATCTAACCCATTATCATTAGATGAACCCAAGTACACCATGTAAGACCAATTTTACCCCAAGTAAAATTGCTTTCACCATTTGTTTTCGTTTTCCTGGTCATATTTAACCCAAAACAAGGAAATTAATTAAATAAATCCTTATTTATTTAATTATTTCCTAAGAATAAGTTATTTAAATCATTATTTAAATAATATTCTTAGTTAAATTTGAATAAATCACATATAAATAATTAAATAAACCATTATTTATTTAATTATATTCCCCTCATCTCCCTTAAAATAATAAATAAATCATTTATTTATTTGTTATTTATAAATAAAGGAATTTACCCAAGTCAAAAGCCCTTTTCCCTCCAACAAATATAATAAAATATTTCTAAAGGGTGATTCTAGACTTTGATTAATAATATTTTATTCATGCACCGAGTTCTAGAACACCCCAATATTTTGTTATAAATAGGATGGTTTTCCCCATTCATTAGTCACCTCCATTGCATTAGATCACACTAGATCTACTCTTGGTCACCATTTCCATTTGTTTGCATTTTGAACTCCCATTGAGTTCCATGTTTGTTAGGGTTTTCTACATTAACCAAAGAGAGGAATTTTAGATCTGAAACACTGAGGACTTCCAAGAACCCATCCCACTGAGGAGAACTAGAAAACACCTTTCTTGTTTTCCTCTCAGGTGCCCCATTCTTTAATATAATATAAGATTCTTTTTATACATTGTTCTTGTCTTGTTCATTGGATGCATGGAGCCATTTTATATCTTATCTGCTTAATATCTTTTATGCTTAGATCTAATTTTATGCAGCAAACTTAAGGATATTTTGCAGCCATACTTGATGTTAGGGCTACTTGATATGCATAGCTAAAGTGATCTTTTACAACGAAAGAATCATACTAACGACTACATCAACTCAACAAAGCAGAAGGCCTGTAAGCCGGAAAAGCATCCAAAGCTCGTAGTTAGATCAATATCTTGGACAATTAAGTACATGAGGCTATGAAACAAATACAAGGAGATGTGCCAATATTGCAAGAGTTAATTGGATTGGGACCGAGATCCAGGAATACCCAATCTTATCAGATATGAATGTTGTAAGTCTTTTCATAGCCAAAATAGAAACTACGGTAACGGAATGTCACAGAGTACCATTGATGGACATATTACAATATACATCCGCAAAATGGTGGAGAAACCATCGCAACTCATTGACGCGATGAGACGAAGTGGCAGCAGCACTGAAAGCCATATTTAAAGAGGAGGAGGAACCCAGAAGTAAGGACCGGTACCAAGGGGACTCAGACCCCAAAGACCATTTGAAGGAATGTGAAGCCCAATGGAGAACTGATGAATATCCTGAAGAACTGTGGGTCCATCGGTTTATCCACTCCCTGGATGTAATTCCAAAGGCTTGGTACCTGACGGAAGAGAAAAGAAGAGGGACCCACGAATGGCAGGAAGTAGCGGACAAATTCACCCATTGTTTCTTGTTTGAAGGAAAGACAAAGCCGGTTACACAGGAATTGTAGGCCATCAAGAAGATATTTTTCTTCCCAGATTTCCAACAGACAGACGGCAGTTGGTTCAATACGAGGGTATCCAACAAAAGGTGGCATGTCAAAAAATTAATAGTGAGATGGACGATGAAAATATGGAGGATCTTAGGCACCTGTATTTTAAAGAAACAGAGGGGGAGAGAGACATCAAAGAAGAACCAATGACAAAAGCTATCCACCTGTTACCTCTCAGAACCAAGAAAGTAAATATTGGAACAGAAGACAAACCTAAACTGGCAACCATTCGAGACTACTAGGACGAACAAACAAATAAGGAAATATTTAGTCTACTCAAGGAATATGAGGACTTGTTTCCTTCATCCGTAGCGGATCTAAAGGGCATAAAAGGAGAGATGGGGGAAATGCGAATAACACTAAAGCCTGATGCAAGGCCTGTCAAACATAGACCATATCGTCTGAACCCAAGGGTAAAGGAAAAGGTGAAAGTAGAGATCGAAAAAATGTTGAAAGCTGGCTTAATATTCCCAGTAGAGGAAGTAGAATGGGTAATTCCCATAGTTATACAAAGAAAAAAGGAGAAATCGGAGATACGAGTGTGTGTAGATTACAGAAGTTTAAACAATGCTTGTATCCATGATCCATTCCCTACTCCATTCAGTGACGAAGTCCTCGACAATGTTGCGGGGAACGAGGCATACTCATTCATCGATGGCTTCCCAAGCTACCATCAGGTAAGAATAGCAGAGGAGGACAAGAGAAAGACAACATTCACCACTGAATGGGGCTCTTTTGCATACAATGTGATGCCATTTGGATTGAAGAATGCACCTGCAATCTTCTCTCGCATTATGATAGCTACATTCTAAGAATACATCCACAAGTTCTTAGAAGTCTATATGGACAACTAGACTGTGTATAGCATACTAAAGGATCATGCGAGCCTGTTGAGAGTAATGTTTGATAAGTGTCTAAAACTATAGATCTCATTGAACCTGAAGAAGTGTATATTTGTCATTCTGTTTGGAACACTGCTAGGGCACGTGGTATGTAATCAGGGTGTCTGTGTAGAACCGACCAAGGTAGCAGTAATTTTCAGTATGTAGGTACTGGAAACAGTAAAAAAAATAAGGTCACTACTGGGCCACACTGGTTACTACCGGTGTTTCATTCGCAACTATGCCAAGATAACAACGCCCTTAGAAAAAATATTGAAGAAATCAGAACAGTTCCAGTGGACGGACAGCTGCAAAATGGCCCTGGAAACCCTAAAGGAGAAGCTAGCGAGTGCGCCAATACTACTCAACTTGGACTGGGACAAGCAGTTCCATGTACAAATTGATGCGTTCAGCATCGCGCTTAGAGCGGTCTTGGCTCAACCGGAGACACTTCTGTTGATCATCAGGTATATTTTGCCAGTCACAAGTTGTCAACAGCTGAACAAAACTACACGAAAACAGAGTAGGAGGCATTAGCAATGGTGTACTCTCTTCAGAAATTCTACCACTACCTATTGGGAGGTAAGTTCAAATTTTTCACAGACCACTCAGCCTTGAAATACTTAGTCAACAAGCCAGTCTTAGAAGGCAGAATCTGTAGATGGCTCCTACTTTTCCAAGAGTTCACTTTTGAAGTAATGATAAAACCTGGAAGACTCAATGTAGGGCCTGATCACTTATCCTAACTAGAGAATGGAGACAACGGAGGATCTCTAGAGGATCAGTTGCCAGGCGCTGATCTTTTCAGGGTAGAAGCCATCCCAGACTACCTGAATGAGATAGCAGCCTATCTCACCACTGGACAGTGTCCGCAGGAGTACACTGTGACACAGAAGAGACACCTGGTAGTTTGAGCTGCGGAATATCAGCTGATAGCGGGACACCTATACAAGATGGGGCTGGACCACTTACTTTGAAGATGCGTTCTGGACCATAAAATGGAAGCTATACTATGGGAAAGCCACAGTGGTGTTGCGAGAGGGCATGTGGGAACTAAACCAACAGCACGCAAGGTACTATAAGTAGGATTATGGTGGCCAACAATACACAAGGACAACAAAGAATTTGTGTAGAAATGTGACATTTGTCAGCGGACAGGACGACCATCTAACAGGGATGAGTTTCCGCTTCATCCAATAAAGGTACTACAGCCATTCAAAAAGTGGGCAGTCGATTTTGTAGGACCAATTACACCAGCCACAAGGTACTCAAAAGCAAGGTACATAATCGCGGCGACAGACTACCTAACGCGTTGGGCAGAATCTGTGCCAGTGAAGAACTACACAACAGAAACTGCTGCTAGGTTCATATTTGAAAATATAATCAGCCGATTTGGATGCCCGAAAAGCTTGACCAGAGACCAAGGTACACATTTCATCAATGACACCATTAATTCCCCCCTAGAGAGCTTCATGATACAACATCATAAAAGCAATCCATATCATTCGCAAGAAAATGGCATAGTGGAAGCATTCAACAAGATATTAGATAAGGGACTAACGAAGATATGCAACGCGCAGCATGATGACTAGGATGAGCGGATTCCAGTAACACTGTGGACATACCAAAAAACGGTAAAATGACTAAATAACCAGATGCCATTTCAGCTGTTTTATGGAAAAGAAGCGGTAGTCCTAGCGAAATTCATTGTACCAAACCTTCTAATTGCAACAACTCTACAGTTATCTGAAGAGGAATCCTTAAAATAGCGATTGCAGGAGCTACAAGAACTTGAAGAAGGACGATTTCTTGTGGATTTTCACCAAATGGTAGAAACGGAGTGGTAAAAATCTTGGCATGACCGACATATTAAACGCAAGACTTTTCACATTGGGGAGAAAGTTATACTCTATGACAGTAAATTCGAGAAGTTCCCAGGAAAACTGCAGATGCATTGGCTGGGACCATTTCACGTCATAGAAATCAAACAGTCAGGAGTAGTTTGATTGGCATAGTTGAATGACTAAGTTCTACAAGGATGGGTCAACAATGCATGCCTGAAGCCCTACCATGAGTAAGTTTGAAATTTCAATTCCAATAACTCTCCCAACTGAGAGGATTCGGTAGGGTAGATTAGATTCAATAACTCTCTCACACCCGAGATGAGCATAGATAGGATTGACCATAATAAAATAAATTTCAGCTGAGTTGTGGAGACCGCAACCAATAGTGGTAGGGGAGGGGTAGTGTCCAGCGTGTCATCCACATCAGATAGGAAAGCATACCGAACATCATCCCATCATCATTAAGCATAGCACCATTTTCAGTCTGTAGGATCACCAAGATTTGGAAATAATTTCCATAATTAGCATTATCCATATTGTAATAAATTTTCCATAATTAGACATGACCACTAGCCTTCGCGTCTACCCAAATCCCAAAACCATAGTCATCAATGTCAGAACCCACCTCATCAGCTAACTAATCGCACGATTGTAGCCGCGGGAGAAGACAGGGAAACATTAATTAGTTATGGGGTCTCATCAACCTCATCCGTGTCGGTTACTTACATAACCTACATGCAGAGAAGCGCGAGAATGCTGGAAAAAACGATTTAGAGTTAGAAACCTCCAAAAGAGAAAGGGAAGTTGAACAAGAACCAGAGCAGAGAAGGCGTCCTAAAGAAGAAATTCAAGGGAAAAGACATAGAACTATTTTGCAGGTATACCAACGACAAGCAAAAATGACAAGAGTAAGCCCAACAGTTGTGGAACAGAAGCTGGACAACAGAATTTAGAAAATGGAGTCCCTCGTGGGAAAATATGACAGTGCGACCTTAATCGACGTAGACCTCACAGATTCCTTTGAGTTTCCTGCACTAAAAAGGCAGGTATACATTGAGAATTATAAAACAGAAGCAGGATGGGCAGCAGCAAGAGTCCTGCCTGAGTTCAGGGGTATCCAACAGTCCATGATAATGAATTTAAGAAACTTACAGTGTTTGGGATTATAGGCACTGCGATGCAGTGCACAAAATTTCTATTAAGCAGGATTCAGAATGGCTCTCTGTGGCTGGGAAAGGAAATCCCGATTCATTCCGAAGACATTCATAGGTTGACAGGACTGTCGCAGGAAGGAAGGGACGTATCTTCAGTGTTCCAAACTATATCTAAAAAGGTGAAGAAGTCAGGAGACACAGACTACTACACCAAGTATGGCACTTGAAGAGGAGGAAAGGGAGCAAATATTGATTTAATTAACATCCCGAAGATCAGGTTTTCTTGCTATCTCATCACTAGCAAGATGATGAGGCATTATACAAAAGGGGAACACACATTAGACACAATTTCGGTTGCGGAGCACTATTTCCAAGGGACAAGGTTGAATTGGTGCTCCTTCCTGGTGAATGAATTGTTCGAGGTTTGCGAGGACAACTATAAGAGAGCAACCGGGTTTAGCTATGGGTATTTGATTATGGTGCTAGCCATGTGGATATGGACTTTCCCCAACATTAGGATACCAGTGGAGATAGCAGAAGACCAACCGGTGGCGATGAATTTTGTACCATGGAAGGTGTTTGGAGACCCTAGCACCAAGGAAGTAAATGCAGAAGCCTTCAGGAGTTGGTACGGCCAAATGGTTGACGTTGTATTGAGTCAAAAAAGAGTCCCAAGAAACCTATTGGATGGATATAGTGAGCAAGTCTGGTTTGGAGTCACGCACAAGCATACGTTCCTCAGACCTACATGTGTACCAGAAACAACGTTCCAGATGAGGCCTCTAAAGTTCCAACTTGATGAAGTGGCTTTCCACACAGAGGTCTGTTCGTGGCCAGGAGTGGCGATGGAGATCAGGGATGGAGTGTACACGTACCTCTTTAACGGAATTCTACCACACCGGTTGCCAGGAGAAACGTCGGAGGAAGAAACAAACAGGATGTAAAACCTGCAGCTCTTCCCGATCATTTAGCAACTGAACATGAAGGTAAGAAGCTTTAATGAAGTATTTTAGGTACTAGCAAGTGATGCTACTCCATTCCCAAATTTTTCAAAATTCCAAGTATCCCAATCTAACCCATCTCCCAACACAACCTCCATCTTTGCGCTGATCCCCAATGTCTTGTTCAGTTCACCACCTCCAGCAACCACAACGCTGGTGGGAAAAAGTAAGGCTGCGAAACCAGCAGCAGCACCGAAGGCCAAAAGGGCCAAGGTTGCATAATCAAGCCCGGTGGTCAACCTTACAAGAGAGGATCCACCTCGGCAGTTAAGCGTAGGGGTACCAATCCGAGAGGAGCAGATAATTGAGCCCAAATAAGCAAGAGGGTTGCCGCCTCACAATCCCATAAACCCCTTTGATTTTCTGAACATTGGCATATTGCCACCCCGCCCATATCAACTACCACCCACCACCTCATCCATATCCCGAGAACCCCACAGCTCCGCACCATCCACTTCATCTGCTACCGTGTCTGATCTAGTCATCAGAAGAATAATCAATGGGGACCACGGGATGGAGGTTAACTTGGGTACGAAAGTGGTACCCCCAGTTAACCCAACCGTGGTCCCAAAAACTACTTTTACCAACCTCATCAATCAGTTAGAGTAGACAATTGAAGACACAGCTGGGCCACTCCCCAAGCATACTCCGCTCCAACCACCCAACTAAGCAGATCAAGAGGGGAAACCAGATATAAATATAGTGGAATCTATACCACAGCAAACTCCACCACAGTCACCTCAAGACCAGTCAGCAAGATCAGTTGCCAGCGGACAACCACTCCGAGTGCGAATTCCAGATCAGGGTACCTCCAGTGCCGAAAGTATGGAGACATGGGGGACAAATCAGTTGTACCATTTCATTCAGAGGGCAGCACAACAGGCCGAGAGGCTCCACTCAGAGCTCCAGCAGAAGTGTGAGTAGCAGAAACAACAGATAAGCACGCTTATTTAACAGCGTGAACATCTGACAACGGAAAAGGAGAAGCTACAGGAACAACTGGAAACAGTGACCAGGGTTTTTAGGGAAGTGTGGCCTACAGTAACGGCTAGCAAAAAACAGTTACCAGAAGACATGCAGAAGACTGACGTAGTCGGGCGGGCGATCCACCTCAGGGTGGCATATTCAAATCTTTACCAGGAAAATGTGGAACTCAAGGCGGAATTGGCAGCCCGACTCGCATTGCCCGACCCAGCGGTTGTGTACTCAGCACAAATATTAGAGAGATAGGGCCAAGTAGTGAAAATGCAGGAAGTTCTGAGTACTGTAGCCAGAGAAGCATATGACCTACTGAAGGGTCTGCAAGAATGCTCAATAGCCCTTACCATGAAGGCACAGCCGATCTCGTCACAACTACAATAGATCTCCAAGGAAATCCAGGAAGCAATGGACCCAACTAGACTAGACCAACTCTACGCCCAAGCGGATGTGTTAGAGGTCCAAATACAAAAAATAGAGGAGACTTCCATGGCGGCCAAGCAGGCCATCTGGGAGCTTTGGCAGCCCATAAAACTCGGTGCACAAACAATGCAGCAATTGGCTTCTGAGGCCGACACTCAGATCAGCACAGTGTTCAGTGCCTTGCCACCGAATGCAGGGGAGGAAGTTGTCACACAAATCACGGCTGAGACTGAAGAGTTAATGCAAGGGTGGAAGCAGCCCATGGAAACCTTCCAAGAGCTCAAAGCTTTAGCTCTAACCAAGGTCCCAGAGTTGGGGCCCTTGTTTGGATAACCAGGAGGAGGCGCGCAGCCAGAACAGGGCGCAGGGTCGAGCGGACCCATGGAAGTGGAGATAGCGCAGGACAATTGACTCGGGGAAAGTCAATAGGATGTGGTCGAGGTATTTGGGGGTCCTTTTTTTTAAATTCAATAGATTTTGAGTTGCGGTGAGTACGTGGCGGAACGCAACCTCAGTAGGCAGAAAGGTGTCAAGGTTGCGAAGGAGCAGAGGACAGGTGTCGCAACTATTGTGGGAGCAAGCATAGATGGCGGAAGAGCATGGAAGGAGACAAATATTGAACTCCCGATGAACAGAAAGAAACGAAAGATAGCTGAGTGAGAAGAAAGGAGGAACTATCAGTTGCGCTAGCAACAGAACAAATAGGTAGCCAACCAGTGGATAGGAAGGTTGGCGCAGACGGGAATTGGCAACAGGGAGCCGCAAGAGAGCTCTGTCTATGTTGCACTATTCTCCACTCCTCTATGTTACTGTGTTTTCTCTCTATCCAATAGGACGTATTGTATTATGCTCTGTTTATGCTCACGTAGTTGAGCCTTGTAATAGTTCACCACTAACGGCTGATGATTAATATATTCAGGAGTGTTGTTCTGAGTATATGTTATGGGTTTGAATGAATGATGTTACAAGCACCTTTTTAAATTTTATTTACTGTAATTATGACTATTTTGCTGAAAGGTATATGCTATGGAATGTTGTGTTATGCTGCCTAAGACTTTAGTTTAGCTTTGATTCAACTGTATGGATGTTGTCGGGATGATACCGATCTACTCCCTATCACAGTAAGGTCGCGGTACGCCTCGGGTGAGACTCTCTGCCCTTCAGAGCAGAGTGCAAATGCCGGCATGAAACTAGACTATGGAAAAAAACCTTGTTGGCCCTTAAACCTGAACCCAGGTCTTCCGCGAGACCTGCTCTCTCGCCAACACTCTTCCTAGTCCCGAAGTACATGGTGTTTGTCTCTTCTTCTTTTATTTCACCTGTGTTCAAAGTGGCTAGGGTAGCAACCACTTCCTTATCTGATATATCTAGTGATATGTTAGTGTGTTAAGAGAGGTATCGTTGCCTAGAATAAGGTCCAACATTTCCTTCTTCCTGCTCTCTTCTCTTCCTTCTTCCCCTTAGTCTCTTCCTCTATTTCATTTACCTCTTTTTATTTTTCTTTCCCTTCCTTTGGTTCTAATATATATTTCTTTTATGTGTCAACCTCCATCTCCTCTCCTTCTTCCTCATCTTCATCCTCCCCCTCTTCTTCTTCTTCTACCTCCCTCTCTAAAGACTAGAGGCAGAGGTTTGTCCTGTTTGGGTGGCTATGAAAGCTTCCCTATCCTTGTATATGAATGCGGACCAAGACAGAAGGAGGTTTAATCTACTCATAACATCACTCACTATTAGTTTTATAAGGCCATGATGAGCCAAATGTTGGTACTTCCTTTCCCTCACCTTTTTCCTCATGTCTTTTATTGAGTTCAAGAGGAAATGAGGTATGCTTAATCTTTGTTCTAGAGGGCATTCTTCTTGAAATCTAAGTTCACTCAACAACCTGAAATGGTATCCATGTACTACAATAAGTCTTCCCTCATAGGAAATGAATTTCATGATGTGGAAGGCTACTTCATCCCAGTGGTATGGAAGGATTTCTCTCCTCACTCCATTCTTGTCCTCAATGAACACTTATCCTGGAAAAAATAATATTTTCTTGGTTGCAGTGGTTGGTATCATACCTTCTTTAATCCACTTGAATCCTAAGGGAAAAGTGGTGATTCTGCTGATTAATTCAGGTGAAATTGCGATGGCTAGGCCTCTAACCATAGTGGTGGCTCTCTCCTCTAAGTGTGATTTCAAAGCCACTGCAAATTCTCGAGCTATTTCCTCATCAAAACCCTTGAGAAGCTCAAAGAAACCTAGCCATTGGTGGTTCCTGAAAATATCCATTACTTGAGGGTGCAGTCTTATTATTTTGATATCATTGGGCTCCCTTTTGTTAAATCCCCCTCCCATTTTTATGGTTCTGATAGGAAGGTGGTAAGATGGATTTTGTTTGAGAGTAACTTGTGAAGAGGTCTTGCAGATTATGGTCTCAAACAAATTCATATTTCACCATTTAATTCCCAAACTATAACTGATTGCGTGTAAATTTCATGGAGAAATTTCACTTTTGGAGGGTGGAAACCACTTACCTTTGTCCTTGGGTGTTTTTTCTTGGGAGATGGTTTCCTTAGGAAGTAATATCACCTAAGAGTGGCTATGTTTTTCTCTCCTTATCCCTGTTGATATTCCTATGTAGTTTCCTGTATCACTTCACTATTTCCTGTAGCAAGAGGGTGCATGCAAGCTCAGACTTGATGCTCTTCTCTCTGATGGCTCCTCTGACATCATTTTCTTCCACTGCTCTTGAAATTCTCAAAGGAGTGAGTATAATGAGCCAGATATTACCTTGATGGCCTTTTTAACCAAATTTGGGGCAAAGTTCTGACTTGTACTGGGCACAATTTTTCCTCTTTGGGACTGTTGGTCCCACTCCAGTGAATCATTGCCACAGCCTCATAATCACCTCCTTTTCCTTCTTAACTCTCCCTTGATTGATTTTACTTGCCCAAGTGGCATGTACACTTAATTTTTTCATCCATTTTAACTTTACAAAGGTGGCCAAGTTAATTGGCCACCTTTTTTCCTTTTATGTCTCTAAACCTAGACATTAAATAATTTTGATCATTATGATTGCATAGCGAGAGGTGAAGGGCCATACCTGAGCCTACCTGGTGCTGGTGTGTTGCAGACATGATCTGGTGCAGGGAGCTGGATATTTGTGATAGCCATGGCTATCTTTCTCTTGCTGTGTTTTTAATTTTTAAATTTTTTTTAGTGAGCTTCTTAACATTTTTATTTGTCTTTTCTTCTTGCAGGTGTTGTGTAGAGTTACTCAGGTGCCTTGGTTGGTGTGTTCACTCTCCTGGAGTATTCTTGTTGTCCTTTGAAGCCATATTCATCAAGTTATCTCCATATTTTGACCTTTTTTTCCATACATAGAATTGCTACATGAAACTTTCCAACTTCCTATAGCAAACTTCTCTCTACTTCTTGGGGCTCCAGATTGCTTAGGGATGAAGTAAAATGGTTTATGGAGGTCAGGGATGGAGTTATGGAATGAGTGGAGTGATGGAGAAGTAAGGGGAGAGGTCGCATTCCAAGGTATAAATGATTTATCTACTAGTGGCACAACATAGGGTTTAGAGAGTGAATCCTTGTGCATGGAATGAAGTGACGGTTAGAAGTGGTAGATATAGGAAAAAAATAAACTGTCATGCTATTTTTGAAGTTTAAAATCCTTTAAGAGATATTATTTTCTCATAAATAATTTTCCTGTAGCATTTACAAGGTTTCCTGTAGTGCTACAGGAATCCTGTAGCTGCTAGACTTTCCTGTAGCAATTACAATGAAGGAAAAAAATGGAATTTTCTGCCTACCTATGAGGTGAAATGAATGAATGGGTGCATGCTGGAGTGGTCCATGGAGTGTGTAAGAAGAGGAGAGGGATAAGTGGAGAAAAACTACTCCTCTAGATCTAAAAACCATCTTTGATCAACAACTTGCAAAACAAAAAAACAAGTGAGTGCATAGGTATCATATTTCTCTTTTCCTGTTTGTCTCTTTTCTCTCTCTTTTTTTTTTGAAGGCAGGTGGGTTGCTTCCACAGAGGTTTTCAACCAACAAGCCCGCCTTAGGCGCCTCTAGGAGTTTTTCACCCAAGGATATTTTATTCTTTTTTCTTTTATTTTCTTTTTTCTATTTTGCTCTAGGGTTTCCTCATGGAGGTTTTCAACCCTAGAGTTTGCCTTGGGCACCTCGGAGAGGTTTTCACCCATGCCACTTTATTTTTTGTTTTTTCTTTTTTTTTCTAAGAGGGGGAGGCATTGGAAACTATGGAGTCTCCAATGAAATACACCTCCTTGTTTATGTAATTTATAAATTTAGCCCTAGACAGGGTCTTTTTGTAGCCTTTGAGCCGATAACGATTGACAAGTAAGGGAATCCCATCCTCATGTATGGTCCAGAAATGAACTGCGCCATTATCATAGCATTTTTCCACTTTGTAAGGTCTTGGACATCTTATCATCATTTTTACTTTGAAATACTTGAACCTTGAGTCATACCTCATCACCCAATCTCCTTCTTGAAAATTCTTCTCCTTAATTTGCTTGTCATGCCAGACCTTCCTTTGTAGTTGAATCAATTTTGTGTGAAAGAGTGCTTGCATCCTAAACTCATCCAACCCATTTAATTGCAACAACCTTTCTTGTTGGGCCTTTGTTATATCCAGGTCTAAATAAGCTGCCATCCTCAAGGTGTTGAACTCAAACTCTATTGAAAGAAGAGATTTCTTCCCATAGACCAAGTCATAAGGAATGAATCATGTTGTTGTTTCCAAGTAGTGTTGTAGGCCCAAGTAGCTTCTACCAATATGTCTAGCCAATATTTTATGTTGTTTCTAAAAACCTTGGTGAGGATATTCTCCAGGGCTATGTTGGTCACTTCCACTTGGCCATTTTCTTGAGGGTGGTCGACAGTGGAAGTCTTATGCTTTATCTTGTGCATCCTGTTAGTCATTAGTAATTTTTACTATCTGTAGATGACTATAGATTGGTTCTAGATTTATAAAAACAAAATTCCCTGAATATTGTGAGTTTTAGAAAGCCCACTGCCTTCATTATCCTTATAGGAAAATTTTCACTATTCTATCAACCTTTCCATTTCATGGTCACCCTGCCACTCCTTAAAAGCTCCTTATGGACTTGTGCCACTCATCTACATCCTTTTTTCCTACCTATGACCTCATCACTCTGTTTTTCCCTTTCCCATAACTCCACTTTACATCTAGGGTTACCTATAGCCTAACTCCTTCCCATGTTCACCAGGTTCCTCAAGCATTGATGGTCTCAAAACTATCTCTGTAGGCTCTTTAGATAAAACAAGTACATTGGATTTTGGATCTTCAATACATCACTCTATCAATACTCTGTTTTTACACTTGAAGACTCCAAGCCAATTTTCAGTCAAAGACCAGGTCAAAGAATCCTCCCACTAGGTCAATTAGGGTTTTACATGGTTAAAGGTCATCATTAGGTGTTTATGGCACTACTTTTCCTTTGCTAGAAAGTTTCCAAAGAAGTTTTTCTTATCAAATCATAAATTGCAAGTGAAGAAAGGGAAACAAGTTGATATTGAAAAGAGAATTGGGATTTTGAGTTGAATGGCCGACTTAAATGTCAAAACATTGACCACTTGCAGCAAATGACCATGGAGGAGGTACAACAAAAACCAAACATGAAGAAATTTTTTTCAGAGATGATTGATGAAATAGGGAAAAGGTGAGGTGAACTGGACATAAATGAATGAACTTGAAAGGGCAATAAAGAACTTAGAAGATAATACTAATGATCATCTTAAAGCACTCCAGACACCTAAGGTTTTGGTAAAGTGGCTAGAGGAGGTGAAATGAAGAGGTAAACTCCATGATGACAGGAAATAAAGATTCTAAAGATGCCACTGTGATCAGATCCCATAATTGTGAAAAATGAGTTTTCCATGCCTAGATGAGCAAAGTGTGGGTTAATAACTCCATGATGCCAGTAAAGAAGGGGTTTTTAAAATGCTGCCTTGTGTTCGAGTTCCTAAGGTTGTCAAAGGTAAATTTAGCATGCTTAAAAGATCAAAAGGAAGAGCCACTTCAATGTTTTCATGAAACCTGCTAAGTGAAAGAGTTAAAGGACATCAATAAGCCAAAAAGAAGTCAACTTTATGACTCAAAGCAAACCTGCAAAAGGAGAAGGTAAAGAGTATCAGTGAGAAAGGTCTAAATTATCATTTCAGTTGCCTACAAAGCAACAGTGGTCAAAAAGATGAAAAACATGATGTTAAGCTCCAACGTGGAAACCAAAGATGATTTTAAGGTTGCTGCTGTGCCAGAATGAATGTGTCAAGTTTTCAGGATCAAAAGGAATAGAAATTTCCCAACTTCCAGCCAAGGTGAGAAAGACAAGTTAAAATTGTAATGTAAGCCACAAACAGTTTTTAAGGTGCTATCATGACTAATCTAACTCCAAGGATGTCAAAATGAGTATATTATGCCTCAAGAAACAAAAAGAAGAGTTAATTTCATGATCTAACTCACCTGCAAAGCAAAAAGGTAAAAAAGTTAGTGAGACAGGCAAAGAGTGAAAAAAGACTTAAAACATTAGGAAAGTGGGTTTGCAAAGTTAATTATAATTCGTAAGTGTATAAAGGCATATTATACACTTCAAACAAGTTATTATTTGCCTTGCTAAATCAGTGAAGTGCTCAGGAGTGAATAATTTCGAGTTTCCAAGTAAAAGTTGGGCAATTTTCTTTGGCGCTGTGCCCTTGGCGAAATTTCCCCGTGAATTTTCTTAAGGCACTGCACGCTTGCCCTATTTTTCTCAATAGGCCAGGTAAAAGGACCTTGGCATTGTGCACCTAGAACAAGGTGCTGCTCCTTTTCCTGAATCGACCCACCGTTTGCCTGGGCGCTGCGCGTTGGCCAGGAGGGCCTCCTGCACCTTGCAAGCACTCAAACCATTTCAGAAACCCTCCAAGTATCTGTCAGGTGTCCTCCTAGCATACAAAGAGGTAAGTGGATTTCATACACTCATCCTCAAAGCATTTTGATGATTTAATTAAAGGAAGGAACCCCTAAGGAGAAAACCCTATATTTTATGCTTGAAAACACTATTTGTCATTCCCTCATTTGCCTATAAAGAAATACCAGTCAAAACAGGGGTAAATTAGGGTGGTTGCATTGTTTTGAAATTGGTCATCCATCAAAGCTTAACATAATACTTAGTCCCTTACATTGCAAAAACATTGAAATTATATGCCCTCCTTCATCTCAAATTGCCATCAGTGGAAGGTGTTTCACAACAGGGTTTGACATATCAGCTAGGTTGCCTTCAAGTAATTTAAACCTCTCATTTTTCCCAATTTACACCCTCACTCATTCATCTCATTCACAAGTAGACTGCCATTCCATTCACTCTTCCATATCAGTTCATATCAGTGCTAGGGTTTCAAAGGCAGAGTAGTCAACATGTCAGAAAGAGGAGATAGTGATAGTGGTGGAGAAGGCCAAGTGCCAATGAAGCAAGGGCACAAAGATGGAAAAATAAACAGATTTTAACCTCCAAACACTATAGAGCTAATGGCATCTCCCATGACTGTTTGATGCTTCCAAAATGTAGGCTGTTATGGTTTTTGTGAAAGGGTATAGCAGGTGCAAAACCACCCTGAGCTAACTAAACTATTCATCATTAACTTGCATGACAAACAAGTTAACCTTGCAAGGGTCAATTTTGAGCTATCTACAAATGCTATTTCCAATGCCACAGACATACCTAGTGTAGGGGAGACATGGTTCAAGCAGGCCAATATTGACATGAGCTACTATGAACCCTTCCTAAAGCCTAGATACAAAGACAACTGCAAATCCATTTTTCCTTTCTCACATTTGTTGGAGAGATATGCACCTATGATGAGAATCATTATGAAGTATTTTACATGTGAGGGAAGGTTCTCCAGGCTTTACTCATATCACATTAGGATGATTATGCACTTTACTAGGGTGCGGATGCTGCACCTACCCTATTACCTCTACGGAAGGATTGATAAAATGTCCTATATTGTGCAAAAGAGAAGGTACCCTCAGCAGATGCAAAGCTTATTTCATCACTCTTTGATTAAGATGGTTGTGTTGCACCAGTTACAATAGAAGGGCATTCCATGGGAGGTTTTCATTGCCCATGAGGTGTTCACCAGTCCACAAGGACAACAACAAGATGTACCTTCATCTTCTCAACCTCCCATTCATCCTTCACCATCACACTCCACTCCTCATGTCTCTCCATCCACACATATTCCTTCACCTCAGGACAAACCTCCTTCATCACCCTCTCATAATGCATTAGACAATGAGCGAAGTGACAATGAGCAATCAAATGTAAATGAAGGAGAGGGAAATAATGAATCAAGCAGTGAAGAAGAAGGAAATGAGGAGGCAGAGGTCAATGATAAGGCAGAGAGCATGGAAACATAAGGCATAGATGATGTTGGCAGTGATGAGGCACATAGCATTGAGAAAAATGGTGATGAAGTACAACTTAGTGGATCAGAGAGAGATGAGGCAGAAAATGCCAATGATGATGATGGCATTGGGTCTAAAAGTAGTGAAGCTGATACCAGTGAAGAAGACATCAAAGAAGAGGATATCAGGGAAGAGGATGCCAATGAGGAAAATATCAGTGAAGATGATGTCAGTGATAAAACAAAGAGCATTTAAGCTCACAAAAATAGTGCAGAGAACAGTGATGATGTTGGCAATAATGATGACAGTGGGTCAAAAGGCCATGATAGCAATGATGATACCAATGGAGATGGCAACCATGAGAGTAGTAATGTTAAGATCCATAGTGACAGTGAAGATGACAACAATGATGGAAATAAGACATATGGCACTGAGATAAATAATATTGAACCTCTTCCTTTGAACTACCAAAGAGGAAATAGGCATGTGTTTGCTACCCTCAAGAGGCAAGGGGCCATGCCTTCTACATCAACAAAGCAGCTTGACAAAGGTAAGAAGAAGGTTGAAGAGCAAGCCATTATTGAGAAAGAGGATGATCATGAGACTGAATAAGAGTTCTAACTCATTCACCTTGATAGTGATGATGAGAATGAGGCAAGGATCTCAAACATGCTGCTCTAGAGCAAAGATGCCCAAATCAGAGATGTACAAGCCAATATAGGTAGGGCCAAGAATGTAATCCACTATTTTGAGGTTGAAAACAAGAAGCTGGAGGCACAAAAGGACATTTATGAGGTCAGGGCAATTAGGGATCAGAAAGAGGCTACAGAAACAAAGGCAAATTTGGAAGAAGTCTTAGGCACTCTTGATGAAAGTGAAGATGAGTAAGGACAACTCTCTGGGAGAAGGCCAAGGACCATAGGGTTGAGAAAGGCCCTAACCAAATGAAAATAGCAAGAGACAACCTTGGAAGAGTAGCTCACTCCAAGTGAGCTGCGTGCCATGGAAATTGAATATGATCGGGAACCTTGGCTAGAGAGGGCAAACATACACTTAGAAGGTCAGTTGGAGAAGACCAAGAGGGACCTTGACCTCCAAAAGAAGATGGAAAAACGTTATGCCTTGAGGAACAAAATTGCAAGGGCCAAGCTCAAAAGAGCCCTTGCTAAAATTCAAGCCCTCAAGGAGGAAAAGGGCAAAGAAAAACTTGAAATTATTGCTGATGCATCCCTACAAGCATCCCAAACACCATAAGCAAGGCAATTTCATATTTTGGAAGCTTTTTGATAATTTTGGTTTTTGACTATATTGGAGGGCCAAGGGCATAGTGCCACTGGCGCTGCGATCTTTTTTGGAGCACTCTTTTGAGAAGTGGTTTAAATTTTTAGATTCATCAAGCCAAGGGAATCACACACACAAAATTTCATATCATTTGGAGTAGATTTGGTCCTCCAAAAGAGCCAAAAATACCCAAAAAACCACCTTTCTGCCCTATTTTCAGAGCTGGCGCTACGCCCTGAGAAGTCTTGGGTGATTGATTTTTTGAGCAGGTAAATGGAGTCCAATAATAAAAATAAAGGAATTTTTGGAAAGTATACTGGCGAGGCTTTCCAATGAGCTATCATGGAGCTCATTTGGACAACTGGAAGACCTTCAAATCTTGGTCACAAGATAGACAATTTTTCCGGTGCAGGCACTGCGCCCTTGGACCTTGGTGCTATGCCCTTGCTTGCACAGTCAACAAAAGACACAAATTTATTAAGAAAATATATTTTGAGGGTTTTTTGGGCAAATAACTCCAGAGTTGGCTGAGAATTTATGTTTGGAGTTATTTTGCATTTATTAGCTTAGATATTTTGTGCCTTGGGTCTTGCATGGTCTCTTTGGAAAAAATAGCATTTATGATGTATTTATGACATTTTTGAAACCCTAGTTAGGGTTTTGGTCCTCCTTGCTAGTTAAATACTGCATGGAGGCCTCATTGTAAATGTTGGATGATTATTAAGAAGAAAATCATAAATTTGAGATTGAAGAGAAATTGGCTTTGGTTTTTGTGGATGGCTTGATTTGCTTGACCATGGAGTAGGCTCACTTGCAGGATTCATGAGCATAGTTAAGGTGATGTGTTCCTTATTCAGTACTTGTTTTCTTATGTTATCATTTTGTCTCATCTTTCTCATGCAGTAGGACAAAGATTTTAGGTTAAGAAATGTTGTTTAGAGGCACCTTAGCATTGTCTGCTTCCTATTGTTTGTATGTTTTCCTCTTCTAGGTTACATTAGAGAATTATTGGATGCTCTCTAGTTCCACTTAGTTTTTTTATCTTAAGGATGATTCAATGAAGCAAATGTCAAAGTAGTTTTATGGTTAGCCCATGCTCTTTGATATAACTTAAACATTGTTTTTGAGGTCTTTTACTTTGAAGTATTACTAAATAGTTTTGGTTGAAGAGGTCTATGGCTTGCCTTGCCCTTTGTTCATATTAAATGGTTGCTTTGGAGGTCTCTATAGTTTTATTAAGGAAATTAGGAGTTCCATGCTCTTTAATATTTACTATATGTTATCTTAAATGTTTTTCTTTGCCTGAAGGTGAAATCACCAGAGGACTTACATGTTTTTTTCTCTCTATGGTTCAATGAATTGTTGCCTTAATGTTTACTCGCTAGGGTTTAGTCAAAGAAGTTATTGGTATGCCCTGTCTTTGGTTATTTCTTCATACATAGTGATTTTAAAGGTCCTTCTTGTTAAATTATTTTTCAAAGGATTCTTAACTGCCCTTTGCACCTACTATATTCACAATTTGATGTTCACTTCACTCACATAAGCTTTTAGATCCATTTTACTTTGTTAGACTTGCCCTGTGATACACCCTTGACCTATTGTTGCACTTATCAAGACCTTTTGTAGACTCCATAGCCCAATGGTATGAACCTATCTTACTCCATTTGTTCTGCTTGACAACCTACCCAACCAACCAAACAAACAAACAAACCCTAATCCTTATAACTAGCCTAAAATCAAAACCCTAAAATCATACAAAGTTACATCTTTCACAAAAACATAGAGAGAGCCCTCTTTGAGTCCAGGAAGGCTAGGTCCTAGGACTCCAAATATTTGTTTGATGTTACCCGTATTCATTTGTTTTGCCAATCTAGCAAATTACAGGGACCTAACACATCCTCAGAAGATTCTCAATGAGATAAGATGTGAATTGTGCCCCCTGATCAGTGAATACCTCTCTGGGGTATCCAAATTTGTATAACACATTATCTCTTAGAAATTATGCTACCTTCTCCTCGGTTGCTACCTTTACATCCTTTGTTTCAGCCCACTTTGTCAGGTAGTCAGTGCAAACTATGATATACTTTTTCCACCCAGATGGTGGATCAATGGGTTCAACGACGTCCATGCCCCACTTGTGAAATGTCTCTAGAGCCACCAGAGGGTGCAAAGGCATCTCAACCCTCTGTGTAGGTCTCCCCATCATTTGGAAGTAGTCACACCTGCTAGTGTATCTTCTAGCATCCTGGTGAAGGGTAGGCCAATAGTAACCTGCCTGTAAAGCTTTAAAGGTTGTCCTCTGTGAAACAAAGTGGCCTCGAAAAGGGCTATCATAACATGCAAATAGGATGTCAAAAAATTATTCCTCCCTCAGACATATCCTGAGAATTTGGCCAGGGCTCAGCTTGAAGAGATCCCCCCCGATCCACATGAAAGGTGTTATCCTCCAAAGTGTCCCAAGGCTGAGAATGGAAACCGAAGGAGGTAACGTCGAACCACTTAGGATTTGGAAGTTATCCCTACCAAATCGGAGAGGGATATCTCTATGATATTTCAACCAATAAGGTGACTGAAGAGGGTAAAAATATATTAGGCTAGGTATTGAGCTCTAGGGTTTTGAAATTTAGGGTTTTAGATGGATCAGGAGGAGAGGTCAAGGAAACTAGGTCAGACCTAAAAGATTTTAGTTGTATGGATACAAAGGGGAATGGTAGGTATGTTCAATGACACTTTGAGGTTGTAAATTCTAGTGTAGGGTGGAAAATCAAACGTTCAAAATGAGCATGACAAGCATGCGTTAATTTATCCAAAAATGAATAACATGTGACATGAAATTCCTACCAAAACAGAGCATAAACTTTGAGAATTATGTTTAACATCTTATAGGAAGATCACTGAAAAAAAATATATGGACATAATATGAAATAATCATTCATAAAAGTGAATTACAGAAGAAAAAAAGTGCCACCAAATCATACCACATGAATCCATATATAATAGCTGCAATTAGCCTTGTATTTCTGCAAAAATAAATTGTACACAGAACTCCAAGCCTTCTACTCTCTGATGTCCAACCTTGAATTTGACTGAAAACAACCTACATATAGACCAAAAACCATCTTCCACTCTCTCAGGGGTCGAATCCCTCAGGATAGGAACATTTTACACAAATTTCTCTAACCAAACCTAAAACTATGGAGGTTAGAACAAACTCTCCATTTAGCCTTTGACTGACCTTTATATCATAAATGACCTTCATAATTACATCAAATTTACATTAACAAGCTTAATTACATTAATTTACATCATGTCAATTCAAAACAAGAGAAATTACATCTTTAGGATTTGACTTTGACTGATGAAACTCGAAATTTTGACCTCTAGGGAAAAGCGCAACAAATTCTGAGAAAAGGGCAGTGCCATCTCGGAAAAATGCAACGCCAACTTGGAGGGCAGTTTTGAGTGACTTCCATTGCTCCAAATTCTGATATGAAGGTATCATCTGAAATATTAGGATGTCTAGCTGTCCATAGAGTCCTTAAGAAATAAAAATGGCCTCTCCAAGGCTAAGAAAACTAGATTAGCCCAAGGTCACTCTAAAAGCACAGCGCCAGGGTGAAAACAATGGTAGAAAGAGTTTTTTTGGCATGTTTTTGGCATTTTTTCGTCCAACCAGAAGGCTGACATGGCACACAAAATAGATGGATGATAGGTGTAGGTCACAAGATATCTAGGAATATATACTTTTTGTGATTTGGAGCCCCCTAGGAAAAGCGCAACACTAAGGTGTTGTGCATTTGGCAGTGAGGAATTTCCAAAAATTGCTAAAATGACCAAAAATTTCCCAAAAATAGGGCTCAAAGGTGGAGAATTATCTCTCTAACCATAGATTTTTTTACACACTTGAGAGATGTTTTTGTTCTTTGGTATGTTATTAACAAAAAATTCCTCCAGTTTTAAAAAATACTCTCATATTTGTTCAGAATCCAAGTTTGAAGTTGGTCGCTAAAAATTGCAAAAGTGCAGCAAGCTCTTAGCAGAAGTGCAATGTGGAATTTGAAAGGGTGTTTAGAGGCCTTCCAAAAGGAATTTTTGGCTGCAATTGGTATGGTTGGAAATAGTATGATGTCTTCTAGACAATGGAGTCATTAAGCACTACAAACACTGCCTTTCAACCCATGAAACTCTGACTTGAAGTCTAGTTGTCCAAAAGTGCAGGAAACCTCCTGTAGCAATTTTAATTTGGGAATTTATCTCAAATCATGCCACTTGTACATAAAATGAAGGAGGTTTTTGTTACTTGGTCTATTTTGGACAAAAACCTCTTTCACATTTTTCAAATTCATCTTCCTTACCTCAGAAACTAATTTTGAATTAGAATTGTCCCTGTGTGCAATGTAAACCCTAGGCAACCGACATCTTAGAAAGACTTCTTGAGGAAAGGTGAAGCTATGATTTCTTGGAATTTGGTGGGATAATAACTGATTATCTTCCCTCATTTTTACTTCCCCTGATCAGTGGTTGTGGTCTCTAGATCCGTTGTGAAACCCTAGTTCACTAGGAAGGGGAATTAGGGTTTAGTTTTAGGAAAACAGGGGATTTGGGGAAATTTTATGAATGGAGGGAGATGAAGGGGTTTGAGAGTGCCAAAATTCTTGGGAAAATTTTTGGGGGTAGGGATATATGTTAGGGAGTGTAGGGAGGTGAAAATTTTGGAAATGAGTGAGGGGAATGGGTGTAGAAATGAAAAATGTAGTCCTAACCTAGGAAAGTGTAGTGTAGGCTAGGATTTGTAGGGAAATGAAGGAAATGGGGGAAATGGTTGAGGGGAAGTCTCAAGGAAGGTGAGGGAATGTGTTTGAGCATTAATTTTAGGGTTTTTTACACTAGATGAATAAAAAACACTATGAGACCAAAAGTGCAGTAAACCCTAGGAGAGGGTGATTTTCTTAGCTTTCAAGAATGAACTGAAGCAAAAGAAAGGTAGATGAGGGACAAATGAATCCAAATTACTTGTTTTTGATGAGATGGAACCTCTGGTCAATGAAGAAACCCCTGGAAAAGGAATATTTTTCTCCCTTGAGAAAAACACAACGGTTTGGAGAAAAGCGGAATGCAACTAAGAAAAGCGCAACGAGGGAGGAAATTTGGCATTTTTTGGAAAGAAATTGTTTTTTCAAAGGGTGGAAATGCATATTGTTGATGGAGTGATGAATTAAGAGGGTGGGATGAGTAAATAATTTTCTCCATTGGTATTTGTATAGGCTGGAGGTCGATTTTCCCTTGGATAGTGATGTGACACCACTTTGTCCTTTTGCAAAAGGACTTGATTAAACTAGTGTACTGCAACTTTGAACTTTAGTATGCATAGTTACATCTTTATAGAGAAATAAATGTACTTTGGAAATAATTTTTGAGCACTTTTCCTATTTACTACTCCCATAATGATGAACTAAGTGATGTCATGACTCTTTTATGACATTTTTGATGACTTAACCTAATAATGGTACTTAATGGATTTATAAACTCATGATTTGGACATTTGAACCTTGCCGTATGAGTGACAATGAGATGATGGCTGAAATGGTGATCAATACAGATTATTGATGACTCATCACAATGAGTGATGGCATAACCAAGATGAAATTTTTGACCATGGGATGATGGGAGCAGTAACATACCTAGACATATTAACCAATGATCAAATTTTTATTTGAAAACTCATTTGAAACTATAGAAAATTGATCATTGGTGACTTACATGACTGAAAGACACTAAAAAAAGGGGCGCTTTTTCTGATGACCTTGCTCTTCTCCTTGGATGAGAGTTTCAGAGGGAAATTTTCAGCAACCAAGTAGTTAGCTATGTCAACAAACCATGGTGGGGGGTATGTTGAGTCTCAAAAGTGTTTTCCGTATTCATACATATTTCCATTATGTCATAACCATTTAGCTCTTATTTCATAGCCATCTGACCTAAAACCCTACATCAAGTAACCATTTTCATAAATATATGGGTTAGGATCCTTGTCTTCCAAAGTTATTTATTTTATGTATTTAAAGTGAAATTATGATTAGAAACTAGAAAATTAACATAGTTTCATATATCTATATATGTGTTATGAGTTTTGTGACATGTGTAGGTCAAAAGGAGACTTCTAGAAGACCCTTATGTGGCACTTTAAGGCCAAATTCGAATTTGGTTGGAGAAGATTATGGGATCAAGAGGATATGTGTCTCACTTCCTTGTTGTATTGAAACTCTAAGAGGATATGTGTCTCATCTCTTAGTTGTGTTGAAACTCTAGAAAGACAAGTGTCTTATCATTTCCTATTTTGATTGTAACTCTAGAGATGGAGGGAGAGATTCATGGACTCTCATTAATGAGATGACTCCTCATATTTTGTATAAATAGGAGAAGCTTTCTCCTATCATAGGTAATGAGGAAGTAAGGAAAAAGTAGTAGAGAAGTCTTTTGTAACAAATTTCAAGATGGAATGGGATGTAGATTTGTGAGTTCTTTTTAATAGAGAAATTCAGTTCTTTGATGCTGTTTTGATTACAACTTTAAGGAGCTGAATGACTTCACCAAATTGGTAGCAGAGGGCCCCTGCTATTCAAGGAGGCTTTTACATGTTTTCTAGATAAGTTGCTTTCAATTCTGTTTTGTCATATTTCCTTACTTAGATTGCTTTCTGAAATCATAGCTTTTAGCATAATTTTTCATGGCAGCCCGAGCATTTGCATATCTTTTGACTAATGACATGGAATCAATATTGTTCTGCTGCTAATTTACTTTTTGTTTAATTCCAGCACTGCTTTGTTTATTTCAGTCTTGCACATTTGTTTCAGTAGTTAGATTTAGATATATTAAGTTGCTCATGTCATTTTCAGTTACCTCCGAAAGCCACAGCTGGACTGATGGTGAGGGATTGAAGTATGAGTGTGTAGTTTGATATTAGTTTACTTTCTTCAAGTTAGATATATTAAATTGCTCATGTCATTTTCAGTTACCTCCGAAAGCCACAGCTGGACTGATGGTGAGGGATTGAAGTATGAGTGTGTAGTTTGATATTAGTTTCTTTTTCTGCAAATTAGATATCAGATTGCTCAAGTTGTTTATGGTTACCTCCAAAAGCCATAGCTGGACTAATGGTGAGGGATCATAATATAAGTTGATGTAATTTGATTTAGATTTACTTTGTTGCAATTCTTGGATTTCTTTAAGCATAGTTTCTTTTGTGTTTAGACAGCAGCAAGGATAATTTGGTTTTCATGCTCAATAGTTCACTATTTGATTTATTAGGCTAGCAGCACATTTTCATTTCCTTTCAAGTTTTGTCATTGTATGTTTCAAATTCATTTTTAAGTTTGAAGTTTGGTAAATCATTATAAAGGACATCATTGTCTTGAATATTCATAACCATACTTGTCTTTTAGAATTTCCATCTCACATTAGGAAACCAACCAAGATCAATAAAAATCCAAAAACGACAAAAAGTAAGAGATAGGTTATCTTGCACATATAGTGCGCCACACTTCGTCAGCTTACGAATCCCTGGTTGATAATTTATGTTAGCAATTTAAGACACACTAAATTGACCAAACATTTTGGCGCCGTTGCCGGGGAAGTGTAACTAGGTAGCCTTATTTCTTACATCTAAAAAAAATTAATAATTCTTTAGTATGCTTTCCTCCTGCACTTTGTGTGATCTGGAGGATCAGAAAAGGAATTGTTATGTAAAAAAAATAAAAAAAATTAATAATTCTTGAGTATGCTCTCCTCTTGCACTTTGTGTGATCTGGAGGATCAGAAAAAGAATTGTTATGTTTAAAAAAAAAAAAGAAAAAAAAAAGAAAAAAAAAAAAGAGGAGACAAAATCAACTTCATCATTTCAATTGATTCAATAAAAAAAAAAAATTGTTTTTATCATTTGAATAAATTGTTTTGTTTAGTAAAATACATATGTATATTTTTAATTTTTGAAAATACAACATGTGTAATTTTATTAACAAAAACAAATAAAAAAATTTTGTTTTCATCATTCCATTTGATTTAAAATATATATATATATATATATATATATATATATATGAAATCCAACTGCTTTGATAGGTTCAACTGTCCAAGATTGATTGGTTATGGTCTGTAGTGGTCCTCAAAACACTGTATCCTGTTTTAATAAGATTTTGCAACCTAGCTGCGGAATGTGCTTGATTCCGCAGCTAGTTGTGAATTCCGTAGCTGAGTTCAAGGTTTAGCACATTACAGGCATCCAATGAAGAAACTGACCACATGGGCATCTCCAGAATTGTCCCGACATGGATCCTATCCTAGTCATCCAGCCCAGACTGATAAAAAATCAGCTTAAAACCTCAGTCAAAGTCCTGTTTTCAGCATGTTTTTCTTGAAGTCTTTGCTGCCTGAAATTGAAAATCATTAATCCTTCTTATTAAAATTTACAATTTCAGAGAAGAAAAAAAAAGAGAAGAAAAGAAAAACAATCTATGGCTATCTTCAATCCTAGCTTTCGATGTGGCCTCAGTAGAAAATCTGCATTCCTGTTCAAGCTTTGGCCTGAAACAAACTTGCAACCTCCACTATTTTCGCAATAAAACCAATGAGAGTCCAGATTCATACTAGCTCCATGATTCGTTTGAAAGGACGATTCCTGGCGCACAATTTGCTGGTCTCAAGAATTGGAGGAATTAATTCCATGTGAACCGTAGACTTTATTGTGAAGGGCTCAATACTACTTTTAAAACTGAGGTCCTCGTCAACTTGCAGTCTCAGCTATACATGTCTATCTATCACACACTTCGACATTTACCTGTAACCAAAAACATGTAAATCCAAACGATGGTTGTCTCTACAGAGTTCAAGTTATCTAAAATGGAATAGCACAAGCTGCATTACGTAAAGAACAGGAAAAGATGAAGAGTTCAGTTCTCTGTAGTGCCAGGTAGCAGAAACAAACTTGTTAAGAGAAAGTAATGCACAGCTTAGAGATGAAAATAAGAGAAATTTTGAGGAGGATGCCATAATTGTATTAATCAGTCATCTGTTTGTGCTGGGATCGCGTCTAAAAAAAATTTTCAAAATCAATTTCACAGCCGAATGTAGCAATTCAGAAAAACGCAAAACAGAGAAAAATGTCAAAATTTGAAAGCACGATTTGGCCAAACGGAGATGAATTTGGAAAAAATAAAACATGCGTTTTTTCTCCAATAGGGTCTATTAGATAACCCAGAAACCGTTTTAAGAAATTCGTGGCAGTCTGGGAGAATTTCTCGGTTCTTTGAAGCCCATTTTTGCTTGCCGCGTGAAAAAAAACGGAATTTCAATTAATAAACTGACAGTTGATTAAATTCGGCTTGAAATCAATGGCATACTGATAATCTCCGCCTTTTTCCACCCATATAACACCTTTTCTGACACTTCCCGATCAATAACAATTTTAATAGGATACGACTCTCTGCTGATAGACGTAACACCTGTTAATAACAATTCTAATTGGATACGGCTCTGCTGATTGATATAACACCTGTGAACAACAATCTTAATTGAATACGAAACCAACCAATCAACGTGGCATGGAGCTTCTTGGCATTCGATGCAGAGGCCATTTGAAAACTCACTCACATTCTGTTTATGTATATTTCGTGTGAGTTAAACCTAGATTTCACTACGGTCCAGGTTGTTGTTAATGCAGTTCCAGCAAATAATATGCACCTTGTTACCATTAATATCAAACTTGGCATTTATAAGGAGAGGGGAAATGTTATTATCAAGCATGACCTTAGTATCCTTGATTATTTATCGAACTTTATCTGATGTTTGTATGGGAAGCTCGGGGCTTATTAACACTGGCATTCTCAGTTAGAAAATGGATCAATATCATTTTGGTTGGTTTTGTTTCAACTGAAAATCTCCGTTTTAAAGATGAATCACTTACTTTTAAGGTTGCAGAAACTCCACAGGAAAGTGCGGAAGAGATAAAAAGCTATGCACGACACATGTATCCAAATCTGTGTAAAACTAATGGTTGGTTGTCTTTTAGCTGCGGAATGCAGCCTGATTCCACAGCTAACTGGCAATTCCGCAGCCATTTTATTACTCTATAGGTTATACGTGTCAAGAGAGGAAACGAGCCACATAGGTAGTTGGGAAAATGTCAGTACATGGATGGTGTCCTATTCATTTGATCCAAGTCGATGAAAAGGACCCTGGTCAAAGGGAAGTCAAGCTGTGTGATTATCACTAAGTCGCCGCACTAAGTTGCTGCATGTCAAGAAAAAAAAAAATTTGAATCAATGAAATGAATAAGTTATTTGCTCATTTTTTTCTGAAGGTATTGATTAATTTTGGACTGATGATGAAAGATGAATGGCTAAATTTTTATTCAAGATTTTTAGCTACAGAAACCGTCGACATTCCTCAGCTAAAGTCCAATTCCGCAGCTGTTCTCCAATTCCGCAGCTGAAAAACCTCATTGTTCAAATCAGCCTAACTTTCTCATACAAAATCAGATTTTGATGATTCAAGTATCGTTGGAAAGGTCTCAACAAGATCTACACAATGAGAAATCCATCATTAGAGTTTGAAATGGTAAATAATGAAATAAATTGCTGAAAAGAAGCTACATTTAACTTGAGGCACTAATTCCAAAACAGGTATAAATTCTTTTGATTTTTCCTTTGAGAACTTGTTTCATTAATACAAATTCTTAGTTTTGTGTGTAAATATCATAACTAGAGAGATTGATCACCTCTCTCCTTTGATAATATTACATTCCATTGCAGAAGAAGTATTAGTTTTTTTTGCAGGTTCCAGGAGGAAAGACAAATAACTACAAGAGAATGGTGTCTCTCTAAGAGACCAATTTGTTTCATAAGAGGATGATCAACAACAAAGAGGAAATATGCTGATGCAAAATCAGATCCAAACACTTGAAAAACTTTCAGATACCATTGTCTCCATCACATCCATACCTCATAATAAACCATTCATCTCATTTCACTTCATATTTTCCATTTACATTCACATCCACTTTCCATTTCTTTTTGTCCATTCATAACCACAAATAAAAGCAAGAGGCTCATTCACATGCTTATTGCCCATTGCCATTTCTCATTCACATGCTTATTGTCCATTTCCATTTCTACTCTCCATTGCCATCTTCCATTTTCATTTTCCATTTCTTGTCATTTTCATTCCGCAAATAAGCCCTGCTTCAATGCAAATTATTGAGTCCATAGTCCTTTGAGTCTAAGTTCTTTGTAAAAACACCTTGAGGCTTGCATGCCTTAATAGCAAGTTCTCATGCTGACAAACAATGGGAATACATTAATGTCCCTTGTTCGTCAGATCTTCTAGGTGACTCGACATCGGCAAAATCATTCGTACCTAGCAAGTTGTGTTTGGGCATCTTGACTCTCATTGTCATTAATGGTGAGAGTTCTCGTGTTGACTAGTGGCATCCATTAATGGCCACTAAGTCAACAATTTCCTACTATGTTCGACATCAGAACATCTTTTCACATAGTAGGAATTGTGCCAATGAGTTTTGAAGACATGAAGACTATTATTTTCAACATTTTGGAGCAGATTCAACAAGTTTTAGTAGAAGCAATAAAAAGTCATCTCATCTCTTTATCCATGACTCCTCTTGTTCAGCCACTTGAAGAAGAATATGATCAGAATTTTGCAGCCACCACACATACACAACTCATCCACATTTAATGTAAGTGAAGGTATGTTGTTTTCTAATTTTTAGTCATGTAATTCATTAGAATGCTAAAATTGTAACTTTGGAAAAATTCCTCACTCTCTTTTCCACATTGTCATATCTTTTAGCTGGGGGAAGGGACACCAATTCATATCCATGTCATACACTATCACACATTTTCATTTCATTTCCACCCACATATACTTCCCAACCAACTATTGCTGCAACATGATCCAAAAGATTATATTGTTACGTCCCTCATCCACCGCTAAATTTCAAAGCCTACTCCCTTTATTTCGAAACACTGAGTAACATATGAAAGATAACCAAGTATTTACTTTTGAAAAACTAATCGGGCAGACTTCTTAAATTATGGAAATCAACTCAATTCATTAATTTCTTGTTGGGAGCTTTTGAAGTGGTCCATTACTCCTAATGGCTTCCTTCTCTCGCATGATCAAGGAATAAGCACGACACATAGCCACCAAGCTTGATGGAAGCCGGGCTATATAGTTTTCTGCTTGGTCCCCAAGCTCACTAATTCATTCCCTTCAGTTTTACACCATCAACCAGAGTTGGCAGAGCTTGGAAGAGCCTTCAGATTTCCTGTATTCTTCTTTTCTGCTTATGTGAAGTTTTGGGTTTTGCTATATTCTATCGAGTAAGGCTGAAGTGCTTTCAAGTCTGAGTGCACCGTATTTTATTTGTCTTTGCCGCTGTAACTCAGTTTAAAAGTTCTTTGACTCTTTGCAAAATTTGGAGCGTGAGTTATATGGAATTGTTACTTCCTCTTGGAACATTTCTAAAACGAAAATTGAGAGACCAAATGCAAAGTTAAACGTCGAGTTTTGAAACCCATTGCTGAGATTTCGAAATTGGAGAAGAGTTTGACGGAGTTGCACAACGATTTGAGTATTGAGTGCTCTATCACTTAATCGTTTCAGCCTAGCTACTACTGTTATTTATTATTGTGTATGAAGGAGCAGCTTCAGTCGTGGAGTGCAAATTTTCTACATAGTGAAGTTGCATATATTGTGAATTTGACTAACACCAATGGCGGGAGGTATGTGATGTATTGGGAATTAATTTTTATATTTATTTTTCGATTCTTTTTCCGCATTATAGAATCGTTACTAAGTTTTTATTAAAGTTTACATATCATTAAAACTGTTTAAATTTTTTTTTTTACATTGGATATGTTTTTACTGAGCATAAAAGAGTTAACATTCTAACTCTGCAATTAAAGAATTCTGCATTAAAATATTTTTTATTAAGTTATTATCACTAACATTTGGTATCGGAGCAATTTTACATCTCTGCCTTGGTGATTTATGAATATAATTGGATAAATGTCCTATTTTTAGATTTTCTAAATTAAAGTATATATTTAGAAATATGTCTATTTTTGTTTAATTTATATGCTTATAATATTTAGTTTAATTATATGCAATTTTGGAAAATATGCTCATATTTAGTTATGCATGAATTAATTATTTGAGATTTAATTAAAACATGTTATTATCAATGAGCATATGAGATCTATGGTTAAATATTATGCATGAATATTGTAGTTTCATTCATGCAAATTTATCAGTTAATTTTTATAAATAAAAAAATGTCTAGTGATTCATATAATTTTAATTGATTAGAGAATAGCCACAGCATCTCAAATCAAATAAAATTATATATTATGATGATTGATTAGGATCACATAAAGAATAGACATTAATTGTAATTAATTATATTAAATATAATAAATTTTATCCCACAGGAATTTTTATTATATTTAAGTAATTAATTAGGATAAAATATTCATAACTTACCCACAGGAGTTATGAATTAATAAGTTTTATCATAAAGTTCAAAAGGTTAATTGAATCGGCTTGAATTAAAAATTTAGTCCACAGACAATTTTTATGTCATTAGATTTAATTTTAAAGCATGATTTACATTGGTAAAGCATGAAATTTTATTTATGCCTCAATTTTAACATAAGCATGTGTTTTTAATATTATGCAGTTGTACAACCTGCAAATTTCTCTGAAATTCGTACTGATATCCCTGAACTTAAGGGAGATAACTATAAAGTCTGGAAGGAGAGAGTTCTCCTTCATTTAGGGTGGATGGACATAGATTATGCTATTAGGAAAGATGAACCACCAGCACTCACTAATACCAGTACTACAGCAGACATCGCGCTTTATGAACGATGGGAACGATCTAATCGTTTAAGCGTGATGTTCATTAAGACTAAAATTTCAGCTGGTATCCATGGTTCTGTTGAACAGCATGACAAAGTCCGAGACTTGCTAAAAGCCATTGATGATCAATTCGTCACTTCAGAAAAGGCACTTGCAAGCACCCTAATCATGAAGTTCTCATCCCTGAGGCTCACCAGTGTAAAAGGTGTGCGCGAGCACATCATGCAAATGAGGGACACTGCGGCTCAATTGAAGAAACTCGAGGTTGAAATATCAAAATCTTTCCTGGTGCACTACATCCTGAACACCCTTCCACACCAATACGGACCTTTCAAAATCTCATACAACACACATAAGGATAAATGGTCAATTAATGAACTCATGACCATGTGTGTTCAAGAGGAAGAGAGACTAGTGATGGAAATGGGAGAAAGTGCAATGCTGGCAACGCGAGGAAAGGGAAAATCTCAAGCCAATCGGAAAGGGAAAGGTAAAATACCTCCCCAAGCCGATATAAGGAAGGATTCCAAGTGTTTCTTCTGTAAAAAGAAGGGACACATGAAGAAGGAATGCGCCAAATTTCAGAAATGGCTTGCAGACAAAGGTAATCCAATCTTGTTTGTTTGTTATGAATCTAATATGGTTAATGTCAATATTAACACATGGTGGATTGATTCTGGATCAACAATTCACATTTCGAATTCCTTGCAGGGTTTGCAAAACCGAAGGAAGCCAGTGGGAAGTGAGCAAAGCATCTTATCAGGAAACAAGATGGGCTCGCATGTGGAGGCTATAAGAACATGCTATTTAACTTTAAGTAGTGGCTTTGTTTTAGAATTAGAAAAGACTTTTTATGTACCAAGTTTCTCTAGAAACTTGATTTCAGTTTCAAGGCTTGTACCTTTTGGATATTCCTTTAACTTTTCAGAAACATCATTCAGTTTATTTTATAAATCTGATTATGTTGGGAATGGTATTTTGTCTAATGGTCTTTACTGCATTAATTTACAAAACAATGTCACTTATGATTCAATGCATGTTCACAGTGGTATTAAAATATGTGTTATGATGAAAATTCCTCTAAATTATGGCACCGGAGACTAGGTCATATCTCCATAGATAGAATTAAAAGATTGGTAAATGAAGGGGTACTTAATACTCTATATTTTACTGATTTTGAGACTTGTGTGGACTGAATAAAGGGAAAGAAGACAAACAAGTCAAAGAAAGGTGCCAATAGGAGTTCAAACATATTAGAGATCATACATACTGATATATGTAGTCCAGACATGGACTCACATAGTCAGAGATACTTCATCTCTTTTATAGATGATTACTCACGATATATGTATCTCTACATGCTTCATAAAAAGAGCGAAGCATTAGATGCCTTTAAGATATTTAAGGCTGAAGTAGAGAATCAATGCGGCAAGCAGATTAAGATCGTGAGATCAGATAGAGGTGGAGAATATTATGGTAGATACATAGAAGATGGACAAGCACCTGGGCCATTCGCTAAATTTCTTCAAGAGCATGGGATTGTTGCCCAATACACCATGCCTGGTTCACCTGACCAGAATGGTGTAGCAGAAAGAAGAAATCAAACTTTATTGGACATGGTGCGGAGTATGCTTAGCAGCTCTAATCTTCCTAAATCCTTGTGGACTGAAGCACTTAAGACGGCAGTGTATATATTAAACCGAGTTCCAACCAAGGCTGTTCCTAAAACGCCATTTGAATTATGGAAAGGTTGGAAACCGAGTTTGCGACATATGCGCGTTTGGGGATGCCCGTCTAAAGTAAGAATATATAATCCACAAGAGAAGAAGCTGGACCCAAGGACCATTAGTGGGTATTTCATTGGATATGTTGAAAGGTCTAAAGGTTACAGATTTTATTGTCCATCTAACAGTACTAGGATTGTGGAGTCAAGAAATGCAAAGTTTCTTGAAAATGACTTGATCAGTGGGAGTGATCAAACCAGGAACATAGTTTCTGAGAAGGATCATTCAGAATCTCAACCTTCCACCTCAAGTGAAAGATTGGTTATTGTTCACAGCACCCCTCAAGTACAAACTGGTGTTGAAAAACCAATTGTTGAAGTTCCACAAGCTGCTGACGACATTCCAGTAGATCAGATAGTTCAAGAATTGCCAAGAATTTTTGAACAACGAGTTGAACCACATACTTCTCAGGAAGATGGTGGGACAACATTAAGAAGATCTACTAGACCAAAGAGATCAGCAATTCCTGATGATTATGTTGTGTATCTGCAAGAATCTGACTACGACATTGGAGCCGAAAATGACCCTGAGTCTTTTTCACAAGCCATTAGTTGCAAAGAATCAGAATTATGGTACGATGCCATGAAGGAAGAGATGAATTCTATGAAGAGTAATGAAGTCTGGGATCTTGTTGAGTTGCCTAATGGTGCAAAAGCCATTGGATGTAAATGGGTCTTTAAGACAAAGAAAGACTCATTGGGCAACATTGAGAGATACAAGGCAAGGCTCGTTGCAAAGGGATTCACTCAGAAAGAAGGAATTGATTACAAGGAGACTTTCTCTCCTGTATCTAAGAAAGATTCCTTGCGCATTATTATGGCATTAGTAGCCCATTTTGACTTGGAGTTGCATCAAATGGATGTGAAAACGACATTTTTCAATGGAGATCTAGAGGAGGAGGTTTACATGAAACAACCTGAAGGATTCTCCTCTAGTGATGGTGAGCATTTGGTTTGCAAGCTCAAGAAGTCATTATACGGATTAAAACAAGCATCTCGCCAATGGTATTTGAAATTTCATGATGTAATTTCTTCTTTCGGTTTTGTAGAAAACATTATGGATGAATGTATATACCTTAAAGTCAGTGGGAGTAAAATATGTTTTCTTGTTTTATATGTGGATGACATTTTGCTAGCAACCAATGATAAGGGTTTGCTGCATGAGGTGAAACAATTCCTCTCTAAAAAATTTGATATGAAGGATATGGGTGAGGCATCTTATGTCATTGGCATTAAGATTCATAGAGACAGATTTTGAGGCATCTTGGGTCTGTCTCAGGAAACCTATATTAATAAAATTTTAGAGAGATTTTGGATGAAGGATTGTTCACCAAGTGTTGCGCCCATTGTGAAGGGTGATAGGTTCAGTTTGAATCAATGCCCGAAGAATGACTTTGAAAGGGAACAAATGAAGAACATTCCATATGCTTCTGCTGTCAGAAGCCTAATGTATGCTCAAGTCTGCACAAGACCTGACATTGCATTTGCTGTGGGAATGTTGGGACGATATCAGAGTAATCCAGGTTTAGACCACTAGAGAGCTGCAAAGAAAGTAATGAGGTACCTTCAAGGAACCAAAAACTACATGCTTATGTATAGACGGACGGACAACTTGGATGTGATTGGCTACTCAGATTCTGACTTTGCTGGATGTGTTGATTCACGCAAATCAACATCAGGATACATTTTTATGATGGCCGGTGGACCTGTATCATGGAGGAGTGCCAAGCAGACCTTGATTGCCACTTCTACTATGGAAGCCGAGTTCGTCTCCTGTTTTGAGGCTACTTTAGATGGTGTATGGCTTAAGAATTTCATTTCTGGGCTTAGAATTATGGATTCTATTTCTAAGCCATTGAGAATATATTGTGACAATTCAGCTGCTGTATTTATGGCTAAGAACAACAAGAGTGGGAGTCGAAATAAACACATCGACATTAAGTATTTAGCTATAAGGGAACGTGTTAAAGAAAAGAAAGTGGTCATTGAGCACATTAGCACTGAGTTGATGATCGTTGATCCTTTGACTAAGGGCATGCCACCGTTTAAATTCAAGGATCATATAATGAATATGGGACTTGGTTCCATTATGTAAATTCTCATTGTATGAACAATGTTATTTTTAATGAAATTCTTAATTATTGTGATGTTTTTCTCATATTTATGTGCACTTTAATTTGATTTGAGAAAATACATCTATGTAGGACCAAGAATAAACATTGGGTTTATTCATTAAGTAATTGTTGCCACATAAATTTTAATAAGAATAAATACATAGTAATACATGGAAGATAATACTCATCATTAGAGGATTTATCGCCATGATTCATGTATCTATTACTTAATACAGATTATCAATGGGTTTTTAGATGAGACATTAAGAGTGGAAGTATGGACCAAGTGGGAGAATGTTACGCTCCCTCATCGACTGCTTAATTTCAGGTCAACTCCCTTTATTTTTGGAAACAACTGGAGTAAATATCTGGAAGATAACTGAAGTGATTTCCTTAATTTTTGGAAACTAACTGCTATAATTTCCTTAAATTATGGAAATCAACTGCAGTTCATTAATTTTCTTGTTGGGAGCTTCTGAAGTGGTCCATTACTCCCACTGCAGTTCTCTGCCATGATCAGTGGAGCATTTGACACATAGCCAACAGAAGCTTGATGGAAGCTGGGCTATATAGTTTTATGTTTGGTCCCCAAGCTCACTAATTCATTCCCTTCAGTTTTACACCATCAACCAGAGTTGGCAGAGCTTGGAAGAGCCTTCAGATTTCCTGTATTCTTCTTTTCTGCTTATGTGAAGTTTTGGGTTTTGCTATATTCTATCGAGTAAGGCTGAAGTGCTTTCAAGTCTGAGTTCACCGTATTTTATTTGTCTTTGCCGCTGTAACTCAGTTTAAAAGTTCTTTGACTCTTTGCAAAATTTGGAGCGTGAGTTATATGGAATTGTTACTTCCTCTTGGAACATTTCTAAAACGAAAATTGAGAGACCAAATGCAAAGTTAAACGTCGAGTTTTGAAACCCATTGCTGAGATTTCGAAATTGGAGAAGAGTTTGACGGAGTTGCACAACGATTTATATTGAGTTGCCTATCACTTAATCAAGCTTCACGTAGCTACCATCGTTATTTATTATTGTGTATGAAGGAGCAAGCCTACTGTGGAGTGCAAATTTTCTAATATAGTGAAGTTGCATGTATGTTGTGAATTAATTAACAATTACCATGAGGTATGTGATTTATTTGGAATTAATTTTTTATATTTATTTTTCGATTCTTTTTCAAAGATTATAGAATCGTTATTAAGTTTTTTATTAAAGCTATGATATTTATTAAAATCGTTTAATTCTTTTTTACATTGATATGTTTTTACCGAGCATAAAAGAGTTAACATTCTAACTCCTACAATTAAAGAATTCTCGCATTAAAAGAATTTATTGAGTTATTAAAAATTCTAACATATATGCCTTGCAAATGATCAATTCATTGATGAAGTAATTGATTCTAAATGTTTTCATGAACTTTGATGCAACAAAGAAAATAAAGCATTGTCACACAAGAACCATTGCTCAAAAAAAAAAATTTGGTTGTCACACAAGAACCAACCATTTCAAAAAAGAAGAAGAAGAAGAAGAAGTTGAAGTTGCAATCAAATGTATTATACTTTGCCAAAAAGAAAATATCAAGAAGCAAAGTTTGGAACGAATCTATATGAGTCAAAACTCATAAAAGATCAACTCATGGACAAATGAATCATTGCAATAGTTGCATGAGGACATGCAACAACTTCAGTTGGGGGTATGTTGAGTCTCAAAAGTGTTCTCCATATTCATACATATTTCCATTATGTCACAACCATTTAGCTCTTATTTCATAACCATTTGACCTAAAACCCTACATCAAGTAACCATTTTCATAAATATATGGGTTAGGATCCTTGTTTTCCAAAGTTATTTATTTTATGTATTTTAAGTGAATTTATGATTAGAAACTAGAAAATTAACATAGCTTCATATATCTATATATGTGTTATGAGTTTTGTGACATGTGTAGGTCAAAAGGAGACTTCTAGAAGACCCTTATGTGGCACTCTAAGGCCAAATTCGAATTTGGTTGGAGAAGATTATGGGATCAAGAGGATATGTGTCTCACTTCCTCGTTGTATTGAAACTCTAACAGGATATGTGTCTAATCTCTTAGTTGTGTTGAAACTCTAGAAAGACAAGTGTCTTATCATTTCCTATTTTGATTGTAACTCTAGAGATGGAGGGAGAGATTCATGGACTCCCATTAATGAGATGACTCCTCATATTTTGTATAAATAGGAGAAGCTTTCTCCTATCATAGGTAATGAGGAAGTAAGGAAAAAGTAGTAGAGAATTCTTTTGTAACAAAGTTCAAGATGGAATGGGATGTAGATTTGTGAGTGCTTTTTAATAGAGAACTTCAGTTCTTTGATGCTGTTTTGATTACAACTTTAAGGAGCTGAAGGACTTCACCAAATTGGTAGCAGAGGGCCCCTGCTATCCAAGGAGGCTTTTACATGTTTTCTAGATAAGTTGCTTTCAATTCTGTTTTGTCATATTTCCTTACTTAGATTGTTTTTTGAAATCATAGCTTTTAGCATAATTTTTCATGGCAGCCCGGGCATTTGCATATCTTTTGACTAATGACATGGAATCAATATTGTTCTGCTGCTAATTTACTTTTTGTTTAATTCCAACACTGCTTTGTTTATTTCAGTCTTGCACATTTGTTTCAGGAGTTAGATTTAGATATATTAAATTGCTCATGTCATTTTCAGTTACCTCCGAAAGCCACAGCTGGACTGATGGTGAGGGATTGAAGTATGAGTGTGTAGTTTGATATTAGTTTACTTTCTGCAAGTTAGATATATTAAATTTTTCATGTCATTTTCAGTTACCTCCGAAAGCCACAGCTGGACTGATGGTGAGGGATTGAAGTATGAGTGTGTAGTTTGATATTAGTTTACTTTCTGCAAGTTAGATATATTAAATTGCTCATGTCATTTTCAGTTACCTCCGAAAGCCACAGCTGGACTGATGGAGAGGAATTGAAGTATGAGTGTGTAGTTTGATATTAGTTTCTTTTTCTGCAAATTAGATATCAGATTGCTCAAGTTGTTTATGGTTACCTCCGAAAGCCATAGCTGGACTAATGGTGAGGGATCATAATATAAGTTGATGTAATTTGATTTAGATTTACTTTGTTGCAATTCTTGGATTTCTTTAAGCATAGTTTCTTTTGTGTTTAGACAGCAGCAAGGATAATTTGGTTTTCATGCTCAATAGTTCACTATTTGATTTATTAGGCTAGCAACACATTTTCATTTCCTTTCAAGTTTTGTCATTGTATGTTTCAAATTCCTTTTTAAGTTTGAAGTTTGGTAAATCATTATAAAGGACATCATTGCCTTGAATATTCATAACCATACTTGTCTTTTAGAATTTCCATCTCACATTAGGAAACCAACCAAGATCAATAAAAATCCAAAAACGACAAAAAATAAGAGATAGGTTATCTTGCACATATAGTGCGCCACACTTCGTCAGCTTACGAATCCCTGGTTGATAATTTATGTTAGCAATTTAGGACACACTAAATTGACCAAACAAGAAGCCGAGATAGAAAAGAGGTGTTCATCCGGGAGCCGGTCATCCACCATTCCTTCTTCATTTGTAGGTAGAGATAACTTGGATAAAAAATATGCAACAACATTCTTCTTTCCAGGTTTATTGAAAATGGTTAGGTCAAACTATTGTAATAATAACAACCATCTAATTATTCAAGCATTAACATCAGGTTTTTTCATTAAATATTTGATGGTTGCATGGTCAGCGTGTACAAAGATCTGATAATAAATGATATAATGTCTAAATTTGTTTAAATCATGGAAAATGGCTAACATTTCCTTCTCTGTGACAGTATAATTGAGTTCATCCTTGGAAAATTTCTTACTAATGAAATGGATTGCATAAGGTAATTTGTCTTCTATTTTCCCCAAGGCTAGCCCCACAACTTTGTCTGATACATCTATGTGAATGTGGAAAGGCATAGCCCAATTTGGACCTCGAAGAATGGGTGCAGTATTTAAATTTCCCTTAATGAGCTCAAAGGCTTATTGACAAAGACTGGACCAGGTAAAGTCAGAGTCTTTGACCAACAAACCAAATAGTGGTGAAGCCAACTTGTTGAAATATTTGATAAACCTTCTATAGTATCTAGCTAAACCTAAGAAACTCTTGACATCTCTCTGCTTTTGAGGATCAGGTACCCTTCTGATGATGGTGATTTTGTTTGGATCCACCTGTATTCCCGCTTGGGAGATTGAGTGGCCCAATAGTACTCCTACTCTTTTCAAGAATTCACACTTTTCTGGGCTCAGGGAGAGATGCATCTCAATGCACCTTCTCAGCAATTTTCCCAAATTGGAGAGATATTCTTGGAAGTTATCCCCATAGGGTGTGAAATCGTCCATGTATATTTCAAGGAGTCATGGTATAGCTCAGAGAAAATGATCAAGACAGGTCTTTGGAAGGTAGCTGGGACATTGCACAACCTAAAGGGCAGGACTCTGTAGACGAAGGTACCCCAAGGACATGTGAAATTAGTCTTTTCATGGTCTTCGGGGCTAATTCGGATCTGGTTATACCCAACGAACCCATCTAAGAAAGAAAAGAACTTATTTCCTTCAAAGCCATCCAGGACTTGATCTATAAAGGGAAAAGGGAAATGGTCTTTCTTGGTGGCTTTATTTAGTTCCCGATAATCAACACAGATTCACCATTTCCCATTCTTCTATGGGACTAGGACAAGAGGAGATACCCACTCATTGTCTGATATAGGATAAATGAAACATGCATCCAACAATTTCTGCAGTTATTCGTTGACTATGTCTTTTAGAGTTGGGTTCATCCTCATTTGGGGTTAGAGGCTTGCATCCTTCTTTAATGTAATATGATGTGCACACACTAAGGGATGCACCCCTTTCATGTCCTTGTAGTCCCAATAAATTGCATCAATGCTTTCTTTCAAAATCTAGCGTAATTACTCTTCTTCTCTATGTTAGAGGTTTGAGTTAATTTTCATATATTTTGATGGGCCAAATTCCACAGCCTTGGTGGTTTCAGAGGTTGGATCAACTTAGCGCAGTTCCATCCAAGGGTGGCTTTCAGATTCTTTTACTAGGTTTTCAAGTGAGCTATCAGTGGGGGATTGGTCTTGAATGATTTGGTCGATGAATTCCTCTTCATCAAGTTGCCCCCCTCGAAGAACAATATCTATGGTACAAATGGGGTAGGGTGTAGTATTGTACACTTCATCTTCTTCTTCTTCATCCTCCTACCATAAAGGTAGATCACGGTCAATGGAAGGCTGGGTTGGAGGATATAATACCAGCTGTTTAGACAAGGGCCCATTATTAATAGTCATGTTTCTGGCCCAACAACTGATATAAGCATTGACAGTGGCTAACCAAGGTCTCCCTAAAATGAGAGGATACCCATTAAAATTGGTTTTTGGCTGGAGAACCAGGAAATATGTAAGATACTCCCAAGATTCAAGTGAAACCATAAAATATTCAATAATTCCTTCAGGAACTACTCTGGAATGATCTGCAAGTTGCAAAATCATTGTGGTTTTCCTCAAATTCCCTTGGAGGTTGAGTTTAAGCATAGTTTCCCTAGTCATTACAATGATGGCAACCCCGAGATCAATAAGATTATTGGGGACTATGACACCATCTATGTGCACATCTACAACTGTACTACTAGGGTCCAGGTAATTTTTCGAAGATTACCCTTCCCAACATTAAGCCAGATAACTATCCTACTCCATTGATGATCAGAACTAGATCAAGGACCTAAGGATTAGCTCAAAATTCAAAATTACAGGATTGGGTTGAAACCAAGATGGCTGCATAGGTCTCGTCTTCCTAATTCCAACACCATAAATGGTTTGAAAAATAGACACCATATGAATAAGTTATTGTACTTTGAATGCTGAGTGGGTCCGGCGGAGCATGGAGGGGCCAACCCTCCTCCCATGGAACCTCATCATATGACCAGTGTGGGAGCTTAATGTTGAGAGCGCTTAAGGAGCCTAATCTCACGTTTAATATTTAATTAAGATTCAGTTAAGTATAGTTTAATATGGCGGAGATTCTGGAGGCGCTCCCAAATTTAGGCGGGCTTCCACTTTTAGTGGAGTTAACTGGTAATTGCCCCACATTTAGTGGAGGAAATTGGGCAAAGTTGTTTTGGTCATAAATATCTCATTATTGGACCAAATTGGATGAAATTTTAGTCAATTTTTGGTCTCTTCGACCTTATAAAGACTTTGGAATAGGTTTCAGGTCGAATGGAGGTGATCTTCAGCAGATTTTGCTTCAGGGAAGATGAAGGAGCCATCAGGGCCACCATGAGACAAATTCAGTTTGAGGTCTAACCAGGGGAGTTAGAGTCCTTTTCCAAAGTTCCAATAGTATAAATTGGATAAGTCAGATGTTATAAATCTGATGAAATGGTTTGTAGAGCCTGTAGGGAACGTTTGAAGGCCAAAAAGCTTTAGTAAAGTTCCAGGGGCCATTAGTGCCAACTTTTTCCAGCATCAGTGCAGGGCTTAGAAAGAGATGTTTGAGACCATTTGCAGTGAACCAGTGGTCATTATTGGCTGAAAAAATCATTTTGAATCTATTTATAGAGGTTTCAACAAGTTTTAAAGACTTTTAGAGGTCAAAAAATCAGCATAGAAGTTTTCCTTGACCTTAGTGCCAAGGGGTGCCAATAGGTGATTGAGGCAAAACCGGAGCAGTCGGAGGCTATTCTTGATGAAACAAAATGCTATATTGACTCTTTCAGACATTTTGGAACCAATGGAAGTGGTTTTAGAAAATTTTGAGAACTTCTAGAACTTGAGAAGCTGATGTGAAGTTTTGGGCAGCCTTGGGCAAACCGTGGAGGATAGCCTATTTGGGGAATGCAGTGCTCAATTTGAGAAATTTATCAGTTGATAATTGAAGTATGATGTGTATTGGATACAGAAGGAGTGTTTTCAGTGACAGAAATAAATTTCTGAGGGAGTTTGTGCCATTCAGAAGCTCAGAGTAGCTTAGTGCACCGACAGAAGGAGTCGTGTCAACAAGAGCCTAAAGCTGTTTTTCAGAGTTTGGAAAGGAAATTGAGGGATATTTATGGTATTTTTAGTCCTTTGGATCATTTTTTTATTCATTGGAATTAAGTATTTACTTGTAAAAAAACTTACCATAATCCCAAAGAGCTGAGTCATGATGACAAAGCTCAAAGGAGACGTAGCCCACGAGATTTGAGGTGAAATCATAGATTAAAATTGCTGTTGTGTTTGAATGATTATTTTCTGCCTTATGTTGCTGTCATACATGTTAAATTATATCAAGAAAAAATGAAGTTAAGACACATAAACAATAAAAATTCATACACCACTTTCAAGTAAATAATTCCACAAAATTATCAAGAACAAGCTAGATCATTTTAATTTAAACTGAGTGGTAGGTTCTTGAAATACATACAAGTTATCTAGACCATTATCAGATCAGGATGGTATCAGAGCATAGTTTCTTTCTTGACAGAGCACTTGGTTGCTTGATTGTATAGTTTGAAAGGTGTTTTAATAGTGTAAAAGATTGACTGTTTTATTGTTTGCAAACTGATTGTTGTTTGAGTTTGCTTGAGTTTTGGGGATAGCTACTGATTAGCTAAGTCTCGGAGAGAAAAAAAAAAGGAAGAAAGGGCTGAAGGCATCTTCCTTACCCCAAAGTACCTTATGGTCAACATTGAAACACAAAACCTCTTGACGATTGTTTGTTAAGAAGCTCTTGGAGTTTGTTTGTTGTTTGGCTGCTTGAATAAGAGTTTTTCTTTATAGCCATTTGGTTTAAAAGTTTGTCATTTGTTTTGAAAAGCTTTGAGAACTTTGTTGAAGATTAATTTGTTCATTGACATCATAATGAAAACTTATACAAGTGAAGTTTCCTCCTTCACAAGATTCTTCGATGATGATATGAAGCGTGACTTTATTATATTGAAGTACATGGTGGAGATTTTGTTTGAGGACAAAAGAGAAAGCACTGAAATTCGTGAACATTTTTTTGCCATGAATAAAGAGAAGGAAGAAATGCTTCAAATATTTCATGATATGGAGAGGCAACTCCAGCAAGCCCAAGAGGCTTTGACCAAGAAAATGCATGAGGAAAAGGTAACCCATTCTAACTTTTCTTCAGTTTCCTCTTTAGAAAGATGTGTTGGTTCTTTTGAAAAAGATACGAGGGGTATAGCATCCAAATTAATGATTAAAATGGGCTACGAAGACAAGGGATTAGGCAAGCATGCAAAAGGCATGGTTGATCCCATTTCGGTTGAGGAACGACCCAAGAATCTTGGTCTTGGTTATGTGCAATTTAATGGCGAAGATTCCAAAACTATAAAAGCATGTGAGGCTACTTTAAAGAGAACCTTTATTCCAAGTTCTAAGATGCAAAAATGTCAAATTTGTTTCAAAGATGATTTCCATTGCTTTAAGCCTTTGTTGCAGCAAGAAGATGGTAGACATGCAGCTTATGGCGAGCATGCAAGTTCAAACAGTTTTCAAGACAAGAATGGTGATGTTAGTCTGCAAATGAAAGCTGTAGCCTCTACTAGTTCATCTTCTCATGAAGACAAAAGGGATGAACATTCAAAGCAACACAAGAGGTATACATATTTTCATGATCAATTTGATTGTGTTTCTGCAAAGCATGATAATTTTACATGCTTAAATGGAAGAAAGATTTGTTGTTCATATTGTGGTCGATTTAACCATCATGTTTCGAGATGCTGGATGAAGAAGAAAGAATACAGGAAGCAGATGAGGCAAAGACAAATTTCAAGGAAGGTGCATGAGTTTTGCACATTTTGCAAAAAGAGGGGACATGTTGTCTCCCATTGTTGGACTTTGCATCCAACTAGTCGTCCAAAGCACATACAACAAGAGGACAAAAAGATTGGCGCAAGTGGAACTAAGGATTCCATTATCGATGTGAAAATGGAAGATTCACATGAAGATGTGTTGCAGCAGCAAAATTCGCCATGGAGGTGGCTTGGAGAGAAGTGGATGGACTTCTTAACACAGTAAGAAATACTCCTTTGTACATATGCACATTTCGGTTGTATGCATGTATTTCTGGTTAAAAGTTTGATGCAAGATTGCATATAAATGCAGTTCAGTTGAAGGAATTTCTTTGTTGTTGCAAAATTTCTCCATGGAGTTTTAAAATATGAGTATGATACTCACTTATATTGCAACAATATCTTTTAGTTCAACTCTTATAGTCACCCACATGTTTTTGGGATTATGTACTTGTTGGTACTTGAAAGGAAGAGTTGAAGGTGTACATGTGCATGGGAGTTGTATGTGTAAATAGCGAACTGTAAATAGGTTCATTGTACATTGATACATGCAAATGTGTTTGTCAAGATGTATCATGTTTTTTATTGACTTGTGTCGATTGTGGCACACACTTTTTACATTTATTTTGTGTCAATTGTATAACACATTTTATGACGACTTCTTGTTGATGTCGCATGTTGCATGACTTCTGTTTGAGCCACCTTGAATCATTGATCAAGGCAGCGATGTTCAGTTTCCTTCTACAAATTTCTCGCCAGAAATTTTCTGAGTGAGTGCAAGAAAGGCAGCTCTTGACAAGAGGATCAGCGCATCGAGGAAGGGAAGTGTGAATTGCTTTCTAGTTGTGGTTAAAAGTCACTAGCCATGCAAGGCAAGTGTTTGGAGGCTGAAGAGAAGAGGGTGTAGTACTCTCATTTGCTATACAGATCAGTTTCAGTAGTCCAAGAGAGCTTTTGGGGTCCAAAAGCTTCTCATTTGGGAGGTGTGACCAGAACTGGATCAAGGACCTAAGGATTAACTCAAAATTCAAAGTTACAGGATTGGGTTGAAACCAAGATGGTTGCATAGGTCTCGTCTTCCTGATTTCGGCATCGTAAACGGTTCAAAAAATGGACATCGTATGAAGAAGTTATTGCACTTTGAATGCCGAGTGGGTCCAACGGAGCACGGAGGGGCCAACCCTCCTCCCATGGAACCTCATCATATGACCAGTGTGGGAGCTTAATGTTAAGAGCGCTTAAGGAGCCTAATCTCAGGTTTAATATTTAATTAAGCTTTAGTTAAGTGGAGTTTAATATGGCAGAGATTATGGAAGCGCTCCGAAATTTAGGCAGACTTCCACTTTTAGTGGAGTTAACTGGCAGTTGCCCCACATTTAGTGAAGGAAATTGGGGCAAAGTTTTTTTGGTCATAAATTTCTCATTATTGGACCAAATTGGATGAAATTTTAGTCAATTTTGGGCCTCTTCTACCTTCTGAAGACTTTGGAACATGTTTCAGGTCGAATGGAGGTGATCTTCAACAGTTTTTTCTTTAGGAAAGATGAAGGAGCCATCAGGGCCACCATGAGACAAATTCAGTTTGACGTCTAACCAGGGGAGTTAGAGTCCTTTTCCAGAGTTCTAATAGTCTAAATTGGATAAATCAGATGTTTTGAATATGATGAAATGGTTTTCAGAGCCTGTAGGGAAATTTTGAAGGCCAAAAATCTTCAGTAAAGTTTCAAGGGCCATTAGTGCCAGCGTTTGCCAATAGCAGTGCAGGGCTTAGAAGGAGTTTTTTGAGACCATTGCAGTGAAAAAGTGGTATTTATTGGCTGAAAACATCATTTTGAATATATTTACAGAGGTTTCAGCAATTTTTAAAGAATTTTAGAGGTCGAAAACTCAGCAGAGAAGTTTTCCTTGACCCTAGTGCCAGGCGGTGCCGATAGGTGATTGAGGCGAAACTGGAGCAGCCAGAGGCTATTTTTGATGAACCAAAACTCTATATTGACTATTTCAGAAATTTTGGAACCAATGGAAGTGGTTTCAGAACATTTTGAGAACTTCTAGAGATTGAGACGCTGATGTGAAGTTTTGGGCAGCCCTGGGCAAACCGTGGAGGATAGCCTATTTGGGGAATGCAATGCTCGATTTGAGAAATTTATCAATTGATAATTGAATTCTGATGTGTATTGGATACAAAAGGATTGGTTTTAGTGACAGAAATAGATTTCTGAGGTAGTTTGTGCCATTTAGAAGCTCGGAGTAGCTTAGTGCACCGACAGAAGGAGTCATGTCAACAAGAGCCTAAAGCTGTTTTTCAGAGTTTGGATAGGAAATTGAGGGATATTTATGGTATTTTCAGTCCTTTGGATCATTGTTTTATTCATTGGAATTAAGTATTTACTTGTAAAAAAACTTACCATAATCCCAAAGAGCTGAGTCATGATGACAAAGTTCAAAGGAGACGTAGCCCACGAGATTTCGGGTGAACTCCTAGATTAAAATTGTTGTTGTGTTTGAATGATTATTTGCTACCTTATGTTGCTGTCATACATGTTAAATTACAACAAGAAGAAATGAAGTTGAGACACATAAACAGTAAAAATTCATACACCACTTTCAAGTAAATAATTCTGCAAAATTGTCAAGAACAAGCTAGATCATTTTAATTTAAACTGAGTGGTAGGTTCTTGAAATACATACAAGTTATCTAGACCATTATCAGAGAAATTGATGGTGGGGGTATCTTTCTTATTTCTCCCAGGTTTCTTGAAGCACTTTTCCTTGATGAGCCTATTGTAAATTGGGACATGATCCTTAATGGCCTAGAGAAGGGGTATTTTTACACACAGATTTTTCAGTTCTCCCAGAAGTTCGGTCTCCTCTAGGGTGTGCTGACTAGAGTGGACCAAGTGCTCAGGAAAAGGAGGTTGTTGGATCTGAGTGTTACTTTATTTTTTTTCCTCCTAAACCTCTATAGGTGGAGATGGAGGATGGTTGTCTGGGAGTAGTCTTCTTGACCTGAGATTAATCTCTTGTATCTCCACAACATAAGCTAGATAGGATGTATCTCCACTGTAAACCTATTGTGCTTGTTTGTTGTTTGGGTTCAGATTGGGCTGTGTAGGCATTTGAGGAAGATTGGGTGGAGCAGAATGAGTAATTTGAGGTTGAGGTTGGGGTGGAGGCATTAGAGCAGGTGGTTGATTATGTTGAGGCCTCAACCCTTGTGATGGGTTTTTCCACAAAGTTGGTTGAGGAACATACTGCTTAAATTGTTGGTTCACTGGCTGAGGATGATATGGAGGGTTGTAAGGCCAAATAGGAGGCTTAGACCATGATGGAGGAGTGGGGGTGTACCAAGATTGCATAGGTGCATTTTTATTGTTGTGATAATAGGAATAAGGTGTGCCTTGCATACCCTGCTGATATGACTGAGGGCCCTGAGGCCTTCTCTGGTTGATGAAACATAGTTTCTCTGATCCCACTTCCCCAACTTTTTTATAAAACTTTGAATCCAGGTAAGGAGGGGCACTTATCTGTGGCATGATTCTCCTCATAGACTAAGAAAACCTCTATGACATTTAATGGACATTAATTGCGAGGGTGTCTTTTAGTACATCTAGGGAAGAATATAGCCAAGGCTCTTTCTACTTACTCTTGCTTCCTCTTGATCTGCATTGTGTCCATGTGCAAAGAAAATGTGTGCAACATCTCACTCTTGAAGTCCTCCAACATATTTCCAATCTCATGCTTGATGGAGGTGGAAGAGGAAGGGGTATTGGTCATACTTTGGCTAGCTATGCCTTTCTTCCTAGTTGCCCTAGAATGGTTCCTGAAGATATTTTTGATTGTCTAATAAAATAGCTGGTAGATATATCCTCCTAATAACATATTGAGGGTTTCTATAGCCTCCTCCCTGATCCCTCAAAGAAGTACTAGTTTAAGTGATATGGGATCAAGGGTGTAGTTGGCTCTTTTATAATTTAATTGGAACCTCTCTTCATAGTCTTCTAGGGATTCATCAAGCCCTAGAGTCATCTTGAATATTTCCTCTTTAGTTTCCTTGGACCTACAGTAGTCCCTGTACTTTTTGATGAAGGCCTCTTGCATTTGTGCCCAGGTAGTGATGTTGTTCCCAGGTAGACCCATGAACTTGTGCAAGGTTTCATCCTTAAGGGTAGATGGGAATAAATTCAACTTTTGATCATCTGAGGCATAGTCATAGGTACTACAGACAACAAAAAATTCAAACATGAATGTGTCAGGGTCCTCAGAGGTAAGTCCATGGAAAGGTGGAAGGGCTAAGGGGCTGATGTTCTTCATCTTAGTTTTCCCATCCATCTCTCTAATGGGAGAGACTCCTCGAGCTTCAGTCTCAGCCATGGCTTGAATAGGTGAAGCATGTCCCCTTGGTGCAACAAGTTCTTCTTCTTCTCCAATAGGTTCTTCAAAATTTTCAAAAGGCTCACCTATGGTATGTTCAACCTCACAGTCACTGAAGAAGAGTGAAGGGTGACTATGTGGGGATGTGGGGATTTTTGGTAAAAAAATTCCTTGAGTATCCCTACTCCTACGAGGCATGAAAAACAATTTTTTTTTTGTATTTTTTCAATATTTTGAAACAACATTTAAAATTAAAGCAAAAATAATGCTAAAACAAAATCAAAGAATCTACTAGACACCTCCCCAGCAACGACGCAAAAAAGTGGTGAGCCCTGGTATTGCACCAAGAGTGTTGCAACTCCCAGATGCTACTCTACTTTACTTTATCAACCCAGGGTTCGTACGATCTTGGAGGTCACAGTGCTATATACAGAGCAAATACATTCTACTCATGTCATGCTCTTATGAGTCCTACAAACAGATGTTATTTCTAGGGTTTCTGAGAGAAGTCTGTCACACTTCTAATTTAGACCTAGAACTACAACTGGCTCAAAATAATTACTCTATTAACCATCAAATGACTATTCTGAAGTAATAAAATACATCTAGATATTCTTCAAGGAAAGAAATCTGCAATTTAAACTATGGGAAGAAATAGAATCAAACTAGGCATCTTCATGAAGTAAATGGCTAAATTGAAATTGCAGAAAGAAGGGTAATCTACTCACACATTGTTGGGCCAAATGGATAAATACACACTATCTAATTCATGCTTTAACTATCATTATTTTAATCGTGCATCTAATCATGACCTAATTATGCTTGTAAATGCATTGTTTTGCAGCTAGTAGGAGAAGGCGCTAAGCTGGCTTAGGAAGGTTTTGAACTCATGGATGTAGGGATGAAGGTGTCTTGATGGTTTTGGCAGGTTTAGATGAGGTTGACGATAGTTTCTAGGCTTAAGGAGAGGCACACTGGTTCTGCTACATTTTCTGCTACGGGTTTCCTATAGTGCTATAGGAAAGTCTTGAATTGCTACAGGAAACTGTCCGAGGGCAATCCGAGGCCAAAAATGATGAAGAAAAGTGTAGGCAAGGTGGAATGAAGGTGTACTTCAATAAATGGAAGGTGGCCAACCCCTTGGACAAGCTCAGAACCTCTTGAGAAGCTCGCCTTGCACTTCTAGGGTTGCTCACAGTGTGAAGGTGAAAATATCAAAAACAGGGCTGAAGGCGATTTGATGGAAAGAAGGCTGATGATGGGTGAGAAATCAAGCTAAGGGTGTTGGTGAATTCCTCCTTTTCTGTGATACTTGAACCTACAAGAAAACTTTTTATTCATGCAACAAACATTGTCAAATCTATGATGAAGGAAATGGAAAAGATGAGTTGAATTCAGAAAAAAAACCTTCTTAAGCATTCAAACAAAAATCTAAATCAGTATTCTAGACATGCTCATGAAACTACATCAACCTAACTATTATTTCCAAGAAATCATAAACTAAAGAGAAAATTTGGACATGTGGTGAAGATCTACCCTCCTCAAGCTCCAATGAAAGAGATGAGAGAGAGAGACACTTGACACACAACTTTATGAGTTTATAAGCTATTCTACCAACATTTATGCAAGCTTAACTACAACAAAGAAAAATGGAAGCAAACTAAAAACATTGAATTGAAATGTAAGAAAACTAGCCAGAACTCATAAATCAAACTAGCTACAATGACATAAAAATAAGCATGAATACACAAGAGAGACTAAGGTAAATGGATTTGGCCCTAACCCACAAGTCTATCCCTCTGAAACTAAAACAATGAAGGACAATATGAATGCTCATCTTATTGCAGAAAATAATCTCATTACATAATCATAAAAGTCTAAAAAACCTATTACAAGAGCTAAGAGTCTATTAGCTTCCTTCAAAGTTCGAATCCCAATGAGCTCTTGCTCTGCCCTATTTAACCTAGAGGGTAGCTACCAACAACTCCCTAAAAAGTAGGTGATGTGTCCTCTTTGACTACAAGAGAAGTGGAGCTTTGGTGCACTTGATCCCCCACTTTCTTGGTTGAATTTGATTTCGAGTTTTTGGAGGGAATCTCGAGGATCCTTGGCTGCCTTCTGGAGTTAAGGAGGTGGAAAATCCTCCTAGAATATCTCCTTGTTTTCTACTCTGAGATTTAATTACAAAATCTTCATCAAAAGTGAAATTTCTTCGTGATTATGCTGCGTTTAACCCATATTAGCATTCAAAGTATGACAAGCCTTAATCACCATCTACACTAGCAACATAAGACCATAATATAATTAAATGTGAGAAAGAGAGACTAATAAGGCTAAAAATGTGACAATTAACCCTCCAATTATACCTAATGATGGAGCTCATCAACTACCATTTATCAACAACTTATGGGTTCAATAATGTATCTTGTGAACACACAAAAAAATATGTTCTATGCAGTCAACCAGCTTATCCAAGCTATGGTTAAGCCAACCAAATTATTTTGGACAACAACTAAGCATGTTCTACAGTACCTCAGAGGCACTACCAAGTTTGGAATTCACAGATGGAGATTGGGTGGGGAGTCCATAACATTGGAAGAGTACATCAGAAGGAATTTTCAGTGTTGGGTTTGCAGATGTTTCTTGGTATAGTAGGAAGCAAAAAATTTGTGTCACTCAGGTCAACAAAAGTAGAATACATGGCTTCTAGTCAAGCAACATGTGAGGTGGTTTAGATGAGAAATATTCTTGTTTGGTTGTTTTTTTAGATGATGGATCTAATTGTGATCTATTGTGATAATTAGAGTTACATCAAGCTCTCTGAAAATCTTGTATTTAATGATTGATCCAAGCATATAGATATTTGGTATCACCGTCTACAAGATTGTGTGTAGAGGCAGATAATGTTGTTGGAATACAATATTACAGAGGAAAAATATGTAGATATTTTGAAAAAGGTTTTATCAAGAGGAAATTTTGAGTTCCATAGAGGAAGGATAGGGGTGACAGATAATCCCTTTCTTGCCGAGAGGGAGTGTTGAAAAATGCAGCAAGGAAATCTCAATTTGACTTTGCCTTGGTCAAACTAAAGAAAATTAAAATTTCCATTTCAGTAGAAGTATTGGAGGTATTTAACTGAGGTGACATGGATTTTTTCACTCATTTAACTCAGTTAATATGAGTTGGAGGCCTTGAGTTCAAATAAGCATGAGTGATTTCTAATTTGTATCAATCTATTAATATAAATTGAGTTATTGTCAGTTAAACTAGTCCTAACTATTGGAGGAACTAGTGGAAGGTCAAGTCGTGTAGTATGAATTCATTCACACTCAACGATCATCCAATTAACTGATCAATCAACCCAAAATAAGTGTTTCATGCATAGAATTAGACTTACCTAGTTGAGATGGATATTCCAAGGCAATGTACTATTAGTTGTAGACTATTTCGATGTGCACAGGTGGTGCATGCAATTAGAGAAGAGCCTAAAGGAATTGCGCACTTCAAATTTGGGAATTTCCTAACTAATAGGGGCCCAATTCCTCAAGGAAAATCATAAGGAAATAGGAGCTTGGAGGGCTTGGAAATTTGCTAAGTGTTGGCTAGAGTTAGTCAGTCAAGTAGAGGGATACATTATACACTTGCAGGTTGTGCTCAGGCTTGAGAGAGCATATATATTCATCTATATTCTTTGGTTAATACAATACAAATAGGAAGGGGTTTTGAGCAGTTTCTTTCGCCTAGATAAATCGATTTGTATGTGTCATTTTTCCTGTTGCAGGTCGATGATTTATATTCTAGATTGTGAATTGAATTATGTAGAATAGTAGAGTAGCTTTGAATCTTGTGATTTAATAAATTTCATGAGCAGTTTCAAATATACACATAATTTCTACACAAAAAGTTCTCCAACTCTTAAAGAAAAACATCACTCTGGCGTAGAATGGAATGAAGAAACAAGTAGATCAACATCATAGTGAGATAATTTTTTATGTAGGAAATTGGGTATTTTTATGGATACAGCCATACAAACAAATGTCCCCCAAACAAGCTAATAAGGATACTAAATTATCACCCGAGTACTATGGTCCTTACAAGGTGTTGAAAAATATTGGTACTAGGGCATACAAATCAGAGCTTCCTGCATCTTCTTGAGTACACCCATCTTTCCATGTTTCAAGCTTAAAGAAGGTTATCGGTGACAATCTCCTAGTTCAAACAGTGTTTCCAGAACTTAACGAAGAAGGAAAATCCTATTTGAGCCTGAAGCATTCACGAAAACATGAAATAGATGGCTACGTAATCGGTTAATTTGGGAGTATCTCATTAAGTGGATGAACTTACCCACTGAAGATTCCACATGGGAAAATGATAATTTTATATAAAAGCATCTGGAACTACTCAAGCATTGAGGGCAACACTTTTTGAAGGAGAGGGGCATGTTAGGTCCCTATAATACTAGTGTATTCCCCTTATTGCTATTTTTATTGTAGCCCCCTATTATCATTTTTGTGCCCATGTATCCCCCATGTTGTTATTGTTGTGCCCCCATAGAAGCCCACTATTAATATTGTTGTGCCCTTACATTATTATTTTTATGTAGGCTCTGATTATATTGTGACCCCTTAGACTCCTATATATACCAAGGAGGTCTTATCATTTGTATTATCCAATAAATTTTTATTTATGTAATGTAATGGAGGTTTCCCCCTTGAAGAGGCTAATTTTTAAGTTGTTGGTCTATCTTTTATTTTATTTTGTGAGTTGGTTGCATAACACATAGATTTTTCATATTTGTTGTAATACCATCTCACATCGATCATAATTTGATAGGAGAGAGAGCATGAACTAACGTAATAAGAAATGTCAACAACAAGTGACATCACTGTAAGTGTAGGATGGTGGTAACTGAGATCTGAACTTGGAATTCTTCCATTAATCTGACAACAGTTAGAACCACATTTATATGTTCCCAGGATCTGCATTACAACACAACGTAGTGTGACTATAGGGAGCTAATAATTACCAAAACATAAATAATAGTTATGAGCACCCTTGAGATGCCTCAAAATCCACTTTACTGGTTGCCAATGTTGTTTGTTTGGATTTGCCAGGAACTTTCTCAATAGCACTGAATTTCCAATATCTAGATGAGTAAATACCATGGCATGCTTCAAGTTACCAATAGTTCAAGCATAATTAATTTTTCTCATTTCCTCCTTCTTCTTGTCATCATAAGGGCACAAATTAGAACTAACTTTGAAGTGTGATTCTATGGGTCTAATAACTAGTTTGGCATCCTTCATATTAAACATGTATAACACCTTTTCAATATATTTTTCTTGTGACAACCACAACTTTTTGTTATTTTTGTCACATATAATCCTCAATCCCAAGATTTGTTGGGATGGACCTAAATATTTCATTTTAAGTTGACTTCCCAAATCTTTCTTCAACCTATTAATCATATTCTTATCATGTCTAAAAATTAGCATATCATCCACATACAACAATAGTATAATATACCTTTCTTGGTATACCTCTTGATGTAGACATAATTATGAACCTCTAGTATTTTTAAGCCATGCTCGAGAATAAATAAATCAAATATATTATACCATTGGCAAGGTTCATGTTTCAGCCCACAAAGGCTTTTCTTCACCTTGCAAACAAGGTTCTGTTTACCTTTTACCCTGAATTCTTCTAGTTGTTCCAGATTAATTTTCCTCCTTAAATTCTCCATGAATAAAATTTTTCTCCACATCTAATTTTTCACTTTCCAAGTCTAAAGTAGCAGCAAGACCAAGGGTAAATATTAGGGATGACATTTTAACAATAGGTTAATTTTTTTATGTAAATTCAATATCTTCCTTTTGTGCAAATCCCTTCACCACCAGCCTTGCTTTGTATCTTTCCTTATTCTCCTCACCCTCATGTTTAATGATATATACAAAAAAAAATTGTATAGCATATCTTCCTTTTGGAATATTCACTAAATCCCAAGTTTTATTTGCCAACAATGCGTCCATTTCTTTCTTCCACTTTTTACTAGTTTCCACTTCACAAGATTACTTAAAACAATGAGGTTCACCTTCATTAGTTAGAAAAATATAATTTGAGGGTGGATACCTTTGGGAGGGCTTATGAGGCATATTAAACCTAAAACCCAATTGTGGTGATGTGTTTTCCACTTGAGCCTCTTGTAGTGGCTGCAACAAGTTTTATTCTTTTTGTTGTTCATCTTGTTCTTGAGTTTGTTTCCCAAATTCTTCCAACGGTGGGATATTATATTGATGTTCCATAAACTTGTAAACAATTTTCTTGACCTCCATTTCACATGTAGACCTTTCATACATCTCAATTTCATTGAATATTATGTCCCTGCTCCTAACACTTTTTTTATTCACTCAATCCCATAGCCAAACTCACCATTTGAATAGTAAAAAAAACAAAAAAAACAACAACAACAACAACACATTTCCTCGATTTATCATCTAATTTGGTTCTATCATTGTAATTATCACTTCTTCATCAAGAATATTTTATTTGAAGTTGTGTTTTTCTCATATCAATCATGTCGCTTTTTCCATATCCCTTCTATTATATTCTCTCCAGTGACATTAAAATTTACATCCTTTTCCAAATACTAATGAATTGTGGCAATGGCCTTTCTATCCAACTTATTCCAGTCCTCGTTTGTCATTGATGAATCCTTCTTTGCTACTCCCTCAATCAATAAATAATGGTCCTTTAAAATAAGTATGTCCTCCATCTACACCTACCATAGGGAAAAATTAGCCCTGTTTAATTTCTCCAAATCACTTAACATCGTTATCTCCATGCTCATAATTCTCCTAAAGATGCATACACCAAAAATTAAAAATTAAAATCTCGATTTGATACCATTTGTTAATAAAAGACAACTGAAACAAGAATTAACCTAAAAGTTTAACTCAGACTTTGAACGCCAAATTTACGTGAAAACCCCATTCAAGGAAAAACCATGGGGAAAGGGTTTAGTATATTTATATTAAAATAATGAAAAAATCATATTACATTTCACTTGATTGATACTTCTTTCTCATTCAAGATACCTTTATCCTCACACCCCTATATGAAAATACTTCATTACAATATCATGGCCCTAATACCATGGGAAATACCATGGGTTGTGAATACCATGGGCACTAACAACTTTGACTTAATTTGTCTCACACCTAACATTCTTAATGTCGTATTCTATGTGTTATAAGATACATTAAATATTTTATATTTAATAATGTTGTGTTCAAAATGTTTTCATAATAATTTTATATCTTAACTTTGTATTCATAATAAAAAATGTCGTAGTCTAACTAGACTGCTTTTTCGCCCTGAAAATCATGGAAATTCCAGTAAGATTTTAAGAAAATCCGGTAGGGATTTTTGTAAATCCACGTTATAACTATCAAACTTTAATATTTTGGGTGACCTAGAGGTTTTTGATGGTGCTGAATCCATTTCCACCATCAAAATCATGATTGAAACACTGTTACTGTAATATTTCTTAATTTTTTTTTGCCCGGATTCCGGCCAATTTTGGCCGTCCGGGCAATTCCTCCATCTCGTTAGACAACTCCATAAAAAATAACAAAAATATATAACATATAATATTTAAATAATGATAAAACATAATTATAAAGCATTATGTGAAGAGTAATTTAACATAAATATTAATAAGAATCTATAAATCGCTAGGAAGATTGGAATCTTGTTAAATTTATAACTTGATCACTAGTGGCATCGTTGTTATACTAAGATGAGGGTTTATATGGGCTAGTCAAATCATTCAGATCGTTCCATTTTCAGTAAGCCTCATTTGAGTGTATTTATAGTTGATAATATAGATCATCTCAAAATTGAACAAAATTCTAGAAATTAAGGATATAAACACACCTTTTCAAGTAAATCTCACTAAAAATTTCCACATAATTCCAATTAAATTTAAAAATAACATTAGTATAACAAAACAGAAAAAGTTAAGAAAGGAACAAAAAAATATGAAACTTTGAATGTTGTTTATCTTGTTTCCCTTGAGATCCTCCATCGTAACTAGCACCATTGTTACTATAATACCCTCCATCATAACTTTTTGTCAAAATAAATACCCTCCATCATAACTAACATCATTTTAACATTTATAATTAATGTGTCTATGCCATTATCTATTATATCCATGCCAATTTGGTCATCCAAACACACACAATATGTTGAAATGGTTGGTAGCCTTAGTAAGAGGGCGAGAGGTAACCATGAGAGTGAGGCGGAGGGAAAAAAGATAATCTGGAAAATCTTTCATACAACCCTTTTGTCACGACCCCATGTTGTGGCGCCTTATGACCACCATGGGCATTGTGCGGCACCAACGGTATTTCGTTGCAATTACACTACTTTAGCCTGGACTACGCCTACTACTTCACTTCAACACTTAGTCAAATTTTCATTCAAGTTCAATCTTCTTATTTGATATGTGGCGTAAATAACTTCAGGTCACTTTACTTCATTAATGTTCAGCAATCATACAAATCTGCAATATCATAACAATTTTATTTGTAACAACCATGATGAAAATTCCATGTAATAAAAGTTAGTAAAGGAAAAATAATAACCACGGTTAATGGACACTTATTCCAAGCTAAATGTTGGAAAAATGATCATAGTGGGTGTTCATTTGGTTTATTATAGCTAAGGAAATTGGAAAAGGAAAAGGAAAAGTCTTTGAGAAGGAAAATTGGTATTTTAGCACATTAATTTATGAAAATAATGGAAATTAGGAGAAAATGGGGTTGAAAGGTCACAGGTTGCATGTGAGAAGGAAAATGAAGGAAAATAATGGAAAATTAAGAAAACGGAGGCCTCATCAATAAAAAGGCTTATGAGGATCAATTGGTATATTTTTTAGTTCATTTTTAGAGCTCCCTCATTATTCTCTCTCTCTCTCTCACTCTTGGGAACTTATAATTTTCTTGGAGAGCTTTGGCATTGGATCAAAGAAGGCAAAGAAGGCAAGACGAAGAAATAAGGAAGTAAAGAAGAGTAGGATCAAGAAGCTACAGTAGGATTCTTTGCAAGTATTGATTTGCATGTGTGATTTTCTTGCTAGATTTGGCATGCATTTAATTTCATGTGATTCTTTTCTACCATGGCATGAGGTTCTTCCATGTGTGACAGTTTTTTCAGCCTAGCCTTGCCATTTCCAGATAGCCTTGATGTGATGGGTTCTCATGTTTTGGTTGAGCTGGATTTCCAGATGGATTCGAGGTTGAGTGAGGTGGATCTCTGAAAAGAAAAACACATGGCCTAGTGATCCCTGAATTTGACTGTGGATTACGAAAAATCCAATGGCCTAGTGACCCCTGACCCTGAATGTGGGTTGTGGTAAAGCTAGGATTGTGTGCCTCGGTGAGCTTAGGAATCCTTGTTGGTGAATGGCGGGATATACGGTAAATCCAAGAGGTGGATTTCTCTCCGTTGGGCCTAGTATTCCTGAGATGGGATGTATGGTAAAGCCTGGAGAGTGGGTCTCGGTGTAGGGCCTAATGATCCCTTGATCATACTGTGGTTTACAATAAATCCTAAGAGACTAGGAGATAGTAAAATTCCTCACATTGTAGGTATATAACAACGGTATAATCCATGCTTGTTTGGTTCTTTTGGTTTGTTATGAGTCCCATATTCATGCTTGGAATATGGCGTGGGGGTGATTGGCTGAAGAGATATTAAGCTCAACCAATCTGTGGTCGGGTGGAAAGTGGTAGTCCCATCCCTGGTTGGTTTTTAAATTCAATAATGAGAAGTTCATTTCCTTGGAATTTGATGTGTAAATGTATTGGTTTGTATGTGGATCCTATGGCTGATGTATCCCTAATATTATTGTTGTTATTTTTCTGGTTATGAGCATGTATTCTAGCAGTGATGATGTAAGCCTCTCCTCATGTTTTTATTTCTAAATGAATAAACACTGTATCTATGACCTAATAGATGATACTGCAGCTAATGATGTAAGGTAACAATGCTTCTTAGTGATTTTCAGAAGTATGAGATCCTTATGTTTAGATTTTTTATTTAAACATGTATATTACGTATTTGCAACATGTTTGATCAAATGCCTGTCATGGCTAATAGGAGTCCAGTCAAGTCCTTATTCCAGTATTTTCTTTTGCACCATTTTTTGACTTTTATATTTCATGCCTGGGCTTGTCATTGAATTCTAGGCAGTGACCTGGGATCTGGGCCTGAAAAAGTGGCTCAAATCTCGGGGACGTTGACACAGGTCTGTAGGAAAAAGTCCTTGGATGCATGCTTGCATATGTTTTGGGAGTGTTCAGATCCTCTTAGATGCACCCATGCCCATACTGTGGGAGAGTCAGGGATTTTGAAGGCCTAAAACCTCAGTGGGACCTAGGGTTTGGATGCCTGAGTGGTTGGGTTGGATTTTGGGAGTCCTGTTGCTGATTGGGAAGGTATGTGTGAAGTGTTTTTGTCGATTCCAATTACTTAAGGTCACCTAGGAGGTTGAATCTGATCATAGTAACTCTTCGCTAAAAGTTTACCCTCATTGAACGGTTACTTAGGTAGATGTGGGATGAGTGAGTTATAGGGTGGTATCAGATCATGGTTCACCCCTTGGACTAAATGGTTGGTGTGTTGGTCATGCATTTCTGTTGGTTGCATATGTGTTTCTCATACTTTTTGTGTATGTGCTTGTTGCATCCACACACTGTTGGTCATGGTTGCAATGATGTCACCATGTGTAGGCTGATGGTGTTGTTGTGTACTATGTCATCATGAGTGTATTACTCGCTACATGTTGTTTATACATGTAAAGTGCTTACATGTATCGTCTCGATATGCTTGGTTACATGTTGTTACATGTATTGTTTGTTTATGCTTGGTTACATGTGTTTATACGTGTGTATTGTCCATGTTTATGCTTGCATATTGTCCGTGTGTACACTTATGTATTGTCTATGTTTATGATTTTATATTGTCCACGTACATTGGTATGGTTGATGTTGTCATCCATGTGGTCATAGTATGTGGTGATATGGTCATGCAGTGGTGGTTGGACTCTAGCTAGAATTATGTTATGTGTTGGTACACTTAGTTTTTTTATGTCTATATGCGGTTACGATTATGTTTGTACATGCATTATGTTGATTTAGATGATATTTCAGATAAGGTATCCTCCCAAAATTATAGTAAGGTATGTTTGTTATTTATGATTTGGTTTAGATGACATATTATGCTTTGCAAGAAAGAGATAAAAATGAATAGCAAGATGGTAGACTACAAAGACTCTCCCTATGAATTAGATGAGCAGCGTGGTGGTCACTCTTATGATTTGGAAGACACATTAAGAAGCTTGAAGGAAAAAATAAGGAGTTGTAAGGAAGATAATGACAAGATCATACAAGCACAAGAGAAAAAATCATAGGTTAATGAAATATTTCTTCAAAGCTTTTCATAATTGCAGCGACAAGGGCACTTCGAATCATCCATGGACAGGAGGACATAACTAATGGGGATGTGGCAGTAGGTATCTTGTTAGAAATAGGTCAGATAGAGATGACACAGTGAGAGATGGTAGGTTATTGGATACTTCAGATAAGAGGGGTGATGAATAAATGTGATATTCTATTTTTGGCTCAGATAGACATCATGATCATCATCGTTATCATCCTTTCAGGAGGAGTGACAAGGGATACTTTCTGGATGAACTTAAGAAAGCAAAGCCACCTAATATTGATGGATATTTGAAGAAATCAGAAGAGGCAGAAGCTTGGATACTTGGGATGAACATCTTGTTTGAGTTACATGAGTGCACAGATAATATGAAGGCCAAAATTACTATCTTTAGCTTGAAAGGTAAAACAAACATTTGGTGGGAAGATGTGAAGTGGGTCAAAGACATCAGGATAGAGGACTTGAGTTGGTATGATTTCAAGAGTCTTTTCAGGAAGAAGTACTTATCATAAAGGTACTACGACGGTAACGCCAAAGAATTTTATGATCTAGATATGTGGTCATTGACAGATGAAGAGTACATGACTAAGTTCCTAGAGTTGTTGAGGTATGTACCTATTTTAAATATGAGAAGGCTAAAGTTCAATTATTTGTCATTGGTTTTCCATTAACATATAGAGATCGAATTGAGTATGATGAGCCTTAGTCACTTGAGTAAGTTATTTGGAAGTTGAAGCATTGTTATGGACAATCAAAGCAAAATACTGAAACTCAGCAAGAATGGAATTGGAAGGACAAAGGTATAGGTAAATGGAAACTGAAAAGAGAAAGGCCTCAAAATGCAAAATAGAAAGAAAATGTGGCACCACAAAATAGGTTTAATGCAACTATATAGGGACATGGATCACAACAACAACATAGAGGGAATGGTATTAGACTGTTGGAGTGTTGGACATGCGGTGAGGAACACCTTAGGAGATATTGTCCGCAGAATCAGGGTGGTAGGCCTCACATATATAGTGCATAGGAGGCGCAAAATGTTGGGGATGTTGGCTAGAGAATTTCTTGTATTTATGTAGTTGTGGAAAATAGGTAGGAAGAGCACCAAGAATCTATCATTGAGAGGGACAATAAGATTTATGATCAACTTATTTCTATTTTGATTGACCCTGGATCTAATTATAGCTATGTTAGTCCTGACTTGGTGGATAAGTGTGGCTTGAATAAAGAAATGCATGCAAAATATTGGTTAGTGCAGTTAGCTACAGGTACAAAGAAAAGAGTTCACCATTGGGTAAGATCTTGTGCAATTGAGTTGACTGGCATGTCTACAACAAGAGACTTGAACATACTTCCATTGGGATCATATAACATGCTATTGAGTATGGGTTGGATATACCTTAACAGGATCAAGGTTGATTGTTATGAAAAAGGCATTGAGTACTTGGATGATAATGGGGAAACAAGATTCTTATACGGAAAGAGCAAAGCCACATCAGTTAGGATGGAGAAAACTATGTTGGCCAAGCGCAGTCACAGGAAAGGGTGTGTGTTGTTCGCATTACATATTTCTAGTGAGAAAGGTAAGGAAGTATAAGATGCATATGTTTTGGGCATGTACCTAGTTCTACAGTAATTTCGGGATGTATTTCTTGCATAGATTTCAGATTTTCCACCTCACAGGGAGGTAGACATTTCTATTGAGTTGGTACTACGGGAAACTCCAACATCAAAATAACCTTACAGGATGAGCACACCTGAGTTGGTAGAACTAATCTGCAGCTGAAAAAGATTCTTGACAAAGGATACATTAGGCCAAGTGTATCACCATGGGGCGCACCCGTATTGTTTGTGAATAAGAAGGTTGATACTCTCAGATTGTGCATTGAATACAGGAATTTGAACAAAGTGACCATAAAGAACATGTATATGTTGTTGAAGATTGATGACTTGTTTTATCATTTGAATGGAGAAGCAATGTTCTCTAAGATTGACCTGAGATCATGATACCATCAGGTACACATCAAAGAAGAGGACATCTAGAAGATCACATTCAAGTACATGTATGGGAATTACGAGTTTGTCGTAGTTCCAGTCGGTTTGACTAATGCTCCAACCACATTTATGTGTTTTATGAACAATGCTTTGCGTACTTATTTGGAAAAGTTTGTTATTGTTTTCATTGATGAAATATTGGTATATTCTAAAATGGAGGAAGAGCATGTCAAGCATTTTCCAGCAATATTGAGATTGTTGAGAGAGCATCAGTTATATGCTAAGCTCAACAAATGCAGTTTCTTCTAGACTGAGGTACATTACTTGGGGCATGTTGTCTCCAAGGAGGGCATTGCAGTAGATACATAAAATATAAGGGCCATCATGGAGTGGGTAGCTCCTAGAAATGTAGATGAGGTGAGATCCTTCATGGGTTTGGTAGGTTATTACAGAAGGTTCATCCAGAACTTCTCATATATTTCTTATCCTATTACATCATTGTAGAGGAAAGGTAAGAAGTTTGAATGGGTAGAGGCGTGTGAGGCTAGTTTTGAGAAACTTAAGCAGTTGTTGACACATGCTCCATTGTTAAAGATTGTAGATCTGGACAGGGAGTTTGTAATGTTTAAAGATGCTTGCAAGAGAGGAATTGGTGGAGTCCTTATGAGGGATGGACAGGTAGTATGTTATTATTAAAGAAAACTAAATGACCACAAGTAGAACTACCCAACACATGATCTTGAGCTAGCAGTGATCATACATGCATTGAATATGTGGAAGCCATATATGCATTAAATATGTGGAGGAAATATCTTCTTGGAAGGAGTTTTGTATTGATGAATGATCACATTAGGTTGAGATAATTGTTTTACCAGCCAAATATGAATTTCAGGCAAGATAGATGGTTGTACACAATCAATGTGTTTGACTTTGAGATCAGGGACATCAAGGGAAAGGAGAACAAGGTCGCAATGCTCTTAGCAAGTGGGTATAGGTAAATCACATAGTATCTGTGAGCTCATATGGGATAGATTTACAGGATAGGATCTTGCAGGCAAGAGGATAGGATGATAGGTATATGGATATTGTGCACAAGTTACAATAGAGTACAGGTATAGGTGTAGGTGTATAAGATGTGGACTATCATCTCACGGCAGATGGATTGGTCAGTTTTAGAGACAGGATATATATGTCGGACAAGACTGAGCTCAAGAAGGTGATCTTGAGGGATTTTCATGTGAAGCCATATTTGGGTCACCCGAGATATCATATGACATTGAATGTAGTGAATAGGTTCTATTATTGGACAAATCTAAAGAATGATGTGGCAGAGTTTGTAGCTAGGTGTTTGGATTTTCAAATGGTTAAGGAAAAATGTAGGCATTTGTTGTGGTAAAACACAACCCCCCCATTTTTTACTTATGTACTTCAAATAATGGGGACCCTTTCTACAAATTTTTGGCTAAACACCTTTTAAGATTTTCATTAAGTTAATTATTTTGCAATTTTTTTTCATTTTTCATTTTTATCGGATTTCTATTTTGATTATTTCATTGAATATAGTTTTTCATAAGCTTTCCAATGATACTTATTTCGCTCCATTTGGTCAATCGGTTTGTAAATGACACTCCTTTGAAGTTTTGATTATTTTCTCGCTTGGGTTATAAACATGTATAAAGTGTACCAATATTTTAATTGTCATATTTAAAATAGTCATTCATTGTAAAAATTGACCTTGCTCCATTTTTATTATTTTCACCTTTTTTCCCAATATCCAAACACTTCATTCACTATATAGCCTAAACTATATTTAAAATCCATAGTTTAACGCTTTAAATCCCATCTAACCCCCAAAACCCACATACACCACCTTTCAGGACTTAATACTTTATAAATCCTCTTGTATTAAATTCCAAAATTCTAATGTTATAGCTTCGCCCACCCATTGAACAGACATGTTATGTAACATTATATATTAGCACATTATATATTACATATCATATATATAACTAACTACCGCTTAAAACCTTTGGTAGGACCCCTTACCTTTTAGCATATAGGTCACAAAAAAATTCACCACATTCATGTGCTATCATTTTGAAATGTCTATGCAATATTATGTGGTACCCTTACCTGCCTACCACCACGTCACTCCCATCGCACATCACATATCTTACTTTTTATTGCCGACCATTCATCGCTACCCGTCTCCAAATGCGATTTGCGATAAGCCTTTGACTTTGCGATTTGCGATATTGAAAATCGCAGATATAAATTCTTACCTCATTGTTTCTCATATTAAAAAATATGCTTGATTGCGATTTGCGATTGGTCCCACCTTTGTCTGTCACGTCACTTGATTTTACCGCCAGTCCCTCCGCTATCTTCTGCCATTTCTGCTCCACGTTGCTGCCAAAGTCTATCCAAAAGATTTGGATATTGGAGTGATTGCCAAATATAATGAATTTGTGTCATAAAAAAGAGAAAAGGGGTTTTCTGTTAAAATAATTTTTGCCTGTTTTTATATTAAAATTTAATGAAAAGTTATTTCGCAAACAGAAATTCAATAATTATGGAAATTTTAATATACCAACTTTGGAAGCTCATAAATGAAGTTTTACTTGGCCAAATGAGGCCCAGGATGACTCATTGGATAGATAAAATCACGGAGAACATTTCTGAAGTGGTTTCATTTCCAGATTTGATAATTTAGGAATAAAATTTAGCAGAAGATCAAGCTCCAAATTTTTAATAAAATCAATTTTCTACATTTTAATTTTCCCACAATGTCTTCTAAGAGCAGATCCATTTTTCAATGATATCCTTGACCAATTAGATAATCACAGGAATCAATAGAAATCTTATATTTCATTTTCAATTATTTTTTTAATTAAGTTTTTATTGGATTTATTTTAATTCCAGATTTGGCATTTTGAATTTATTTTTACATTTTAATTTTGTTTTTTATTTCTTTTTGCAGGAAAACAATTGAAGAGATGAGAAGAAGAAGTTCTCAATCAATGAAAAGGCTCCAGAAATTAAATAATATGATTTTAACCAATGAAAATTGATTGAGAAAAACTACTCTTCAACAAACTTTCCTATGAAGAAATCTTTTTGTAAATATTATAAATAGCAGTTTGTAGAATGTGGAAAGGGCTTCTCTCCTCTGCAATTCTGGAATTCTAAAAGCACTTATGTAATACGAATTTAGAGTTGTAGGTGGGAGGAGAGGAATATCAGATTTGGGGATTATTGAGGTTTTTCTTTTACATTTTGAGTTATGTATAATGAACATAGTTTGCGCTATTGTAGCTTTGGTTTTGAAAGCAAAAGTTCAGGCATTATAAAAGACTGTTAGAGACCAGAGCTGGAGAAATGGACTTAGTAAATTGGTATTTATAATACTATTATTTTAAATTCTAGTTTCACTTTATGATAACAGGAATGTGTCAATTTACTTCCATATTTGTGTACTTTTTTCTGTATGAGTCATTTTCCTCAATTTTATGTTATTATTTATCTCTACTCTTATGGGATGAATTCTAATATATGAGTAGCTATTTACTTAGAAATATGTCTTATAAAAATGATTTATTGAATAGTGATATGTTGTGAAATTTTTTCACATATTATTGTTTAATTATTCAAGTTACTGATTAAATGATCAATATCATTTTGAGAACTTCTTCATGAGTGTTGTTGATTGATTATTTCAGTTAACAGGTCTCTAGATAGGATGTGTTTGGTATTCCTAATGCTAGTTAATTGAACTACTTCATTAGCTTGATATTCATTATAATCCATACATATTTAAATCCCAATTATTTAAAATATCTTGCTCTCGGTTGGGATAAATCTATATCTGCCTAATTGAGATAGGATTAATATAGTTCCTTTTGCTTGCATCTTAGAATAATTTTGCATATATATTAGATTCTACATCCCTAAAAAGTCCTCTTACCAAAGAGGCAAAAATTTAATTGTGGCTAGGCTAAACCCAAATTAGCTTAAAGATTACTTTCTTGCCAGACATCAACAAGAAAAATGATCTGATGTCTCTTTCTCATTGGTAAATAAAAGTTATATTTTAAACCAATGGAGATTGAGAGAAGGTAACTATACCTAGTTAAACCAGTCAGAGCCACTATTCCAAATGGATAAGAATTGCTTTAAGGTCTGGACTGGGTGGTCATCCCCCATGTTGTTTCAGCGAATTTCGAGGCCTCAACATTTTGGCGCTAGAAGGAGGGCCTGAGACTTGTTTTACTTTGGAGTCTTTGTATTCTAACATTTTATTTTTATTTCAATGGCTCCTCTAAAACTTCCAATTTGGGGTTGTATTTATGGACGTGCATCTTCCACCAAAAATAGTAAGACTCCTGTCTCAGGTAAAATTTAATGGTAAGAGGAATACTTCTGCATTTAATCATACTTTAAAATTCATTCAAAAATTTTCAAATTCTATTTTTCAAGAAATTGATGAAGATATTTTATGCAAGATTTTTACTCTTACACTCTTAGCAAAAGACAGAAGCTGGTGTCAATCACTTCCAGTTGCCTCAATCCACACTTGGGAACAATTTATTACAATATTCCTTTGTAAATTTGATGTATATATCTACAAATAGGTATGTGACGATTTTGAAGATCTATGAAGGTTTGAAGGTGAGTCTTTAATTGATTTTACCATCAGGTTTCGTTTAAATTGTTTAAAATTTAAAATTAAAGATAAAACTTCGAAAGAAGAATTATTAGATTGGTTTGAACATATTTTCTCTCTTCCTTCCATTCATAATCCATGTGAAATTATTTCATGCTTTGATCAATATCCTTCTAATTTCATTGACATAAGTAAGAATTCCAATATGGAGGTACAAACAAATGATGATGAAGTGGCCTCTATTTTGTATAATCAATTCCTTCAATTTCTACACATTTCCTACAGTATTGATAAAGATCAAGGTGCACCTTCACATGTCAATGAATCTCAATCACAAAGCTTGGAAAATTTCACTAATCAACCGCAGGAATATATTAACAAGACTCTTGAAGAAAATACTGCTTTAAAATCTGAAAATAGGTATGAGTTAGAATCAGAAAATCAGAGCATAATCTGGCAAGTACCAGCGGCGATTAAAGTTTCCAATAATACGCAATCTGATGTACAAATTTCTGAATTCTTTCATGATGAGAAAATTCCAAATTCAGATCAACAAAGCAACATTCTTCAAGAAATCATAAGTAGCCAAGTAAATGATCTTAAATATGAAATTTGCAATGAAGAAAATGCACTAGAGTTCTCAAATAGAGATATTTTCAAATGCATTGTTTCAGATTCATATTTTTCCCTTTATCCTGATACTTTTTCTAGTATCAATTTATCCTCTCTTCACATTAAAGATCTTTCAGAAAACAGAGAGATTGATCTAAATGAATTTCCAATTAGTTTCTATCAGGATAGAGAATTAATTAATGATCATTCTTCTGGCATTAATGAACATGAGCTCAATATTCCTTCTTGTTTTGATACATTAGGTGAGATCGAAGGGAATTCTAATGAATGTCATGAGGTCATTTATGATAGCTACTTTGACGTTGAAGATATTCATTTGTCTTCTTTACAATTGAATCCTCATGATCAAAGTCGAATCACATGTGAAAATGAAGAACAATCTAATTTAGACATTGTTTCAAATAATTCTCATTTTCAAACAATTAATCATACTCATGATTTCAACATTCAAGAAACCATTCCAATATATGATTTATATGATGATCAAGCTCGCATTCCCATTCAGAGTCATAGCCTTCTCTATAATTCACAAGTGGGTATCAAAAATCATTTTAATTGCATTATTCTGCCCAATTCTTGTGAAGAGGAAATTGCTTTAAATAAGTCCCAATTGTGTTGTAACAATAATTGTAACACTAGTGTAAACTATGATTCAATTTTGCTATTATTCCATCATTTATTCTTAACTTCAGATTTATTTTCTATTTTTAGTGTTATATTTTTAGATACTTTGGCATATTAAGTAGCTCAATATTGAACACTCAATTATTGCATCACTTCAATAAAAAAATGAAGTTTCAAATTATAATTGTGAACATCAAGAATTATTTAAACTCCAATTTAAATTGATGATCATTCCTTATCAATTACTTCTTACTTCTCAAGAGAAGGGCCAACAACAGAGTATATTTTCACAATATGATCAACAATCTAATTCAATTAATAATCTTCCATTGGATCTATCGCACTTCCATCCATTCTTCATTGAATCATTCGAAATATATTTGGAAAGTTTTCCTTTATGGAAGATCATTAATAATTTACCACTTAAACATAACACTAACAAAATCACACAGGTCATTGTTTCTGAAAGATCATTTCTACAACTTGGCCTGTCATCTTCTCTTTTAAACCTCTCCCACTCAATAATGGAAATCCATCCAGATTTATATGATCCAATTGAAATTTAGTTGGAAAGGACATTTCAAGAGAAGGTAATGGTGAATAAAATACTAACAATAAAGATACATTATGCTTTTATATTTAGTTTTCATAGTTTAATTATATTTTCATTTTTACTAATGTTTGACATGTACATACATGCACAAATTAAAATGAGAAAGTGGTTACATTGGAAATATGACTATACCTAGTCATGTTTTCTTCATTAAGTTAGAAATAGGAATAAATTATTTTTCTTTTCTGTTTGCATTTATTTCATTATTTTAGATTTTCGATAAAACAAGTAATGAATCCAATTTCTTTTGGGCATCCCATTTCAATTGTAGAAAAGCGGGCTAAAGAATTATAGAAACTCTTGAATTATCAGATCATACTTATTTTTCAAGCCTTCAATTTTCTTGTTTTTCAAAATTCATAACATTGATCATACATGAAGAAATTCCAAGAATTTTTTACCACTTGACAATTTTTTATTCACAAGTAATTCTAAGAACTCATTTTTACCACTCTTGTCTTCTGATGTAATTTTGGAAATGATGCAATTTGAAAAAAAAATCATTACTTAGCATTTTATTTTAAAAATAAGTAGGTGATGTTGAACATATGCAAATTTTGAAGAACATGAAGCTTCATGAGATAAAAATTACAATCAATTTTCTTCCAGGTATGTGTTTACATGTTCACCATCATCTATTGCTAATTTTAAATTTCAAAGGTTGTTTCTTATTTCTATTTTGTTTCGTTTGCAGGTCTTCATTAACTTGATTATGAAGACTCAAGATAAGTAAGCAGTCAGATCTTTCAAATCCGCAACATGTTCAAGGAAGTATTTATTATTTCGTCTTAATTTGAAGATTATCTAATTTTTCTTTTATTCATTGAAATCCTAATTAATCTTAATAAATTCTCGGAACAATCATATCAGATCATTATATTTCATAACTTTCTTTATAAGAAAATTATGATAAAATTACTTTCGATTAGATATTCTGACAGTTAATTAAAATATTAAAGGGTTGTTTATTAAAAAAGAAAAGTTAAATCAATTGCTTATTTTTTAATTGAATACTTTAAGAAATCATTGGACCCACATATTTCTCATCATATATCGCAATTCGCATATCGAAGGCTCTGAAATGAGCATACACCAAATATCTCTGATCTCTCGATATTCTCATTCCCTTCGATCTCTGATGATCTTTTCATCTGATATCGCATCATCCATATCACAACTATTTGTATGGAAATATTCCATCAGAAGCGACTCTTAGCATTTACTAATAAAAATTGATGATCCAATACCTTTGATGTTCTTTTTCACTCATTCTCTTGCAAAATTCTACGTAGCATATCACATTTCACATTTCATATATCTGATAGTTTATTTCTCCAAATATTGCGATGACCACACAATTTTGGACCCGATATAAAATTTAAATCAAGTTCATAAAAATATCGCATCCATTCAATCGCAATAATGGTAGGGGCATAGGTTTAAAAGGTCCTGATGTCCTGGACCCGATATGAGATTAAATCCATATAATAAAAATATTGGGTCCATTTTCAATCGACATATCAACACATAGTAAGTTGTTTGAATTGCAATGCGAAGCAGAAGAGTAAGGGAACAATGAGGACCGATAGATCTGAGTGAGATCAACGGTGGAGTTTAAATCGCACCCAACAAGGTTTCACATATCAGCAATTTTAGTGGTTATTGTTAAGACCTCACCCAGTAAATTATATTAGTTGCGATGCGGTAAAAGATAAAGTAAGGAGATTGTGATGTGATACTACGCATATCACATATCGCATGAGATAAGTAATACATTTATTAAACGTTAAAAGTTGCAACGAGTGTGTGGAGTTCGTTGCAAAATTCCAAATGCGCAAATTCAAAAAATTGCAAAAGTGTTAGGTTGTGAAATATGAGGGAAGGTAAGTTATAAAAGGTGCGAAGTGAAACTGTGCATGATTGGTCACCGTTTGTGTGGACTGTAAAACCAAATTTCTGCGTGTATATTCTGATATTTGCGGTTACGCTGCATTAGTCATTCATCACATTTTCATTATCACAAGAGTAATATCGGTGTTTCCTTTTTTTTTTAACAACTTCAATCTTCCGATATAACTATTTTTCGATATCACATTCACCCCTTCGTAGTTTCCCATCGCACATGCTCATATCGCGACATTTCCATCACAATAATTATATCGTGTCACTAAACTCAAATGAAACTTTGTCTTAAAGATATTTTGATATGATAAACTTTGATATTCGACTTTCCACCATTTTATTTTAATTATTATAAAAAAATTCAATCACATGTTGACAAAGATAAAAGTCACCACTTTTAAGGAAAAGAATCTCACGATGCAAAAAAATTGGCAAGGTAATGTACCAATAATTAATTCCTATTTTTAATTTTCTTATATTCTGAATTTTTCTCCATACTTATGATATAGAGATTCAAGTCCTCTTTATATACTGTTACATTATTTGGGATTCTGAATCAATTTCAATACTTTGGGGCTGATATAAATTCAGAATGGAAGAAGAAAAAAGAACATTAATCACTACAATTCATAAAGAAGCATAACTTCATTCTCATTTCTGATGGATTCAATTTATTTCTGATTCCTTGAACATGAAACATTGTTTTTCTTAGTTTATTGCTTGTTTTACTTTAGATTTAATAAATAATGATTTTGGGTCAATAAAACTTCTTCATGATTTTAATTCTAATTAAAGGAAGAAGTTATCTTTTGATGGAGAAAATGATACCTTTCGGGTAAGATTAAATGATGTTCTCCAATGGTAAGTTTCATGTGCCCACTTTCATTTATTTTCATTTATTCATTGATGCTTTACTTTTGCTGATCTTGAACTTTGTTTATACAGGTCTTCATAAACCTTTCACGCCTCTACCAGATCAGTTTTTGAAGTTCATTTTCTTTTGCCCTATGAGATTATTGAGAGAAGCAGTAATGATCCTCATCAAATCAGCTAGACTGGGGATTTTCTGAACCTCTAGTCTGTTTCTTTAAGCATTGATTTTATTAGAGAATAGTTAATATCCTTTTATGTAGGTTTTGTCTTGAAGAAAAAAATTGCAACAAACAGAAACTACTCATTCAACATATTATCTATTATCACTGTTATTCACCTTCTACATTTTGAGAGCCTCCTTTTTATATAACTCTATAAGTTAAAAAAATTTAAAATCTCAACATTGGAATGAATGTACATATGCTTATTTTATTTTATAAATATTGTTGAGAAATTCATATAAGCGATCTTGTTAGAGTTAGCTTTTAAATTTTGTTTTTCTTTCAATATTTTCTTTCTTCATTTTTATTTGCTGATTTCTTTTTTTACTTTAGTTTAGGAATTATTTTCCTTCTGTTTTTAGTTTTGATTTTATTTTGGTGACTTTATCATGATTTATGTGAAAGGAATTTTTTTTACCTTACAGTTGTTGACATACATGGGAAATCTTTTACTCTATTCATTTAAGTGAATTTCATTTATCATTAAAGGCATATCTTTATGGAACAATAAATCCATCTTGCTTTAAAATATTTTCTATGGAGGAACACACATCCTTTCTAAGTGATTGAGTTTAATTTTTCAAGGAAAGAACTGATTTGAGTTTAATTCAATGAATCTCTCCCAGCCCTCCACTTAAAAATCCTCTAGTTTGTAGTTGCAGGGAAAGAATTTGGAGCAAACATTATGAAAGTAATATGTCCATTAAACATAAAATCTCTATTACCATCTCACCTCTTTCACTCAAATACATCATAAATAAAAAGCTTGCAAATGCGCTTATCAAAAGAGTGATAAAAAGAGGAGACATGGGAAATACAAGTAAACCCATCGGGACTATGGATGCTCACTCGCAGCGGGACTAGGCTTGTATGGTATAAAAGACAACTTCGCCAAGGTACTATTCAGGCTTACTGGAAATGAATCAATGTCAGAGACAATCACAAAATGGATATATGCTTTATCAAAAACTCTTATCTCTACCTTATTCTATTTTTCACATGAGGAAAAAAATAAAATAAATAAATAAATAAATTCCCTAAATTTGGATTCATCACTTTTACTCAAGTCTGTTTTAAGTCATTATCTTTACAAACTCATATTGCTTAATCTATTTATGTGGGACCTATGGAAATGGTTTACTATTAGACGATTTCGTGATTTCCATTATTTTTAACCTTTGGGTAAATTTAAGTTCATTATCTTTAATCAGAGATAACTGGTTCTTCTCCCGCATGTCGCCATTGTTGTGGTAAAACACAACCCCCCATTTTTAACTTATGTACTTCAAAATAATGGGGACCCTCTCTACAAATTTTTTGGCTAAACACCTTTTAGGATTTTTATTAAGTTAATTATTTTGTAATTTTGTAATTTTTCATTTTTATCGGATTTCTATTTTGATTGTTTCATTGAATCTCATTTTCCATAAGTTTTCCAATGATACTTGTTTCACTTCATTTGGTCAAACGATTTGTAAATGACACACCTTTGAAGTTTTGATCATTTTCTCACTTGGGTTAATCGTTGGAAACACCGAGAGAGGGGGTGAATCAATATTCCTTTCAATTAGAGCATTAGTTAATCTTTGATTATTATCAATGTTTGTACAATGATAGTAGCAAACAAGAGGAACACAAATGCACGCATTTTTTAAGGTGGAAACCCACTCCGAGACAAAAACCACCTAATGCTTTTCTAATAATTCTTTAATATTCAACTCCAATTGAAAATAAAGCTCCAACTTCCTAGAATCTAGAAAAGCATTCTTCTCCAGCTCCCACTGGATGGACACTCCAATGCCCGAGATTCTTCAGTAGTCAACTGAACGGATGCCCCAACACCTAATGAGCTACAACTCACCCTAGCACCACCCTACCACCCTATAGAAGAATAAAAGAAGAATGGACTTCCGTACCAGGGAAAATGGTCCACTTTACAATGATATAGAATGATGTAGAAGAAGAAGACACACTAGACCATAACCCCAACTATGACACAACCACCTAATGATGATCCTAGACCTCCTGACACTGCCTCTCCAACTCTTAGCAGATAGACACTAGTACAATTTTTACAATAATGTATTTACAATAACTTAGTACAATGATACCTTTACAAAGGATCTCGTTGTGGCCGCCTACCTGAAGACTTAATGTGATGAACTTATTGTCATGACAGCACTTGGTTTCTCGGCTTCCTTGTCATGCTACCTCTCGCTGCACCTTGCTTGCTTCTACACTTAGAAAGTCCGTCCTTTGGTGTACTTGACAACACATGATCTAGCTTTTTCTTGCCTTCTAGGAGATCGACATTGAATCCAGGTATCTCTCATATTTCGATTCCTTAAATAGGTGATTTTTAAATCTCCGTAGTATTCATTCGAGTCTTATTTCCAATGTCGTGGGTCTGATCTAATTTGAATTCTTCAAGGAAGAGTTATGCCCAATATCTCACAATGCCCTAATTATGGATTATTTCATTAGAGTAAACTTGTACAACGTTCCACGTGTTATTGTTTCTTCATTCGGCTCTAAAATTGATAGAGTGAAAACTATAGTCCGTGCACTATCTGTAAATTTTTACAGAATTCCAATCCGATACTCAGAGAGAGAGTTATGACTATTTTCCCAAGGTCACTTCTTTGAGATGAATTTCAGGAGCCTGTAAAAACACTGACTTCCAAAGATCATATCTCCGAAAATATTGCGCACCTTGATCTAAAATTTTTACAGGAGCTTCCTCAGGATTTTGGCTTTGCCTCATAAACATTTCATCTTCTTAACCTTCTTAGAAAAAAATTTAGAGTGCAAATTCCACGATGACCTGTTTCAGATGGCGAAATCCCTTGCATAAGGAGGAAATGAGGATCACAATTTATATAAATGCTTAGGTTGAGAGGGGCTTCAACAAGTGAACATGGGAGGGATTTAGGAGCTTAAAAAATATTAATTATGACTTTTCAATGACCCATGCCACAACCCCATGGGGTTTAGCCCACTAGCTTGGGGGTACGAACTTGAACATGAATATCTCTCAAACTGTGAAGTATTACGTGGCGTGCCATATATCAACGGAAACATCTCGACAAGTAGAAACCATCAAAAGAATTATTTACCCAGAATATATTAATTTGGTAGGTCAAAATTCCCATGCAATATTGGGGTAGCCCCTGGTGCTGCTTAGGTTGACATCAATGACAACCGCTGATCAACATTAAAAACATGTATAAAGTGTACCAATATTTTAATTCTCGTAGTTAAAATAGTCATTCATTGTAAATATTGACCTTGCTTAATTTTTATTATTTTCACCTTTTTTCCCAATATCCAAACACTTCATTCACCATATAGCCTAAACTATATTTAAAACCCATAGTTTAACGCTTTAAATCCAATTTAACCCCCAAAACCCACATACACAACCTTTCGAGACTTATTACTTTATAAACCCACTTATATTAAATTCTGAAATTCTAATGTTATAGCTCCGCCCACCCATCGAATAGTCGTGTTATATAACATTATATCTTACCACATTGTATATTACATATCATATATATAACTAACTGTCGCTTAAAACCTTTGGTAGGACCCCTTACCTTTTAGCATATCGGCCATCGCAAAAAACTTCACCACATTCATGTGCTATCCTTCTGAAATGTCGATGCATTATTATGTTGGACCCTTACCTGCCTACCGCCATGTCACTGCCATTGCACATCACATATCCTATTTTTTATTGTTGAACATTCATCACTACTCGTCTCAAAATGAGATTTGCGATAATTTTTTACTATGATCTGCAATAAGACTTTGACTTTGCGATTTGCAATATTGCAAATCGCAAATCGCAATTCTTACCTCATTGTTTCTCATATTAACAAATATGCCAGATTACGGTTTGCGATTGGTCCCACCTCTAACTATCATGTCACTTGCTTTTACCACCAGTCCTTTCGCTATCGTTCGCCATTTCTGCTCCACGTTGCTACGAAATTCTATCCAAAATATTTAGATATTTGAGTGATTGCCAAATATAATGAATCTGTGCCATAAAAAAGAGAAAAGGGGTTTTTTGTTAAAATAAAATTTTCCTGTTTTTATATTAAAAATTAATGAAAAGGTATTTCGCAAACAAAAATTCCATAATTATGGCAATTTTAATATACCAAGTTTGGAAGCTCATAAATGAAGTTTTACTTGGCCAAATGAGGCCTAGGACGGCTCATTGGATAGATAAAATCATGGAGAATATTTCTGAAGTGGTTTCATTTTCAGATTTGATCATTTATTGAGAGTAAAATTTAGTAGAATATCAAGCTCCGAATTTTTAATAAAATCAATTTTCTGAGTTTAATTTTCTACCTTTTAATTTTCCCACAGCTTCTTCTAAGAGCAGATCCATTTGTCAATGATATCCTTGACCAATTAGATCATCACGAGCATTAATAAAAAGCTTGTATTTCATTTTCAATTATTTTTTAAATTAATTTTTGATTGGATTTATTTTAATTCCAGATTTGGCATTTTGATTTTTTTTTCACATTTTAATTTTGTTTTTTATTTCTTTTTGCAGGAAAACAATTGCAGAGATGAGAAGTAGAAGATCTCAATTAATGAGAAGGTTCCAAAAATTGAATAATATGATTTGAACCAATGAAAATTGATTGAGCAAAACTACTCTTCAACAAACTTTCCTATGAAGAAATCCTTTTGTAAATATTATAAGTGGAAGATTCTAGAATGTAGAAAGGGCTTCTCTCCTCTGCAATTCCGGAATTCGAAAAGCACTTCTGTAATAGGAATTTAGAGTTGTAGGTGGGAGGAGAGGAATCTCAGATCTGGGATTTTTGAGGTTTTTCTTTTACATCCCGAGTTATGTATAATGAACAGAGTTTGCACTATTGTAGCTCTAGCTTTGAAAATAGAAGTTCAGGCATTGTAAAAGTCTGTTAGAGACTGGAGCTGGAGAAATGGACTTAATAAATTGGTATTTATAATACTATTATTTTAAATGCTGGTTCCATTTTATGATAACATGAATGTGTCAATTTACTTCCATATTTGTGCACTTTTGTCGGTATGAATAATTTGCTTCAATTTTATGTTATTATTTATCTCTACTCTTATGGGTTGAATTCTGATTTATGAGTAACTATTTACTCATAAATCTGTCTTATAAAATTGATTTATTGAATAGTATATGTTGTGAACTTTTTTCGCATATTATTGTTTAATTATTCAAGTTACTGATTAAATGATAAATATCATTTTGAGAACTTCTTCCTGAGTGTTTTTTCTTGATTATTTCAGTTAAGAGGTCTCTAGATAGGATGCTTTTGATATTCTTAATGTCAGTTAATTGAACTACTTCATTAGCTTGATATTCATTATAAGCCAGACATATTTAAATCCCAATTATTTAACATATGTTGCTCTCGGTTGGGATAGATCTATATCTGCCTAATTGAGATAGGATTAAGATAGTTCCTTTTGCTTGCATCTTAGAATAATTTTTCATATAGATTTGATTCTATATCCCTAAAAAGCCCTCTAAAGAGGCAACACTTTAATTGTGGCTTGGCTAAACCCAAATTAGCTTAAATATTAATTTCTTGCCAGACATCATCAAGAATAATGATTTGATGTCTCTTTCCCATTGGTAAACAAAATTTATATTTTAAACCAATGGAGATTGAGAGAAGGTAACTAGACCTAGTTAAACCAGTCAGAGCCACTATTCCAAATGAAAAAGGAACTTCTTTAAGGTCTGGACTGGGTGGTCATCCCCCATGTTATTGCAGCAAATTTCGAGTCCTAACAACATCCAAGTGGACTACTACAGTCAATTGTAATTCCATAGTGCAAATGGGAGGTGATTTCCATGTATTTCATCACAGGTTTTCCTAGGACATCTCGACAAAATGATTCCATCATGGTTGTCATGGATAGGTTGACAAAGGTTGCACACATCATTCCAGTGAAACTACATATTCCACTAGTGATGTGGCATAGGTGTTCATCAGAGTTGTGTTCATATTGCATGGTGTTCCAAAGAATATTTTGTCTGACAGGGATGCAAAGTTCACTTCCAATATTTGGAAGGAGTTGTTTGCAGGTTTGGGCACCGAGTTGGCCTTCATCACAACTTATCACCCGAAGACAGATGGACAGACTAATAGGGTCAATAATATATTGGAGGATATGTTGAGGATGTATGTGATACATTAGTAGCGGAAGTGGGAATAATATCTTCCACTGGTAGAGTTCGCCTACAACAACAGGTACCGAGAATCATTGATGATGAGTTCATTTTAGGAATTGTATGGGCAAAGTTGCAATACCTGATCTAGATCTTTGGGGGAGGCCCCCAAGATCTAAAAAATTAAAATGGATCTGAACAGATCTGCAAAATTACAATGCTAGAAAAAAGAGATAATAACACACAATAATTAAAAGCACAAAGAAACGTTTTATTAAAACAGAGAATAACTGTAGAAGCTACATTGTGGTGGACAATCTGTCCGTTTACAAAGTAAGGCTTGTTATTTATAACATTTTTTTGAATTACAATACCATGGGTAGATACCATAGGTGGATACCATGGTTCGATACCATGGGTAGATACCACTTACAATACCATGGGTAAATTCAATGGGTGGATACATACCATGGGTGAATGAATGTCATGGATAGATGTCACTTACAATACTATGGGTGGATGAATACCATGGGTGTAGGCCACTTTTCATTCGGATCATTCCACCCTCCTTAAAAATCAATGGTCTCCATTGCATGAAGTTACCTCCTGAGAAGCCCTTGTTGAATATGAAGATCCACTAAATAGAAGGGTTTTGTGTGGTTAACACATAGCCACGATGAACGAAGATCCAAGGATAGAGATACCCTTTAATGCTTGTGACCAACTGTAATACTGACAGTGTGCGGCCTAGAAAATGGACTTTGATGAAGTGTGGGTTTGTAGATGACCCAGAACCATGAAAAACGAAGATCTGAGGATAGATATACCCTATAATGCTTGTGAACAACTGTGATACTAACAATTTTTGGCCTAGCAAATGGACTTTGATGAGAAGGATTTTGTGCGGTTGATCCATAACCGTGATGTTGATTGTTGATGAATTAGCAGGTGCCTACATAGCTTGGGGTGGGAGGGAACGTCTCCAAATAACCCAAGTCAAATGCTGCTATGCTGAAACTGATGAATGTGAAGCAAGTACCTACTAAAGTAGGGTGGGTGGGCACATCTCCAAAGGGAACACGCTCTGAATTCTGCTCCAGATTTAAAATCTGCATAACTCAATCAATATAACTCAAAATATTTATTATAACCTGTTTTTGGAAATAGAATGACTATTCTGCATCTTCCCATGTGTTTTAAATTGCTATTTGGAGACTCTAGACTCTCAGATTTGCGCTAGAACTATCCCGCCGTCACAAAATTTTTGAAAAAAATAGCTGATTTTAAATCAACGATAACTCCCTCGTCCAGACTCTGATTCGACCGATTTTTTTTTTGAAATTAGGTGATTTTTCAAGATGAGATAAAATATATAACCATTTATCTGAAATTTAGCACTGAAACTACAAAAAATGACAGGAGAGCCGCCGTCCACGAATTATCGTCAAAGCAATTTCTACAACATTGCTAATTTTGAATCAGCGATATCTCCCTCATCCGAACTCCATTTCGGCCGATTGTTTTTTTGAATTTGGGTATTTTTTTGCAAGGAATCTATATATGGTCTTTTTTTTTCTAAAATTTTCACCAAAATTTTCAGATCTGATACGAAAAATCGTTGCCCAAAAAAATATGGAGTTTGCTGCAAAACATTGAAACAGAAATATGCTGCAAACCCTCATTCCCATGGATTCGTAATTTGAATATGATACCACTGATCTAGATCTTGGGGCGAGGCCCCCATGATCTAAAAAATTGAAATGGATCTGACCAGATCTGCAAAATCACAATGCGAGAAAAAAGAGAGAGGAACACACAGTAAATAAAAGCATAAAGAAACTTTTTATTAAAATGGAGAATAAATGTAGAAGCTACATTGCGGTGGAAAATATTTCCTTTTACAAAGTGAGACTTGTTATTTATAGACTTTTTTTTAGTTACAATACCATGGGTAGATACCATTGTGGATACCATGGGTCAATACCATGGGTAGATACCACTTACAATACCATGGGTAAATGAATATCATTGATAGAACTCACTTACTGATACCATGGGTGGATGAATACCATTGATGTAGGCCACTTTTCACTCGGATCAATACCCCCATCAGTTGGAGTGATCCGGTTAACCGACTATTGATTGGAGGAGACAGGTTGGCAGAGATGCAACAAGAAATGTAGATAATCAAGAAGAATTTGAAAGAAACGCGGGATAGGAAGAAGAGTTATGTAGAACATAATAGTTTTTTTAAGGAGTTCTAGGTTGGGGAACAGGTGTACTTGCGCATTAAGCCCAAGAAGAGCTCCTTGTGGATTGGATTATGTGCCAAGATGGTACCCTAGTTTTGTGGACTTTTGAAAATTATTGAGAGGATCAGACAAGTAGCCTATAGACTTTCACTACCTTCCAAAGTGAAATTCCATGATAGTTTTCATATATCATTGCTTAAGAAGTATGTTAGAGATGTTGATCATGTGATTAACTGGTATGTATTACAGGTGGAGCCAGATGGAGAATTCCAGCTAGAGCCTTAGTGTATATTGTAGAGAAACATGCTCATGCTCTGGAATCGAGAAATAGAGCAAGTTAAAGTGCAATGGAAGCACTTTGGGCATGATGAAGCTACTTGGGAGATGGTGGATCAGATGCAAGATATGTATCCTTCGTTTTTTTCCAGTTGAGGCAAAGCAATTTTGGTATGATGTTTGGTATATCTTTTGGCGTATGTTTTAGTGTGGTGTTTTGATATATGTACATATGTATATGGATGCAAATACCTCCATGATATATGTTATAAAGCTTCAATAAGAAATTTGGGTCTCATGTCATTATAGTTGTCATGTTGGTTCACTTTTCAGTAGGGTGATCATTGTGAATAATGTATTGAGCTACGTTATAAAGCTCCATGGGCAGTATGTTTGCTTTTCAGTGGCTTTGATGAGGTATATGTGTGGTTGAACACTGAGGATTGTGTCCCCCAAGAGGGGAATTTCTGTAACAGCCCTGGTGAAAATTCCATGTAATAAAAGTTAATAAAGGAAAAATAATAACCATGGTTGATGTGACACTTATTCCACGTTGAATTTTAGGAAAAATAATCCTAGTGGGTGTTCATTTGGTTTATTATGGCTCAGGAAATTGGAGAAGGAAAATTCAAAGTCTTTGGAAAGGAAAATTTGAATTTTGGCACATTTATTTATGAAAATAATGGAAATTAGGAGAAAAGGGAGGTGAAAGGTCACGAGTTGCATGTGAGGAGAAAAATGAAGGAAAATAATGGAAAATGAAGAAAATAAAGGCCACATTAATAAAAAGGCTTCTGAGGATCAGTTGGTACCTTTTGTCAGTTCAGTTTTGGAGCTCTCTCATTATTATTATTTTTTCTCTCTCTCTATCACTCTTGGACACAGTTTTCTTGGAGAACTTTGGCATTGGATCAAAGAAGGCAAAGAAGGCAAGAGGAAGGAATGAGAAAGAAAGGAAGAGCAAGATAAAGCAGCTACAATAGGATTCTTTGTAGGTATTGATTTGCATGTGGGATTTCCTTGCTAGATTTTCCATGCATGGTATTGCATGTGGTTCTTTTCTCTCATGGCATGGGTTTTTTCAAGGTGTGATAGTGTTTTCAGCCTAACCTTTCAATTTCCAGATAGCCTTAATGTGATGAGTTCTCATGCTTTGGTCGAGATAGATTACTAGATGAATTCAAAGCTGAGTGAGGTGGATCTCTGAAAGGAAAATATAATGGCCTAGTGATCCCTAAACTAGACTATGGATTACGATAAAGCCACTGGCCTAGTGACCCTTGAACTGGAATGTGGGTTGCGGTAATGCTAATATTGTGTGCCTCCGTGGGCCTAGGAATCCTTCTGGGTGAATGACGGGATATACGGTAAAGCCAAGAGGTCAATTGATCTCCGTCAAGCCTAGTATTCCCAGAATGGGATGTACAGTAAATCGTGGAGAGTGGGTCTCAATGTAGGGCTTAGTGATCCTTAGATCAGACTGTGAATCATGGTAAACCCTGAGAGACTAGGAGCCAATAAAATTCCTCACAGTGTAGGTGAATAACTCTAGTAGCATCCATGTTTTTTTGGTTCTTTTGGTTGGTTATGAGTCCACATTTATGACCCAATTTATGGTCGAGTGGAATGTCATAGTCCCATCCCCAGTTGGTTTTTACATTCATTAATGAGAAGTTCATTTCCTTGGAATTTGATGTGTAAATGTATTGGTCTATATGTGTATCTTATGGCTGATGTATCCCTGATATTTCTGTTGTTATTTTGTTGGTTATGAGCATGTATTTTGACAATGATGATATATGGATCTCCTCATATGTTTATTTGTAAATGAATAAACAACTTATCTATCACCTAATAGATAATACTACAACTGATGATGTAAGTGAACAATGATTCTTAGCGATTCTTAGATAAGTATGATACCCCTATGTTAAAATATGTTATTTAAACTTGTAGATTATGTATTTGCCACATGTTTGACAAAATGTATATAATTTCTAGTAGGAGCCTATCCAAGTCTTTACTCCAGTATTTGATTTTGCACCATTGTTTCATTGTTATATTTCATGTCTGAGCTTGTCATTGAATTCTGGGAAGTGACTTGGGCTCTGGGCCTGAAAAAGTGGCTCAAATCCCAGGGACGCTAGCACAGGTTTGTGGGAAAAATTACCTTGACAGAAGCTTGCATATGTTGTGGGAGAGTCAAGCTTCCTAAACACACCCATGCCCATACTGTGGGAGCGTCTGGTAGTTTGAAGGCCTAAGAACTTAGTAGGACCCAGGGTTTGGATGCCTGAGTGGTTTGGTTGGATTTTGGGAGTCCTGTTGTTGATGTGTTTCTGTCGGTTCCACTTACTTAAGGTCATCTAGGAGGTTGAATCTGATCATAGTAACTCTTTGTCACATTTCTACCCCGGTTGTCCGGTTACTTGGGTAGATGTGGGATGAGGGTGTTGCATTATTAGACTTTAAAGGAAATTTACAAACAATGGTAGTTGTTAGTCAAGCCCAATGCACTTTCTTAGAATGTCAAGTTTCACAACCCAGGGCATGCCCAACCTAAGGTTGGTACCATTCCCAACTGAAACACAAAACTTGATGCCACAAAAAATGCAGAAGACCAACCCTTAGGCCTGCTAAAAAACTAGCTCACTTGGGCGAGCTTTGTTAGGCATGGCCCAACTTGGTCCATTTTTTACCAAAAGACTCCGCAGCTTGAATTGCGGAGTGCGTGGAACCACGAAGTTAGTTCTACCGCGCGGTGTTTAGGTGCTTCAGGGTGGGTCGAAGCCCCTCATTTTGTAATGGGAAAATGGTTTTAGTGTATTATTTTGTCTACCCATGGTATCTGGACCATGGTTTCGTATGTATGTAAAGCTATATAAAGCAATGTAATGGCTTTGTCGAAGTAGTAATCCATGAATTCTTGATGAGAATGAACTGTTGAATATATGTTTCTAAGTCTATTCTAGGCCTAAGGGAAGGCTCCGCAGTTGTGTGTGGGGAGGCCTTGCAAAGTCTGCAGCTTTGTGCACACTCCACCTGCTGTTGTGTGCATAGTTAGAAGAAGTGTATGTACTAAATACACTTATTGTAATAAAAGGAAAGAGTTTGTAAGGATTATTTGTGTTTACATGTGTGAATCTGCTCATTATTTGTATTGTGAATTTATTTGTATTCTTTACGTTGTGTTTAATCATAAAAGCGTAGTGCGCATAAGTAATGTTTGATGAATAAAGTATAAATTGTTAAATTAGATAGATGCATCCACACAGTTTCAAACAATAATAAAGGAGATTATTAGCAATAGATCCACACTCCATTTCACCTCTGGATGCAGAAACCTGGTTCTGACATCCCCTAATATTACCTCGGGTGAGGTTGCGATCTGCGTACCAGGTCATTGCTGAAAGGGTCAGTAATATAGGTTTTTGTTGGTGTGAAAATAACTCTGAACCTGGGTAAAGACCCCTCTAAGCAAAAAAATGGTTCAGTTGTTGGGACCGGGATATGTGGATGTGGCATCCGACAAGAAAGATAATACAAGACTGTGTAGATATGAAAGAGTGAGAGTTCACATTTCAAGAAAACATAAATATGCGACTATTGACTAAATCTTGGTTGTAGAGGTATCGTTTCACAGAACAACACGAGATTTTATGCACAATGTTTTCTAATGAACTGTATGAATGGTTATCAATACTGACTGAGAACAAGACCTCTTTTAAGAACGACGAGCCTACTATGTGGAACCTTAAATTGTTACAGTGACTCAAGGAGACCGATAATAACATATCAAGAGCTATTGATTTTTGAATCGATGGTATTTTGGGAGTATTTATTATTGAATTTAGAATAGACACATTTGTATCTTACAGCAAAGCTGAGCGAATATTTTTTAAGGGTCCACAAGGTAAGTATCTAAATTCTCTGAAGTCACGGATTAAAATGTTTTATGTGAAAAGGATGTACTATGGATGCAATCAGATTAATGTTTGGAAGAAGTGATTTTGGATCTATGCGAAGTGGAAAGCGATACAAGGTAGATTGCAAAAACTTCATTAAGACTGATTACAATCCATTGTTGAGTGAATCTGAAAGTGGTGGGTGAGTACACCCAATCCCTAGAGGTGTGTCGCAATTAGGAGTTGAGAATAATCACAGCACATTTGGGATTCCCCATCCAAATAATCCCCTCACCCCCCATCCCCCACCCTATACTTTCCCACCACCACCACCACCACCACCCCGAGGAAACATGTCGAATCATATCAAGCTACCAATCTTTAGAGGACTTGGTTAAGAGGATACTGAGAAATTTTGGTTTGTAGATAGATACGTATGACTTAAGATATATTACCAATGAAGATATAAATAAGGCCATTCATGTCACTAAGATGTAGAAAATAGTGTTGACATGGTACATAAAAGTATTCTACGATGAATTAGGGTGCTTGACTTGATGATACAGGTATCAACATAGTAGAAGCTGCGAAGTACGATGTGGTGACTTCATAATGGAGATACTCATGCAAGAGTACAACGATTTAGAATAAACTAGCACACTTGACCTTGGAACTAAAATATGCGAAGAATGGTAAGGAAGTCAGGTTATAAATTTGATCAGAAGTATGGTGCATAAAGTGTAAGGCAGAAGGCCACTATAAGGATCAATGCCCTGTGTTCAAAGACTACATCAATAGTGGAGGTCCTAATCCATTGCACCTAGGATCAAGTGCATTATGTGACTTATGTAAAGTTGCAGGTCTACATCGCACGAAAGAATGCTATTTGTTGCAGAAGTATGTGGAGACCCTGAAACATTTGTTTTGTAAATTTTTTAGCCTGGTGGGGCATGATGAGAATAATTTTCGCAATTATGAGTTAATTATGGAACAAACGTCGGTGCTTATATAATTAAATTTGAGGGATGTGCACATGAGGATCAAGGTTAACTGTCGGCATGACGAGGATTTCAAGGATGAGGATGAGGCATTGGTTGGGGTGTGGTTAGCTCATCCCAGACAACTATGGTGAGGCAAGACACTTAATGTGGGAATGTCAGAATACTACCTCCACTTGTAAGTACTATAAAGCCTTTGATCATGTGATATAGGAATGTCTGATCGCTATGAAAAATATGCAAGAGAAAACAAATCATCATCATATGAAAAATTTGTAGATGATGATCATTGAACCAAGGGAAGATAACCCATGCATAAAAGTAGTGACTAGAAGTGGCGCAACGGTAGGAGATGATAAAGTCGAAGGTAAGAAGCCGATGGAAGATACATGGGTTAGGAACACCACAGAAAAGGCCACTGGATTCAACATGTGGAGGTAAAAGGAGACATTCATGGATGCGAAGCGAAACTTCATTGATCCTAGAGCTTCCACATCTAATGTGCAGTCGCTAAAAAAATTGATACCGAAGAAGGACAACACTGAAGTAAATACCCAGTTGAAAGAATTTGATCCAACTATATTAAATCATTCTTGTAGACCTGCATGAAGCCATTGAGAGATTAGAAGGCTGTTGAAGGACTCCAAGAGATGATATATTCCTAAGCTAGTAAGGAAGAACCATGAAGTGAGAAACACACAGTAAATAAGTTGCATCGACATAATAAGAGAACATGAAGGGAGATGAGACTAATTGAGTAGATCAGGGAATATGACATGGATCAGGTAATCCTATATTTGGGGTCCGATGCAAATGTATTACCTAATAAAACTTGGAAGTGAATGGGAAAACTAAAGTTGAAATAGTCACCAATCCAATTGAGGATGGCCAACTAGCACAAGATCATCCCTATGGGAAGGTTATCTGGCGTTGTAGTAGATATTGAAGGAGTGTGTGTTGTTGCAGATTTCAAAATAATTGAGATTGTATACGATAGAAATCAATATATGGCATTGCTTGGATTGGATTAGAATTTCGATACTGACGTAATAATCAATCTGAAGAGGAGACAAATGGTGTTCTAAAAAGGCGATATGAGGGTCATTGTACCTTTAGACCCATCAGAAAGAGTGTGCTATACAGAGCCTTTCCGCGATAAGTATTGTGACGCAAATATTGACGATATTTACAAGATAAAAACTAAGGGGGAAGATCGGATTAATCCCACTATAGATGGAAGGCTAAGATGGGAAAATGAAAGTTCTTGTATTTCATACTCTGATGAAGAACTGTAGAATTGGCAGAAAAGGTTGCATGAAGTCTCTACAATATGTTGTAACAAAATTACAATATCACTTTGTTGCATAACTTCATAGGTATGTAATTTTCCTTATTATGATGGGATAGGCGATGTAAGTCTTTTTCTGATGGATTTGAAATATAAGTACCAGAAGAACATAGGTTCCAAGCTTTGGATGTATCCCTAACATCTACACCTGCTAGATGGTGGGGTACTCATAAAGAAAATATCTGAAGTTTGAATGAGTATCGCAAACTGATGAAGATCATATTTGGCCAAGTAAATACCAGAATCGAAGTGAAATTTGATGGCAAGGATGACCCTTGGGAGAATATTTTTTGTTGGACTTCAGTCTGAGGAGAAGGTCTAGAACCAGAGTGGGTAGATGTGTTATCTCACACATTGGACCTGATACCAATGAATTAGTATATTGAGATAGAACTGCAACATGGAACGGTGAAATTGACAGATTTGGTTGAAGGGTTCTTACTGACCTTTACTTTTGAAGATGATTCTCTGTGCATAGATGAAGCCCTTTAGGCAGTCAAAGCAGGGATTTTTAAGGCTACAACTGTGTTAACTTGGTCACAGCCGATTGGACCGCATAGGCTGTGGCACACCTTTGGAATTCTATAATGTGACAATGGAAGAGGACGATGGGGATTCACGCAATATTTATATCCCATAATCGTAAGGACATTGCGATTTTTTGGGACCAAAACACGAAATTCACGACATAACATAACTTAGTGAAAACGAAAAGAAGGTAAATAATGGGTCAGAAGAAGAACCAAAATTTGCGATGATTGGAGATTATTGGGATGAAGACATAGTTAGCAAAGTTACGGAGTTGTTGTGTGAGTATCAAGAACTCTTTCCCACAAAGTTTTCTGAATTGAAGGGCATAGTAGGGGACCTATGAGTTATGAGGATTACTCTAAAACCTGATGCAAAGCCAATAAAGCAGATACCCTATCGATTTAATTTGAAATACAAGAAAAAAGTGAAGGAAAAGTTAGAGAAAATGATGAAAGCAGGAATCATTGAACTGGTCGAAGAATCTGAATGGGTAAGTCCTATGGTAGTTCAGGAAAAGAAGGCAAAGGACAAGATCAAAATATGTGTGGACCTTAGGAAATTGAATGATGCATGTTTGCATGACCCCTTTCCCACACCATTCACGGATAGTATTGAATGTGTAGGAGTAAAAATAAGCTTATTCTTTACATATGGTTTTTTAGGTTACCATCGGATCGGGATTGCATTAGAAGATAGACATAAGACAAATTTTTCTATAGAGTGGCGTTGTTACCGGTACACGTGATGCCTTTTGGATTGAACAATTCTCTTGCCATATTTTTCTAGAATTGCGAATTTGGGATTTCTAGGAGTATATACACAAATTTTTGGAGGTTTACTTTGATGATTGGATAGTATTTGGACTGCTGAAGAAGCATGTTTCAAGCTTGAGATTGATGTTGGATACCTATAGACAACTGTAGACAATATCATATATCGTTGATTTTGAAGAAGTGCATCTTTTGTGTACCTTTTGGCATACTATTGGGACATGTTGTTTGTAGATAGGGATTGATGGTAGACCCCACGAAGATCGTTGTTATTGTGAACCTAGAGCCCCCTAAGATAGTGAAGCAACTGCATATGAAACTTGGACATACTAGAAACTACAGGAATTTTATAAAAGTGTATGTGAAAATAACTGCACCAATGGAGAAGCTATTGAAGAAAGATGTTACTTTTGTTGGGATGAAAAATTCCAAAAGAGCCTCAACATACTGAAGGAGAAGATGGTAACTTCACCTATTCTAGTTTTCCTGGACTGGAATAAGGAATTTCATGTACATGTCGATGCTTCTTGCATAGCATTGGGTACAATATTGGCATAGGCAGGTGACAGAGAAATTGATCACCCCATTGCTTTTGCAAGTAGAAAATTGTCTAAGGCGGAGAAGAACTATTCTATGACAAAAAGAGAGGGGTTGGCTATGGTTTATGCATTACATAAGTTCAGGCAGTATTTGTTGGAAGCACACTTCAAGATGTTCATTGATCACTCCACGCTAAAGTATTTGGTGAATAATCCTATTTTGGGAGGGAAGATCTGTCGATGGTTGTTATTATTTCAGGAGTACAACTTTAAAGTTATAGTCAACCCAGGAATATTGAACGCTAGACCTGATCATCTGCCAGGGACAGAGATAGGTGAAGAACCTAAAAGCATTGAGGAGAACCTACCTGATGCGTAGCTATTCGCAATAAGCATCGCAGATGATCACTTCGAGGATATTATTCAGTTTTTGGCTACAAGGATGGTTAAAAGAAAAGTACACTACGCGACGAAGAAGGAGTTGGTAGTCAAAGTAGCTAATTTCTCATTAATTATAGGAAATTTGTATAAAATAGTACCGAGATGATGTCTTGCGCATATATGTCTTTGATCATGAAACACAACATATTTTGGAAGAAGCTCATGGAGGAGTAGAAGGAGGAAATTTTGCGAGGAAAGGCCCTTTTTGCACTTAGAAGATTTTGCGAGCCGGAGTTATGGTGGCCACGGGGGCATAAGGATGCGAGTTTTTTCCAAGCATGCAATGCATTATACTGCTTTGTATAGAAGATCCCATCTAAGAGAGATGAAATTCATTGAATCCATAGGTAACAACGCAAGCATTTGATAAGTGGGTGATTGAATTTTTGGACCTATAAAACCCCCGAGGAAGAACTAGTACCACTAGTAAATTTGGCCCAATTTCGAGCGGCCACTTTGTCGCTATTTCGACACATAATCGTCATAAGGGTGACATTTTGAAATTTGAACAAAACGTGGATTTAGCCATTACATCGCAATTCTAAACTTTGATAAAGCGTCGGAAGAGCGACATTTGTTACGACGTTTGTGAGTGTCGAAATACCCACACTGGAGAAGTGTCACAATACCGATGCTTTGTAGAAGTGTCGCAATACCGACATTTGTGAAGTGTCACAATACTGACGCTATTAGTGTGTCGAAATACCAACACTATCAATGTGTCACAATACGACATCTAAAGCATCGGTCTTCCGACGCTGTGGTGAACATTTAAAAATATATATTCCGCCATAATGTGTCGCAATACCGACGCTAAAAACTATCGCAATACCAATGTATAAAGCATTGGTCTTTCGACGCTTTGATAAAAATTTTAAAAAAAATCATTCATAAAATGTCGCAATACCGACGTATAAAGCGTCGGTATTTTGACGCTTTGATAAACATTTAAAAAAAATCCGCCATAAAGTATCGCAATATCAACGTATAAAGCGTCGGTCTTCCGACGCTTTGATAAAAATTTAAAAAAAAAATCTGCCATAAAGTGTCGCAATACCAAACCTTCATATCTGACGACAGATTACAAATGTTCATTCATATCTGTGGATATGTTGATATGTTGATTATGGTGTGTCGCAATTCTTAATGCTCTCTTTTCAACTTCTGCCTGTGTCATTTGAGCCACTTCAGCGTGCTTGGACACCGATGATGAATTTTCGACCTTACCTTTCTCATCTTTCTGAGGAACTACCTACTCATCTTTCGGATGAATTCCCTGCTCATCTTTCTGAGGAGCTCCATGCTCATCCTTCTAAAAAATCATCTTTTGTCTATCCTTGAATGCAGGGTACTTATCGTCTAAATCTCCAGAAATCGATTTTGATAAAATCTGGAAAGACACTGCTATATCATTTATGTGCTCAGATGATTTAGCGTTTGATACAATAGGCTTATGTAAATCCTAAAGTTGGTTAGACTTTACAGACTGGGAATCTGCCAAATCAAAAGAAGAAAGTCTAGAATTGATAGGTTTAGAACTATCTATAAATTCTCTCTTGTTTCGCATTATTAGGTGTTCTATTAACTCCTTTGATCCACTGATATAATGCCTTCACCGAGGACTAGTTCTCTCCAACTGCCGCTTCTCAGAGTTCTTCTCAGAAAGATAGTCACTATTTAATATTTGCTAATCATCACTACTTTTAGCCCACTTTTTTAGTTTTTGAAACAAATTGGACTTCTTTGATGTACTAATCTATGCTGGAAATATTTCCATTGACAAGTCATCGTACTCTACAGCTTCAGATGTGTTCGATGAATAAGAGGACAAGCTCTCTGAATCATTATCTGACTGGCATTTTTGTTGAGGTCCTGAATGTTCAAACACTGCATATTCCAGCATAAGCTGTTTAGCAATATCTTGTGATTTTGGACTCAAACTATCCTTAAGGTCCACTGCCGATATCTTTCCATGGGTTGTATCTGAATTTTGAAGTTCATAACGCAAACATGAGTTGACCCATTGCAAATAAATGAGTTCCTCAACCTCACTGAATCGGTTCATTTGCAAGCCCTCAAATTTCTTGCATATATTTTCATTTATGTGCCTTAGTACAGATGCCTCATCTTCAACCTTTGCCACCATATCACTTTGCACAAAGGGGTCAAGTAGTTATTTATAAGAAAATTGAAATACCCATCTAGAAAGCCTAATGAATATTACTAACTGCATTAAATTTATAATTATGCATCTAGAATTTTAAAATTTGTGCTGAAATTCTAGAAAATCCCATTGACATGGTGAATCCCTTTGTTAATAATTAAACAATAACATTTTTCTAGTCAAGGTTAGCATTTAATATGCACAATGGATTTCAAGTCCTCTCTAAAGTTTATGGTGACTTGAACTGCCAACACTGAACTAAATCTACTCATCTGAAGTAAACATATAAGCAAAACCCCAAAGTAAGAATTTCCAATGATATTATTTTGTTGATATTTATGATTTTTTATGAAATTTCATTATTTTCATCATGCTGGGTGAGGCAAAGAGATGTGCATCCCTTACTTTAAACCGTGAAGTGAAGTTAGTGAACAAGATGCCCCTGTAGCCACCAAGGATACACTACTTACAACAGGATATGTGAGTGAAGAAGAGTGTCAATTTTGTCGTCACAGATGACTTGAGTGTAATTCCAGTTAATTCCACTGCTATGATTAATAATAATATTGATATAATGATGGTAAATTTTAAACAAGACCATTTAGAGAGCATGGTGATCAATGTAATGCTAACCCTATGTATTCATACTGGAATCGACTTTCAGATGAATAATATATGTTTCAAAAGGAACTTGTATGTGTGTGTCTATAGAAACATACCTCATTGAGATTTCCAAGAGCATTAATTTGTGATTTTGTTGTAGCAAGCTTTCTAGCCAAATCCCTCTTCTGGTGCTAAATTTCCATGTTAAAAGTGTCGCAATACCAAACCTTCATATCCAACGACCGGTTCCATCATAGTAATCAGTAAGTAAACAACATAGATGATGAACTATTGTAGCTTCCAGCTGTTATGCAATTGAAGTGCCAATGGCTCCAATTGATGGTTAGAACTTCTTCACCTATAAATATTGTATGTGTTTATTGTATTGGAATTATTGCATCTTCATTTGAATCCCTTATGCCCAGGCTCTCTCTCTTGCATTCTCAAGCACTGAACATCAGCAAGACTAAACTTACAACAACTTGACATTGACTGTCAAGCATCTCCACTCTCACAGACTCACAAGTTCATACTAAATTTTCCAGAACACCCTTCATATGCCTTTTTGCATAAGGTATCTCTAGTATTATAAGTCATAGAGTTATGATAGTAGTCTGTGGCCCAATATTCTCTAAATTCAGTATAACACTCTGAAAATACATTGTATTGTAAATTTGTAATTGATATTGCAATATCAATTGAGCACTATTTGACATATTTGTCGATATTGTTTATTTAATATTGTCATTTTCTTGTCCGTTGGGATGTACTAGTTTGCTAACTACATTTGATAGTTTGACTACGACTTTCATAGTAATTCATATATACAATCTTGAATCCTCAGTTGTCCAATAAGCTTACGTATGGGTGCTCAGATCACATGCATAGGGATGTGGATAGGAATGTGCCATCTTGTCCAACTTTCCAGTTTACCAAAGGAAGTTTGAATAATATAATAGTATATAGCTTTTGCTAGTACCAAATAGACCTTGGGTTGAAATCACTATGGAATTGGACCTTATGCTAGGATTTCCCAGGATATAGCAAGATAATGGTTTTATTTTTGACATTCTAGAATCTAGAGTGCTTCATCCTTTGCACAAAATTATCATCAGATGGTTCTACAATTCCTGTAAGTGTCTTGGGTGAGGCCTTCTCCAACCTCTGGAGATTGACAGTGTCAATTCTTATGCTGTTTTGTTGGATAGGGAGCTTGAACCGTAGGTCTGATCCCCATGCCAACAACCTGGATCTACAAAAACACAGATCCTGGATCTTCAATAGGTGGAACTTGTAGTGAATATGTTCTTCTCTTTAAGACAAGAAACACATAGAAATATTTCTTAACGTATCTCTCGGTACCTTAGAGTTGTTAACCAGGTGAGAAGCCTCGGATTTTCAATGGTTTATTAATGTCCTATTTTGGTGACTTTGTTGTTTGAAAGCCATTTAAAGCCAATGCTTAAGTCATTATAGTTGTTGTTGGATCCACGGTCTATACTGATAAAAAATCATTATTATGAGTGGAAATTAATGGGCAGCATAAAAATGAAGATTGGTCTTCTCAAAAACATTTCTAATCAACTTTTTCAGCATCCTTTTAATGCAGAAATCATATGAAAAAAATTGTTATACACCTTCCACTATATCGATTTAAATAATTTAACATATTTCTTATGTATATATTACTCTTGTTTTGATCATTTTTCTTCACAATCCTTCTTTGTAAGGAGCAGTGTTGCTTAGAGAAGTGCCCCAACCTCATCAAGGCCCCTGAAGGTCAACCATCAATTCTTGATGATTACAATCGCTCAAGTGCCTCCATTGCAGCCATGAAGGAGTATCCATAGGGGAGTAATAAATGAAACCAATCACAAGACTTGGAAAACAAAGTGGAGTTTCATCGGCCTATTTACCGCATTTTTACCACTTATGCATGTGTACTCACATGCTCACCAACAACCCATCTATTTATTACTCTAATTTTTTCCTGTTTAATACATTGTTGTTTATCTTATTCTTCGAACTAACTAGACTCATATGTGCATTGAAAATGTTTATAGCATATAGGTCTTCAAAGCAGAAATAAAACCATCTCCAACAACCCATTTCGTTTCATGTAAAAATACTACTGCTGAAACAAAATAGGTGTGTTATTTTTCAAAGAAAATGTTGCATGGTCTGTGGAATTATCACTAATGACAGGGATACTAATTTCCTTAATAATTTTTGGATAAATTTATGCCAAACTAGAAACTAAAAGTCAGTATAGCTCTGCCTATCATCAACAAAGTGAAAGACAAGAGGAGGAAAAAAAAACTATCAAGATTTTGTCGTGGAGTATAACTCAAAAATAACCGAAATAGTGAAATCTAGCTTTTCCACAAGCCAAGTTTGTTCCGATGTAAATCCATGGATCGGTAAAATTCTTACAGAAGAAACCTGACACAGTTTGTAGATTTAATGCTGAGTTGCATCATGCATGGTAAACCTTACATATTTGTGGAATTTTAAAATGTCAGAACCCAGATACAGGGAAATAATCTATAAAAAACATGAACCAGAAACATAGAAAATTCAGATTTTTGAATGTATATTTCTCCAAATCGTGCTTATAAATTCTGAAATGCAAACCCCTATGAAAAAGTTAAATTCTTATGTTTTAGGATGGGGGAAGGGATATTTTATAGGCAAAATTTAGGGATTTAGGGCCTTGAAATTTTCCATTTTTCATTTATTGCTACGATTTTTAATATGCTTTTAAATAAAATGGCTTTTCTTCGAAGATTTTCTATCTTGATGTTTCCAGCTACCAAAAACAGGTTTAAAGCAGATCCTCTGGTGCTTATTAGGGTTGAGCCACATTGTCTTGTTACTGCACTGGCCATTGAAGTGCCACAATAATTTAAAACCATTTTGTTGTGTTCTGTTCCTCGTTATATTCTACAATTCTCCTTCAATTCACCTATAGCCTCATAGTTTATTAGGTTAGTTCAAGGGAGAAGAATCCATATCCCTATAATTTGAACAGACCCAAAAAACATAGAGTGCATAAATTCAGACCTACAACCATCTATATCTCATAACCAAGATAGTGTAGAAGAAAATAGCGAATCTGAATGGGGTAAAACAAGGGAAATAACAATTTGATTCTTCCAGAAGAAGAGAGCATTCTTCCATGATCAATTTCTCTTCAGATCTCTCACAGATTTTTGAACATCAGCAAAACTCGAAATATCTCCACCAGCTATTATGGCTTTCGAGTTGTTAATGGACTATGGCCGCTTTAGGGTTTCAGAGCGTCCATGCTTCTGCAAGAATCTAGAAAAAAGCAAGCATCATAGGGAAGAATGGAATCATGGGAAAGAAGGCATAAATGTTGAACAAGCGCACAATGAGGAAAAAAAATTGAATAGGTCGATGAAGAAAATTTCAATAGTTGGAACAAGCAAAATGGGAAAAAAAAATTGAATAGGTATAAAATCTAATAATGATAATAATATATGAATGATAATAATATACATAATCACATAATAATATACATAATGAGCGAGAGGGTTGTATTTTATGAATGATAATAATAATATACATAATGATATGTCACATAAATTTTTTAGTGCATATTCTAATCCTTATATGCAAACTTTTGAAAATACAAATATTCATATTTAAAATTCTAATGTTCCATATATTGAACCATTATATGTTATTCCTAATGAATAAGTAAATAAATTATTTCAACATACCTATACATATGCCCAGGAAATAAATAAGTTGTACATTAATCCATTACTTTTATTTTGTTAGGTAATTTGAGTTTTGAGATGAGTTGCATGCCTAACATGTGATTTGAATAGCCATGAACCAAGGGCTTTTAAGTCGTCAAAATCACCTAGGGATTGCATCCAACCTAGGCCACACCATCCCTTAGCTTGATTGGAATTTTTCCCACATAGTTTCGAACCAATGATTTTCTCACCAGTGTTTGTATCTTACCTGTTATTTCACATTCCCCAAGGCAGAAATCAAATATTTGGATGTATCTTGGATGACTTGTCACATTCCATGATTAGCTTCACGCACATTGAATAGGAATTCCCATAATTTAAGAATTTTTTGGAGGGTTTTCATGGCATAGTTTTTAGGGGCTTAGGGGTTCGATGAATAGGAGATTAGGGGTTAGAGGTTTAGGGTTTATCAGTTAGGTGTTAGGACTAGAATAATGAGTAGAATAATGAGTTAGTGAAGTTTAAGGGGTTAGGGATTGGGGGCTTAGGGGTTAGGGGATCTAGGTACATTTAGGGGTTAGGGGACTAATGATTTAGTAGTGGTTAAGGGATTAGGGATTGGGGTTAGGGAGATCATAAAAATTTAGTGGTTAAGGTTTTAGGGATTGGGGGTTAGGGGTTAGGGGATTTAGGTGCCAGGTCACAAGTATTGTTTTCTAGGAAGGATTTCCAAAGAAGTTGGTTGGCATCACTATGACACTATTAGGGAATAAGAAGGGAAGAGAAAGGAAAAGGCTTAGGTATCATATGAGAGAAGAAAGCAATTAACAAAATTGAGATCAAAAGAAGCAGAGTTAGCCGAAAAGCAGCTTGCCTTAGAGATGGATAAGATAAAAATTGACAACATATTGGTCAATTTCCTTGACCCTTTATTGTTTATTCAGAAGGAGTATGAATACACCACCGTTAATATCAAGGTAACCGACCCTTAGCAGATCAAGGGCTGGAAGGAAAATCAATCATCAATGAAGGAAAATCAATCATCAATGAAAATTCAAAATTTTCAAGCTGAGCAAGATCAACCAAATTGGGGGTAGAGTTTGGGGAACCTTCATAAGTGAATGGGGCCTATGTGGTATGGCTACGAATTATCTAAGTATATAGTGAATTAGACAGAAGTAAGAAAACAATTACTTCTTCAAAGCTAATTCGAATTTGGAGGGCTTAGGGGATTGGGGGTTAAGGGTTAGGGGATTTAGGTGCATTTAGGGGTTAGGGGTCGAATAATGAGTTAGTAGTTAAGGGATGAGGGATTGGGTGCTTAGGGGGACCGACCCGAACGCGTTTGGGCTAGCACACTCAACCGAAATGACCCGAACTGAACATGTTAAGGGGTTAAAGGTTTATGGTTTAGGGGGATAAATGGGTTAGGGGTTGGGAATTAGGGTTTAATGGGTTAGGGGTTAAGGGGTTATAGGTTTAGGGTTTAGGGGGTTAAATGGGTTAGGGGTTTAGGGATTACGGATTAAATGGGTTAAGTCATTAGGGATTGGGGGCTTAGGGGTTAGGGGATTTAGGTGCAGTTAGGGGTTAGGTGAATAATGATTTAGTGGTTAAGGGATTAGGGATTAGGGGCTTAGTGTAGGGGAAGAGAATGGTCATTCTAGATGCTATGTCTTCAGCTAGGTCACAAGTATTGTCTGCTAGGAAGGATTTGCAAAGAAGTTGGCTGGCATCACTATGACACTATTATGGAATTAGAAGGAAAGGGAAAGGAAAAGGCTTAGGTATTATATGAGAGAAGGAAGCAGTGGAGTTAGCCAAAAAGCAGCTTACCCCAGAGATGGATAAGATAAAACTTGACAACATATTGGTCAATTTCCTTGACCCTTATTGGTTATTCAGAAGGAGTATGAATACACCACCATTAATATCAAGGTAACCAGCCCCTAGTAGATTAAGGGGTTTAGGGGTTTAGGGGTTAGATGTTTGGGGTTTAGGGGGTTAAATGGGTTAGCGTTTTAGATCAGGTTTAGGGGGTTAGTGGATTTAGTAGTTAAGGATTTTAAAGGTTACAGGTCGTTACACGTTAATGGGGCTAGGGTTTAGGGGGTTAAATGGGTTAGGGTTTTAGGGGTCTAGGGGGTTAAATGGGTTGGGGGTTGGGAATTGGTGTTTAAGGGGTTAGGGTTTAAGGGTTAGAGGTTTAGGTTTTAGGGGGTTAAATGGGTTAGGCACACATTTAGAGGTTTAGGGGCTTAGGGGATTTAGCAGTTAAGGATTTTAGCTAGGGGTTAGGGGTTAAGCAGTTAAGGGGTTAGAGGTTTAGGGTTTAGGGGTTTAAATGGGTTATAGGGGTTTATAGGTTTAGGGGGTTAGGGGATTTAGTAGTTAAGGATTTTTTGGGTTAAGGGTTAGGGTAGGGGGTTAAATGGGTTAGGTCGGTTGAGAAATAGGGTCTAACGGGTTAGGGGTTAAACATTTAGAGGTTTAGGGTTTATGGGGTTAAATGTGTTTGGGGTTTATGGGTTTAGGGGGTTAAATGGGTTAGGGGTTAAGGGTTTAAGGGTTAGTGGTTAAGGGTTTAGAGGTTTATGGTTTAGGGGTTAAATGGCCAGCTAGAGGTTTAGATATTTATGGTTTAGGGGGTTAAATGGGTTAGGGGTTTAGGGATTAGGGATTATATGGGTTAGGGGTTAAGGGGTTATAGGTTTAGGGTTTAGGGGGTTAAATGGGTTAGGGGTTTAGGGGGTTAGGGGATTTAGCAGTTAAGGATTTTATGGGTTAGAAGTTAGGGGCTAATGGGGTTAGGTTTTATAGGTTTAAAGGTTTATGGTTTAGGGGTCAAATTAGTTGCTTATTCTTTGCATCTTAATGTAGCAATTTTTTAAGTATTGTTGCTTTTTTCCATGTCTTCTTTATTTATTAATTAATAGTATTTGTTTTCCATTTATTTACATTTAATGATGAACATTTCTATTGCAATCAAACTTAGAAAACTAGAAAAACTGATATGGGCGCCCTTGAACGAAACGACCTGAACCGAACGCGCCCGGTCGGGCGAACTAGCATGGCACGACACGACGCACCCAACCGAATGTTGCCACAAGGGAGAAAACGGAAAACGGTCCGCGCGAACATGCACAAGGCACCTGGGCATTCACAATTTAACAAAACTGATAAGAGCGCCCTTGAATGAAATGGCCTGACCCGAACGCGCCCGGTCGGGCGACCTCACAGGGCACAACACGACGCGCCCGACCAAACGAATATGCCACAAGGGAGCAAATAGAAAACGGGCTGCCTGAATTTGCACAAGGCACCCTAGCAGTCAAAACTTAGCAAAATTGATACGGGCACCCTCGAAAAAAATGACCCGAACCTAACGCGCCCAGTCAGGCGACCTCGCACGGCGCGACACAGTGTGCCCGACCGAGCGATGGCACAAGGGAGAAAATGGCAAACAGGCCACCCGAATGTGCACAAGGCACCCGGGAGGTCACAGCTTAGCAAAACTGATACGGGTGGCCTTGAACGAAACGACCCAACCCAAATGTGCCCGGTCAAGCGAACTCACATGGCGTGACATGGCATGCCCAACCGAACGATGCCACAAGGGATCAAACGAAAAACAGACTGCCCGAATGTGCGCACGGCACCCTGGCGGTCAGAATATAGAAAAACTGATATGGGCACCCTCAAACAAAACAAACCGACCCGAACGCGCCAGGTCGGGCGACCTCGCATGGCGCGACACAACGTGCCTGACCAAACGATGCCACAAGGGAGGAAACAGAAAACAGACCGCCTGAACATGCACAAGGCACCTTGGTGGTCACAACCTAGAAAAACTAATACGGGCGCCCTCAAATGATATGGCTCGAGCAGAACACGCCCGGTCGGGCGACCTCACACAGCACGACACCGCGTGCCCGACTGAACGAAGCCACAAGTGAGAAAATGGAAAATAGGCCCCATGAATGTGCATAAGGCACTCGAGCGGTCACAACTTAGCAAAATTGATACAGGCGCCCTTGAATGAAATGGCCCAACTCGAACGTGCCCGGTTGGGCGACCTCACATGGCACGACACGGCGCGCCCGACTGAACGAATATGCCAGAAGGGAGAAAATGGCAAACTGGATGCCCGAACGTGCGCATGGCACCTGGGTGGTCACAACTTAGTAAAAGTGATACAGGAACCCTCGAACGAAATGGCCCGACCTTAATGCGCCCGGTTGGGCGACCTTGCTTGACACGACACGACGCGCCCGACCAAACGATGCCACAAGGGAGAGAATGGAAAATGGGCCGCCCGAACGTGCACAAGGCACTCGAGCGGTCATAACTTAGAAAAACTGATACGGGCGCCCTTGAACGAAATTTCCAAATCCGAACGCGCCCTGTCGGGCGACCTCACATGGCACGACACGGCGCGTCCGACCGAACGATGCCACAAGGGAGAAACTAGCAAATGGGTCGCTCAAACGTGCACATGACACTCGGGCGGTCACAACTTAGAAAAACTGATACGGGTGCCCTTGAATGAAACGACCCGACCAGAATGCGCCCGGTCGCGCGACCTCACACGGTGCGACACGACGCGCTCAACTGAACGAATATGCCACAAGGGAGAAAATAGAAAACGGGCCGCTTGAACGTGCACAAGGCACCACGGCAGTCACAACTTAGAAAAACTAATACAGGCACCCTCAAACGAAACGACCCGAACTAAACGCGCCCAGTCGGGTGACCTCGCACGATGCGACACGACGCACCCGACTGAACGATGCCACAAGGGATAAAATGGCAAATCGGCCGCCTGAACGTGCACAAGGCACTGGGGTGGTGACAACTTAGCAAAACTGATACAGGCACCCTCAAATGAAATGGCCCAACCAGAACACGCCCGGTCGGACGACCTCGCACGACGCCACATGACGCACCTGATCGAACGATGCCACAACCGAGCAAATGGAAAACAGGCTACCCAAATGTGCATAAGGCACAATGGTAGCCACAACCTATCAAAATTGATACGGGCACCCTCAAACGAAACGGCATGAACCGAACATGCCCGGTCGGGCGACCTCACACAGCGCGTCACCGTGCACCCGACAGAACAATGCCAGAAGGGATCGAATAGAAAATGGGCCGCTCGAATGTGCACAAGGCACGTAGGCTGTCACAACTTAGCAAAACTGATACGGGCGCCCTCGAACGAAACAACCCGACCCGAACATGCCTAGTCGGGCGACCTCACATAGCGTGACACAACGCACCCAACCAAATTAATATGCCACAAGGGAGAAAATGGAAAATGGGCCACCCGAATGTGCACAAGACACCCGGGTGGTCACAACTTAGCAAAACTGATACGGGCGCCCTTGAACGAAACGACGCAACCTGAACGCACCCGGTTGGGAGCCCCTGCACTGTGCAACACAACGTGCTAGATCGAACGATGCCACAACAAAGAAAATGGAAAATGGGCCGCCCGAACGTGCACAAGGCACCTGGGCGGTCACAACTTAGCAAAACTGATACGAGCACCCTCGAACGAAACAACCTGAACCGAACGTGCCCAGTCGAGCGACCTTGCACGGCGCGACAAAGCACGCTCAACCGAACGATGCCACAAGGGATAAAATGCAAACAGGCCACCTGAACGTGCACACAGCACTCAGGTAATCAGAACTTAGAAAAACTGATATGGGCGCGATCGAACGAAATGACCGGAATCGAATGCACCCGGTCAGCGACTTCACATGGCACGACACGGTGCGCCCGACCGAACGATGCCACAAGGGAGAAAACGAAAAACCTCGGGCTGCCCGAACATGAACAAGGGACTCGAGCAGTCATAAATTAATTAGCAAAACTTATACAAGCACCCTCGAATGAAACAGCCTGAACCGAATGTGCCCGGTCAGGCGACCTCACATGGAGTGACATGGCACGCCCCAGTGAACGACGCCACAAGGAACCAAACGGAAAATGGGGTGCTTGAACGTGCACAAGGGGCTCGGGTAATCACAACTTAGAAAAATTGATACAGGCACCCTTGAACGAAATGGCCCAACCCAAACACGCTCGGTTGGGTGACCTTGCACGGCGTGACATGACGCGCCCAACCGAATGATGCCACAAGGGAGAAAATAGCAAACGGGCGACTCTAACATGCACAAGGCACCCTGGTAGTCACAACCTAGAAAAACTGATACGGGTGCCCTTGAACAAAACAACCTGAACCCAACGTGCCTGGTAGGGCGACCTCATACGGCGCGACACTACGCGCCCGACCAAACGATGCCACAAGGGAGAAAATGGAAAATGGGCTGATCGAACATGCACAAGGCACCTAGGCGGTCACAACTTTGCAAAACTAATACGGGCGCCCTTGAACGAAACGACCCGACCAGAACACGCCTGGTCAGGCGACCTCACATGGCACGACATGACACGCCCGACCGAACGAATATGCCACAAGGGAGCAAACAGTAAATTGGCCACCCGAACGTGCACAAGGCACCCATGTGGTCACAAATTAGCAAAACTGATACGGGCGCCCTCGAGCGAAACGGTCTGAGCCAAACACGCCCAGTCGGACGACCTTGCATGGCGCACCAGACCGAACGATGCCACAAGGGAGCAAATGGAAAATAGGCTGCCCGAACGTTCACAAGGCACTCGGGTGATCACAACTTAGCAAAATTGATATGGGTGACCTCGACCGAAACGGCCTGACCCGAATGCGTCTGATCGGGCGACCTCACATGGTGCGACACGGTGTGCCCGAATGAACGATGCCACAAGGGAGAAAATGGAAAACAAGATGCCCGAACGTTCACAGGGCACCCGGGTGGTCACAACTTAGCAAAACTGATACGAGCGCCCTCAAACGAAACGACCCGACTTGAACGTGCCCCGTCGAGCGACCTCATACAGCGCGACACGATGCGCCCAGCCGAACGATGCCACAAGGGAGAAAACAATAAACAGGCCGCCTAAACATGCACAAGGAATCCTGACAGTCACAACCTAGAAAAACTAATACGGGTTCCCTCGAACGAAACGGCTTGAACCGAACACGCCCAGTTGGCCAACCTCACACGACACGACACTGCGTGCCTGACCGAACGATGCCACAATGGAGAAAATGGAAAACTAGCCTACAGAATGTGCACAAGGCACCTGGGCAGTCACAACTTAGCAAAAATGATATGGGCACCCTTGAACAAAATGGCCTAACTTGAACGCGCTCGGTCGGGCGACTTGATCATGGCACGCCCGACTGAACGATGCCACATTTGGAGGGCTTACGGGATTGGGGGTTAAGGGTTAGGGGATTTAGGTGCATTTAGGGGTTAGGGGTCAAATAATGCGTTAGTAGTTAAGGGATTAAGGATTGGAGGCTTAGGGGGCCCGACCTGAATGCATTTGGGTGGGCGCACTCAACCGAAATGACCCGACCCGAACATGTTAAGGGGTTATAGGTTTATGGTTTAGGGGGTTAAATGGGTTATGGGTTTAGGGATTAGGGATTAAATGGGTTAAGTGATTAGGGATTGGGGGCTTAGGGGTTATGGGATTTAGGCGCAATTAGGGGTTAGGTGAATAATGATTTAGTGCTTAAGGGATTAGGGATTAGGGGCTTAGTGCTTAGGGGAAGAGAATGGTCATTCCAGATGCTCTGTCTTCATCCAGGTCAAAGTATTTTCTGCTAGGAAGGCTTTCCAAAGAATTTTTCTTGCATCACTATGACACTATTATGGAATTAGAAGGGAACAGAAAGGCAAAGGCTTAGGTATCATATGAGAGAAGGAAGCAATTGGAAAAATTGAGATCAAAAGCAGTGGAGTAAGCCAAAAAGCAACTTACACCAGAGATGGATAAGATAAAACTTGACAACATATTGCTCAATTTCCTTGACCCTTATTTGTTATTCATAAGGAGTATGAATACACTACCGTTAATATCAAGGTAACTGGCCCCTAGTAGATCAAGGGGTTTAGGGGGTTAAATGGGTTAGCATTTTAGATTAGGTTTAGGGGGTTAGTGGGTTTAACAATTAAAGATTTTAGGGGTTAGGGGTTGTTACGCGTTAATGGGGCTAGGGTTTTGGGGGTTAAATGGGTTAGGGTATTAGGGGTTTAGGGGGTTAAATGGGTTGGGGGTTGGTAATTAGTGTTTAAGGGGTTAGGGGTTAAGGGTTAAAGGTTTAGGGTTTAGGGGGTTAAATGGGTTAAGCGCACATTTAGAGGTTTAGGGGCTTATGGGATTTAGAAGTTAAGGATTTTAGCTAGGGGTTAGGGGTTAAGTGTTTAAGGGGTTAGAGGTTTAGGGTTTAGAGGTTTAGAGGGTTAGGGGATTTAGTAGCTAAGGATTTTTTGGGTTAAGGGTTAGGTAGGGGCTAAAATGGGTTAGGGTTTTAGGGGGTTAAATAGGTGAGGCTGGTTGAGAAATAGGGTTTAAGGGGTTAGGGGTTAAGGGTTTAGAGGTTTAGGGTTTAGGGGATTAAATGGGTTAGGGGTTTAGGGGTTTAGTGGGTTAAATGGGTTAGGGGTTAAGGGTTTAAGGGTTAGTAGTTAAGGGTTTAGAGGTTTAGGGTTTAGGGGTTAAATGGCCAGTTAGAGGTTTAGAGGTTTATGGTTTAGGGGGTTAAATGGGTTAGGGGTTTAGGGATTAGGGATTAAATTGGTTAGGGGTTAAGGGATTATAGGTTTACGGTTTAGGGGGTTAAATTGGTTAGGGGTTTATGGGGTTAGGGGATTTAGAAGTTAAGGATTTTAGGGGTTAGAAGTTAGGGGCTAATGGGGTTAGGTTTTAGAGGTTTAGAGGTTTATGGTTTAGGGGTTAAATGGGTTAGGGGTTAAATTAGTTTCTTATTCTTTGCGTCTTAATGTAGCAATTTTGTAAGTATTGTTGATTTTTTCCATGTCTTCTTTATTTATTAATTAATAGTATTTGTTTCCAATTGCTTTACATTTATTGATGAAAATTTCTACTGGAATCAAACTCAGCAACCTAGCAAAACTTATACGGGCGCCCTTGAATGAAACGACCTGAACCGAACATGCCTGGTCAGGCGAGCTAGCATGGCGTGACACGGTGCACCGAACAAAATGATGCCACAAGGGAGAAAACGACAAACAGGCCGCCCGAACATGCACAAGGCACCCGGGTGTTCACAACTTAAAAAAACTGATACGAGACCCTTGAACGAAACAACCCGACCCGAATGCGCCCAGTAAGGCGACCTCACACTGTGCAACATGACGCACCCGACCGAATGAATATGCCGCAAGGGAGAAAACAGAAAACAGGCTGCCCAAACGTTCACAATGCACCCGGGTGGTCACAACTTAGCAAAATTGATACGGGCATCCTCGAACGAAATGGCATGAACCGAATGCGCTCGGTTGGGCGACCTCGTACGGCGCAACATGGAGCGCCCGACTGAACGATGCCACAAGGGAGAAAATGAAAAACATGCAACCTGAACGTGCACAAAGCACTCGGGCGGTCAAAACTTAGCAAAACTGATACGAGTGCCCTTGAACAAAATGACCTGACCCGAATGCGCCCGGTCGGGCGACCTCACATGGCGCGACACGACGCCCCTGACCGAACGATGCCATAAGGGATCAAATGGAAAATGGACCACCTGAACGTGCACATGGCACCCAAGTGGTCACAACATGGCAAAACTGATTTGGGCGCCCTTAAACGAAATGACTCGACCCGAATGTGCCTGGTCGGCTGACCTCGCATGGCACAACACAACGTGCCTGACCGAATGATGCCACAAAGGAAAAAATAGCAAACAGGTTTCCTGAACATGCAAAAGGCACCCTAGAGGTCATAACCTAGAAAAAATAATACGGGCGCTCTCAAACGATATGGCCCGAGCCGAACGCGCTCGGTCGGGCGACCTCACACGGCGTGACACCGTGTGCCCGACCGAACGATGCCACAAGTGAGAAAATGGAAAATGGGCCGCCTGAACATGCATAACACACCCGAGTGGTCACAACTTAGCAAAATTTATATGGGTGCCCTCGAATGAAATTGCCCAACTCGAACACGCCCGATCGGGCGACCTCACATGGCGCGACGCAGCGCACCCGACTGAACGAATATGCCACAAGGGAGCAAATGGCCAACGGGCCACCCGAACATGTGCATGGCACCCGAGTGGTCACAACTTAGTAAAAGTGATACGAGCACCCTTGAATGAAACGTCCTGACCCAAACACGCCTGGTCGGGCGACCTCGCACGATGCAACATGACGCGCCCGATCGAATGATGCCACAAGGAAGAAAACAGAAAACGGGCCACCCGAACGTGCACAAGGCACCTGAGCGGTCATAACTTAGCAAAACTGGTACGGGCGCCCTCGAACAAAATTTCCCGACCCGAACACGCCAGGTCGAGCGACCTCACATGGCACGACACGCCACGCCCAGCCGAACGATGCCACAAGGGAGAAAACGGAAAAAAGGCCGCCCAAATGTGCACATGGCACCAGGGTGGTCACAACTTAGCAAAATTGATATGGGCGCCCTCAAACGAAACGACCCAACTCGAACGCGCCCGGTCGGATGACCTCACACAGTGCAATAGGACGCGCTCGACCGAACGAATATGCCACAAGGGAGAAAACAACAAACGGGTCGCCTAAACGTGCACAAGGCACCCTAGTGGTCACAACTTAGAAAAACTAATACGGGTGCCCTCGAACAAAACCACCCGAACCGAATGCACCTAGTTGGGCGACCTCGCACGACGCGACATGGCACACCCGACCGAATGATGCCACAAGGGAGAAAATGGAAAACAGGCTACCCGAACATGTACAAGGCACTGGGGTGGTCACAACTTAGCAAAACTGATACAGGTGCCCTCGAATGAAACGACCCGACCCAAACGCGCCTAGTCGGGCGACCTTGCATGGCACGACATGACGCACCCGATCGAACAATGCCACAAGGGAGAAAACGACAAACAGGCCGCCCAAACGTGCACAAGGAACGCTGGCAGTCACAACCTAGCAAAATTGATACGGGTGCCCTCGAATGAAACGGCCAGAACCGAACATGCCCGGTCACGCGACCTCACACGGTGCAACACCATGAACCCGACCGAACAATTCCACAAGGGAGAAAATAGAAAACGGGCTGCCCGAACATGCACAAGGCATGCAGGCGGTCACAACTTAGAAAAACTGATACGGGTGCCCTCGAACGAAACGACCCAACCTGAACGCGCCTGGTTAGGTGACGTCACACAGCGCGGCACGACGCACCCAACCGAACGAATATGCCAAAAGGGAAAAAATAGAAAACGGGCCGCCTGAACCTGTATAAGGCATCCGGGTAGTCACAACTTAGCAAAACTGATACGTGCACCCTTGAATGAAATGACCCAAACCGTATGCGCCCGGTCAGCCGAACTCGCACGGTGTGACACGACGTGCCCGACCAAACGATGCCATAAGGGAGAAAATGGAAAACGGGCTTCTCGAACGTGCACAAGGCACCTGGGTGGTCACAACTTAGAAAAACGGATACGGGCGCCCTCGAACAAAACGACGCAACCCGAACGCACCTGGTTGGGTGCCCTCACACGGCGTGACACGGCATGCCAGACCGAATGATGCCACAACAGAGAAAATGGAAAATGGTCCGCTCGAACGTGCACAAGACACCAGGGCGGTCACAACTTAGCAAAACTGATACGAGCACCCTCAAATGAAATGACCCGAACTGAACACACCCGGTCAGGTGACCTTGCACGGCATGACAAAGCATGCCCGAGTGAACGATGCCACAAGGGAACAAATGCAAACGGGCCACCCGAACATCCACACAGCACTCGGGTAGTCAGAACTTAGAAAAACTGATACGGGCGCCATCGAACAAAATGACTGGAACCAAACGCGCCCCGTCGGGCGACTTCACACGGTGCGACACAACGCGCCCGACCGAACGATGCCACAAGGGAGCAAACGAAAAACCATGGGCCGCCAAAACATGAATAAGGCACTTGGGAAGTCACAACTTAATTAGAAAAACTTATACGGGCGCCCTCGAATGAAACAGCCTGAACTAAACGCGCCCGGTCGGGCGACCTCACATGGCGCGACATGGCGCGCCCGACCGAACGATGCCACAAGGAAGAAAATGAAAAATGGGCTACACGAATGTGCACAAGGGACTCAGGCAGTCACAACTTAGCAAAACTGATACAGGCACCCTTGAATGAAACAGCCTAACTTGAACATGCTCGGTTGGGAGACCTTGCACGGTGGGACATGACATGCTCGACCGAATGATGCCACAAGGGTGAAAACAGCAAACAGGCTGCTCGAATGTGCACAAGGCACCCTGGCGATCAAAACCTAGCAAAACTGATATGGGCGCCCTCGAACGAAATGGCCTAAACCGAACACGCCCAGTACGACGACCTCATACGGTGCCACACTACGCGCCTGACCGAATGATGCCACAAGGGAGAAAATGGAAAACGGGCCGAAAAAATGTCCATAAGGCACCCGAGCAGTCACAACTTAGCAAAACTGATATGGGCACCCTAGAACAAAATGACCCGACTCGAATACGCCTAGTCGGGTGACCTCACATGGAACGACATGATGCGCTCGACCAAACGAATATGCCACAAGGGAGCAAACAGAAAATGGGCCACCCGAACGTGCACAAGGCACCCGGGTGGTCACAACTTAGAAAAAGTGATACGGGCACCCTTGAACAAAACGACCTGAACAGAACGTGCCCATTCGGGCAACCTCGCATGGCGTGACACGACGCGCCAGACCGAATGATGCCACAAGGGAGAAAATGGAAAACGGGCCGCCTGAACGTCCTCAAGGCACCCGGGCGATCAAAACTTAGCAAAACTGATACGGGCGCCCTCGAACAAAATAGCCCGACCTTAATGCGCCTGATCGGGCGACCTCACATGGCACGACATGGTGCGCCCGACCGAATGATGCCACAAGGGAGAAAATAGAAAACGGGATACCCGAATGTGCACAGGGCACTCGAGCAATCACAACTTAGCAAAACTAATACGAACGCCCTCAAACGAAACGACTCGACCTGAACGCAACCGGTTGGTTGACCTTGCACGACGCGACACGACGCGCTTGACCGAATGATGCCACAAGGGAGAAAACAACAAACGGGCCGCCTGAACATCGATAAGGCACCCTAGCAGTCCAACCTATCAAAACTGATGCAGGTGCCCTCTAACGAAATGGCTCGAACCGAACATGCCCGGTCCCCACGTGCCCGACTGAATGATGCCACAAGGGAGAAAACAGAAAATGGGTCGCTTGAATGTACACAAGGCACCCGGGCGATCAAAAATTAGCAAAACTGATATGGGCACCCTCGAACGAAATGACCTAACTCGAATGTGCTCTGTCAGGCGACTTGATCACAAGGCATGACACGGTGCACCCGACCGGTGAGAAAATGGAAAACGGGCTACTCGAATCTGCACAATGCACCTGGGTGGTCACAACTTAGCAAAACTGATACAGGCGCCCTCGAATGAAACGGGCTAACTCAAATGCACCCGGTCGGGCAACCTCACACAACACAACATAGCGCGCCCGACCAAGCGATGCCACATGGGAGAAAATGAAAAACGAACCACCCAAACGTGCACAAGGCACCCGGGCGGCCACAACTTAGCAAAACTGATACGGGTGTCCTCGAACGAAACAGGCCGATCCAAACATGCTCGGTTGGGCGACCTCACATGACGCAACATGACTTGCCCAACTGAATGATGCCACAAGGGAGAAAATGGCAAACGGGCCACTCGAACATTCACAAGTCACTCGGGTGGTCACAACTTACCAAAACAGATACGGGTGCCGTCGAACGAAATGGCCCAACCTAAACTCACCCGGTCGGGCGACCTCACACGGTGCGACACAACGTGCCCAATCGAACTATCCCACATGGGAAAAAATAGAAAACGGGCCACCCAAACGTGCACAAGGCACCCTAGCAGCCACAACTTAGAAAAACTGATATGGGCACCCTCGAACGAAACGACCTGACTCGAATGCACCCAGTCGGGTGACCTGATCACAAGGCGTGACCTGAAATTTTTGTGTCTTTCACAGAAAAATATGCAGGTTGATATTTCAATTCGATTCTGATCATGTTATTATCTCAAATAAGTTTCTTTCATATAAATATATGGTTAATAAATTGGTCAATTTATCAATGTTACAAAACACGTCAATAATAATATATTTGGATCAATTTTATAAACATACGAAATATCTACAAAACTAAGATTCTTCTTAATATCCTTTTCATATTTCATTTGTTATAACAAAAAAGAATAATTATGAAGCTTATGATATACTATCAACACGAACACATAAAGTTGAAGTTAACGATTGGTTGAGGTGAAATAAAATTACACTTTTTATTTCGGTCTTGCGACGCTTGGGAGAAATCGTCGAACAAGCGACGTTTCTCATATAAATGCCGGTCTTGCGACGCTTGGGAGAAACCATCGAAAAAGCGACATCTCTCATATTGACATCGGTCTTGTGACGTTGTGAAGCCAAACATCACAAGACCAACGTCTATATTAGAAACGTCACTTTTCTGATGGTTTCTCCCAAGCATCACAAGACCGACGAATGTGTAGGCGACGTCTCAATTCTGAATTTTTGTCCCATAAATGTTTTAAGACTGACAAAGTGTTTAAAACGTCACAATTCCGAAGAAAAACATAAACATCGCAAAACGACGATATCCCTAAACATCGGTATAGCGATGGTTTGTGGTGGGATTTGAAAATTTGATAGAAATTAGGGAAATTTTCGACATTACGACAAAAGTGTCAGAACTAAAGTGTCATAATTTCTGCCAAATGTACTAGTGTAAACCACCTTCATTTATTTAACCCTTTTCACATGGAGGACCTCCTTCTAGAACGTCGCTGATCATCCAAGAGGTTCAATGCATCTAGACTGTGTTGTGCTTTGGTCCTGTTGACCCAGTCAAATGGTTCAATCCTGTTTCACACACAAGTGGATTTTATTAAGACATCCCTGATTTTCCTTTGTTCACCTTGGGCATTGATTTATTTTGATGTTTTCAGGAGTTTCCATGTCCTCCTTTACATTTTATTCATCAATTAAGAAAATCAAAACAAAATGAAATATTCCTATTAGCTTGGGCTAATTAGGAATATTACAATAATAATGGATTTGATGGTGATTTAATGTGTCCATCATGTTTACTCCTAGGTGATCTTAACTCGCCCCTTTTTTTGCATGGATATAATGTTGATGAATGAATATTTAGTTAAATGTATATATATATATATATATATATATATATATATATATATATATATATATATATATATAATACCTAAGGCACCCATGCGGTCACAACTTAGCAAACCTTATACGGGTGCCCTCAAACTAAATTACCCAACCCGAACTTGTTTCATCGAGTGCCCTCCCAAGGCGCGACGCCCTTCGCCTGACCGAACAAATGTACAAGGGAGAAAATGGCAAATGGCCCGCACGAATGTGCACAAGGCACTTATGCAGTCACAACTTAGCAAAGCTGATACGTGTGCCCTGAAACAAAATAACCCAACCCAAACTCATTTCATCGGGCGCCCTCCCAAGGCATGACACCTTCTGCCTGACCGAACGAAGACATAAGGGAGAAAACAAAAAATGACCTGCACGAACATGCACAAGGCACCCGTGTAGTCACAACTTAGAAAATCTGATACGGGCACCCTCAAATGAAACAAACCCACCCGAACTTGTTTCATCGAGTGCCCTCCCAAGGTGCGACACCCTTCGCCCAACTGAACGAATGCATACGGGAGCAAATGGAAAACGGCCCGCACGAACGCGCACAAGGCACCCATGCGGTAACAACTTAGCAAACCTGATACAGGTGCCCTCAAATGAAACGACCCAACTTGAACTTGTTTCATCGGGCGCCCTCCCAAGGCGCGACGCCCTCCACCTGACCGAACGAATGCACAAGGGAGAAAACGGAAAAGGGCTCACATGAACATGCATAAGGCAACTGTGTGGTCACAACTTAGCAAACCTGATACAGGCACCCTCTAACAACACGACTCGACCCAAACTCGTTTCATCGGGCACCCTCCACCCGACCAAACAAACGCATAAGGGAGAAAATGGAAAATGACCCTCATGAACGTGCACAAAGCACCCGTGTAGTCTAAACTTAGCAAAGCTAATACTGGTGCCCTCAAACGAAATGAACTGACTCGAACTCATTTCATCACGCGCCCTCCCAAAGCGCAATGCCCTCCCCCCGACTGAATGAACGCACCAGGGAGAAAACGGCAAACGGCCGTTATGAACGTGCAAAAGGCACCTGTGCAGTCACAACTTAACAAAGCTGATACGGGTGTCCTCAAACGAAACGATCCGACCCGAACTCATTTCATCAGGCGCCCTTCCAAGGCGCGGTGCCCTCCGCTCGACCAAACGAAAGCACAAGTGATAAAATGGAAAACGACACACATGAATATCCACAAGGCACCCGTGCGGTCACAACTTAGCAAATATGATATGGGTGCCCTCCAACAAAACGACCCAACCCGAACTCGTTTCATCAGGCGCCCTCCCAAGGCGCAACGCCCTTCGCTCCACTGAATGAATGCACAAGGGAGCAAATGGAAAACGGCCCACACTAACGTGCACAAGGCACCCATGCAGTCATAACTTAGCAAACCTTATATGGGCACCCTCAAAAGAAACGACCTAACGAAAACTCGTTTCATCAGGCGCCCTCTCAAGGCACGACGCCCTCTGCCCAACCGAATGAACACACAAGGGAGAAAATGAGAAATGGCCCGCACGAATGTGCACAAGGCACCTGTGCGGTCACAACTTAGCAAACCTAATACGGGTGCCATATAACAAAACTACCTGACCCAAACTCGTTTCATCAGGCGCCCTCCCAAGGCGCGACACCCTCTGCCCGACCGAATGAATGCATAAGGGATAAAACAGCAAATGGCCTACACGAACATGCACAAGGCACCCGTGTGGTCACAACTTAGAAAATATAATATGGGTGCCCTCAAATGAAATGACTCGACCCGAACTCTTTTCATCGGGCGCCCTCCCAAGGCACGCTGCCCTCCACCCAACTGAACGAATGCACTAGGGAGAAAACGGAAAACGACCCGCATGAATGAGAACAAGGCACTCGTATGGTCACAACTTAGCAAACTTGATACATGGCACCCTCAAACAAAATGACCTTACCTGAACTCGTTTCATCGGGTGCCCTCCTAAGGCGCGACACCCTCCGCCCACCCCTTGTAGCAATAAATCCAAAAATTTCTAGATGAAATTATTCTTTCCAAAGGAAAACAACTCAAATCTCATCAATTTTTCAATATATATGAAGAGAAATGGTTTGGTAAATTTCAAATTTAAAGAGAAAATTTATTCAAACTAGCCTATAGCTCGCATATTTCTAGCTTCAAAAAAGTATCCTACAAATATCAAATGTCATATTTTTCTATGTTAATTTTACATGTTTCTATTTTACATGTTCTTGGAAAATATTTTTCACAACATGGAATAGATCCTACAAAGGAATATTCAACATCTTGTAATCGAGATTTAGTTAAATTTCTCCAAAATTTTGTCTTTAATCGTTTACATATTGTACACATCCCCTTGTAATCTATACATTTTTATCTCAATATTTTGAAAGTTTCAACATGTTGCATGGAAAACATTCTTGTAGCTTATTTTGTACAAGCCATTTCCCTTTACTTGGAAGTTGCTATTTTAATTTCTTTTGGAAACATTTTTATGACTCTTTTCAAGTATCATGAATTTTCTTATTCATCATTGTATTTCTAAATAGTATCATATATAAATCTAACACATGAATAATGTATGTTATTACTTGTAATAATGGTTTCCTCGTCAATCATCATGGAAGTATCAAATATAGTTTAATTTTTTTTTCTCTATTATTATTATAATCCAACCTCATGGGCATGGGTGCATTAAACTAGAAAGTGTTCTCTTCCATGTGTTATACAACTTGTCATTGTCATCCTTAAAACTCTTTTTTATTGAGATATAACCACACCATATAACCAAATTTGCATTAGTGGGTTGTTTTATGTTGATCATGGTCCTCCATATAACAATTTAAGTTATGTGTAGGTTCTTGCACTTCCAATGGATTTCTCAAATCTTAATTGTGACCTTAACAATTTTTGCCTTCATAATTACCATTTTTAAATCGTTTTTTAGCAAATATAAACAACAACCAATTGAAAATCATTTTTTTTATGATCCTTTTCAAATGTCATTAATTTTTCTATGCAATATTGTATTTTAAAATAGCATAACCTATGGATCTAACACCAAGCATGCTACTATTCATAATAATGGATTTTCAAGATAATCATCAATCATCATGTAAGTCTCAAAACGTTTTACCCTTCTTTATTTCTGTTAATAATGTAAAAACTATTCATAAAGGTGTGTTTAGCTATGAATTATTTCGTATGTCAGAAATTTTCGCTAGTAATGGATTTCACACTTTTATATTAAGAGATAGATATCCCACCCCTTGTAGCAATAAATCAAAAAAAATTTAGATGAAATTATTATTTCCAAAAGAAAACAACTTGACTATCATCATTGTTTCAATATAGATGAAGAGAAATGGTTTGGTATATTTCAAATTTAAGGAGAGAATGTACTCAAACTAGTTTATAGAGCATATATTGATAGCTCCAAAAAAATAATCCTAGTTTTTGAAATTGGAAGAAGGATTAGCTTTATTATTTTATATTTTATTGTTGGAGCAAAAAATTGGAATGATAAGAGCATAAAATTGGAATCATAACAAATAGAGGCATATGCACTTTGAAAAGGGTTTAAAATCAGTAAAGGAATAAGAATGAATTCAATCATTATGATTAATGACTATAGGATCATTATCATTCATATGATTAAACAACCATTATGAAAATTGATGTTCGGGGTTCATTTTTAGGCATCAATCATAAGATAACCCTTCAATTATTATTCAAGGGTGTCTTCAATAACCCTTTCCCAAGTAAGATATATCTCCACACACTTCTTAATAGGTGCTTCCAAAACTTTCGTTGATTGTTCATTGTGTTAGGTTACCGTGATTTGGCAGATTGACGAACCAAATGACAGAGTAACATCAAACCAATATTTGGAGCCCTAGTACCTAGCCTTCCTAGACTCAAAGAGGGCTCTCTCTAATGAAGCGAAGGATGTGAGCTTGTTCACTTAGTTTGTTTGGATTTTAGGCTAGTTGTTAAGTTTGTTTGTTTGTTTGTTTTTTAGTTGTTTGGGGAAAAAATGATCAATTGGATCAAAATAGAACAAGAAAATGAGATCAATTGGGCGATGGGGTCAAAAGCAAGCCAAGGATTTCAAGACAATGGGTAAGGTGTACTGCAGGGCTGATTTAGTATAGCGAATGCATATTTGAGGTGGTTTATGAAGTGAAATGAACATCAAGTTTGTGCAAGACAAAGGGATCTTAAGCATATATAGTTTAAACATCAAGCATTCATGCGGTAGGGCTAACCATTAATCACTATGAATCAAACTCAAACTGATAGATGCATAAAATAAACATTCAGGTGATGCATAGAAGTATAAGACCCTCTAACTTTGGGAAAATCACCTTCAGTGGTTGAGAACACATGTAAGACAAACCAACAACTCAAAATGTGGAAAGGAAACTACTAAGAAACACTTTTAAACTGATGAGAACTTTGAAATAAGTCTGCAAGTATAGGCAGAGGGCAAGAAAGAAACAAGACCTCTCTGATTTAAACTAGACAGTCAAGACTTCAAAGGAGATTTCATTAATGAGGTTTAAAGAGCTATGAGTAAGCAGCGAATACCACGAATCAAATAAGATAGCATGTCATATTAATCATTAAGGAAATAAATAACAAGTTCTTAGTGGACCAAAGGGTAGTTAAGAATCCTTTGACATGACTAAGAAAGATGAAAACATAGAAGCTGTAATGAATCAGGAAATTTGATGAGCCTCCATGGGCATACCTAAAACTATTATTTACTGACCTACAACAAGAAAGAAGCATGGATAAATATGTGAAAAACTAAGGAAACATAACTAAAAATAAGTACAATACCATTTACCAAGCCATGGAATCTTGCACATAGATCCTCTCCATCATCTAGGCAAGCAAGTCAAGCTATTGACTCCATAAAACAAGTTTGATCATCAGAACTCATAACATATATTTCTCTAAGCTCAGTAAAGTTCTTAAGCTCTTCAAAGTCCATCTTGTTTATCAACTCTTCAACCAACTATATTAAAATTATTCTCCATGATTTATATAGGAGAATGAAAAGATAAGCTTCACAAAACTGACTAGAAGCTCATAGGCTTAAAACAAATATCTGATGTTGTCCTTGAGGCTTTGCAAAGCCCAAGGCACAAAATATCTTCAAAATATCTATAAAATGCTAAAAAAGGAAAAAATATTGACTTTTCATTACTGAAAATGGCCAAAAAAATCTTAACAAAGATTTGGATAAGCCACTTCAGAAAACTGTCTTTTTGCCAAAAATGCTACAGGAACGTAGCAGTAGAAAATTGCCTGTCTTGCAGACTACTTTTGAGGGACCTCCCAATGTCGAAACAAGGCCCGTGATGGCTCGTTGGAAAGACATATATGTATTCTATTTGGAACTCCTTGATTTTTTCCAAACTGATGCTATAAAGTCTGTCAAAAACTGAACTGAGTGAAAAAAACCATAAAAGTAGCCCTTGCTGATATGTCATGCAGAAAGTTAAAAAATCACTATTGTTCGCCTCTTTGGGAGACCAAAACACCTCATTTGGATCTAAAAATTTGTGAGTAGCTGCCTTTGAATTTAATGCATCCAAAAAAATGACTTTCACGAGCTGAGGATGCTCCTAAAAAAATTGGCGGTGCCCATGAATTTCTGCAATTAGGCCCAAAAATATCAAAAAACAAGATCATGTCTAAATTTGCTCAATTTTGGTGAGCAAGCCCCTTATGGGTTCTTAGAAACATGAACGGAAGCTGAGGCCAAGATTTGGAGTGCTGATGTGCCTTTCCCCAATTTTTCTACCAGGCGCCTCTTTCGGGCAGCGTTGAGCCTTTCTTGAGCAAGCTTGAGCTTTTTTTGGGCAAATTGGTTTAACTTCTTGTAGTGCCCGGTAATCTTCTTTTGTAGACTCAAGTCTTTGTTAGCTTTCTCTAATTTATCCTCCAAATTTTTTTTGGCCCTTTCAAGCCATGATTCTTTATCTTTCTCTATTTCTTGGGTGAGCAAATGAGTGAGAGGATAAGATCGAACAAGGGCTGCCTCTTCTTCCTTCTTTTCCTCCGAAGCTTTCTTGAGTCCCATAGTTCTAGGCCTCTTTCTTATTGGCTGCTCTTCTTCTTTATTATTATGAAATTCACCCATAATCTCTTCAAGCTTGGTTTGTGATTTGTAGGCTTCCCTTTGGTATTTGAAAGCTCGGGCCTTATAAGCTTCCAATTGTCCACTCATTTGTTTGTTTTGCATCTGTAGAACATGTATAAAGTCTTTTGACCTTTCTAGATAAGCTTGTAGTTCATGAATTTGGTCTTCTATGTTTTGCAAAAGAGCCTCAAGGATTCTAGCTTCATTATCACTATCATCATTGTCTATCTGTATGATATCAAACTCCCTTCCCTTTTCATGACTACTCTCCTCTTTTTCTTTCCCCTTACCTTGGATAGACTTCTTGGTCCTCTTCCTCTTTGAAAATTCAACAATGCTCTTTTTAGGCAGTTTGCCTCTACTTCTTAGTGCTCTTGTGACATTGCTAGTCACTGCTGGAGTGGTCTTCTTCTTTGTTGATCTAGTGTTTCTAGGCTTTGCCACTTTTGGAGGAAGATTCATGGCCCCTCGCCTAGAAGAGGAAGCTAGCACATGCTCTTGGTTGTGTTGAGGAGAAGAGAGAGGAGTTTTATCTCGTTTTATTTGCTCAACTTGGAATTTTACCTTGCTGCCTCCATCATCATCTAATCTAGCTTCATCTTTGTCACTATTTGCTTCTGCTTGAAGATTTCCTTGTTTGTCTTCACCACTGTTATGCACATGGTCACTTATTTGGTATTTTTTCTCCATGCTGCCCTCTTTGGAATGCTCATTGTTTGGTGTTTGATTGTCATCATCATTACTTGCTTGAGGGCTATCTTGTTTCTCATCATAAGTGTCTTTTTGAGGACTGTCATCACCCTCATCATCACTATTTTGGCTGCCACTTTGTTTGTCATCTTGAGGACTGCTATGCTCATCTCTATCCCTACTTTCTTCATGACTGATGTGTTCTTTTCCTTCACTATTTTGTCCCTCATCACCATCATGCTTACGACTATGTTGGCTGCCATCATGTTCCTCTTCATGACTGCTATGCTCACCATCAATTTGTTCATACTCATCATCAATTTTTTCATGCTCATCATCATTTCCTTCTTCCCCACTGTCATGCTTATATTCTTTAAGTTGACCCTCATCATCACTAGTTTGCCTCTTGTCACTTTTCCCTTCTTCACTACTAGTTTTCCTTTTCTCTTCTTCACTCTCAATCATAAGGGATTTTTGTATTTTAGGAGTGGATTTACTAGAAGAAGGAGAAGCATGATGAGTGGATGGTGAGGAAGGCGCATGAGATGAAGAGGCAATGGAAAAATCAAGATGGGAGATTAAAGAGTCCCAAGAAACTCCAATTTTCTCAAGTTGATGGACGATGAAGATCTTGATAAGGGAATGATGAAATAGAAAAGCTTGTTGTTGAGTGGAGGGCTTCTTTTGGACAGTAGAGGCCATCATGTCAATGCTTCTGTAGAAGAATAAAGGTAGGTTCAGCAATTGAGTTCTTTTGAAATGCATAAAATGCCTGATATGATAGGCATAAATCCGGTAAAACCTCCCTTCACATGTGAAATACTTAATGATGACTTTCATGAGGGGGGAATAGCTACTCAATAAATGAGAAAAGGTGAAAATGGCTTGGCAAGCATCCTGATGGTCTGGTTTTAGAAAGGGTTTGTAGTGATTCAGATCTAGGTATGTTTGTTTGAACCACTTTTCTCCAATATAGGGGATATTGGTAGCTTTGGAGATAGCCCTAGGAGAGAGTTTGAAATCCAGACCTGCTAGATGGACATGCTTCACTTGCAGCCTTAAAGCAAACAAATGTGTTAAAGGAAGGTGACTTTTACTTCTTGGACTTTTTGGCAAAATTCGAAGCACCCTACTTCATGAAAATTGAAGAGTACTGAAGGAGATTCATTCACTTCCTGAGTTGTAATAGGCTCATACCTATTGTGATACCCACTCCTGTTGTCCTTCTTTGGAGGCATTTTTTCTTCTGATACCTTTCGCTGATTTACCAAGGCAAACTGTTCAAACGATCACTGAAATAGGTCCTCCACCAAAACATCTTTTCCTCCTTGCAAGATTGAATTTATCCTTAGTTGGAAAACGATTTTTCGATAAGTGAAATAAAACTCCCTTCTTATGAACTGTGTTGTGATCAAAAGGTTTTTAATAAAATATATTTGAGGTTTATGAAGACAAGTTCCCTTTTGTTTTTGACACTAAAACTCTTCTCCCCTTAATTACTTCCTTTCTTTGTTTTTAATCAAAGAAGGCACCCCTGAAAACCACTATGTTTCTCCCTTGAGTAATCACTGTTTCTCTTTGATGATGACTGTTTTATTAAGGCTAGCAAAACAATCCTTTTAGGATGAAGATAATTTTGTTTTACCAAAAAAATAGTCTCCTTGTCACTGATTAAAAGGCCTTCTAAACAAACTTTGTCTTTCTTTATAGACTGTGTAATCTTTAGCCTATTCATGAAAAGAAACCCCTCTTAAAATGACATACTGACTCTCCTCCTTTAATCATTGTTCCTTTTGTGATCAATTTTTTAAGAGGCTAAGCAAACCCCTTGTAAATTGATCAAAACTGTTTCACTCAACCACTGTTTCTTTTTGATAATTTTAGCAGGAAAACTCCTTTGGATGAAGTTTAATTTTTTTTTCTTAAGCACAAGATGTTCTTCTCTGCTTGATAAACAAGCCTTTGCAAAGAAATAGATTTCTAGCAAAATAGTGATTATCTTTTTACCCTCAATCACTATTTCCCTTTGAGGCTTATTATCAAACCTTCCCTCAAATTATAAACTTGGTTAAAGGACAATAAATACCTTTAGAAAAGTCTCTTGATGTATTTGGAGGCGAATTCTTGGTTGAAAGCTCGACCTTGACACCTTTGAGGGTTTTTTGCTACATTGGCCCTGGCATTCAGAGTTGGTTGATGGGCTAGGTGGGCTTTGAAGGGGCAAACGCGCCGTGTTCAAGCCTGTTGGGTCGGCCCTGGGTGCCCGTTGAACGCCGACACAGGCATGTCGTGCAACGCTACAAGCGCACCATTCTCTTCATAAATTTCTTCGATAGGCCTACAGGCGCGCCGCATGATCGCATAGGCATGCCGCGTAGAAAATCAAGCTCAAAAACGATTCAAAATTGCTCAATACTTGTTTCTTCCTCAGTGACTTAGTTTGCAAAGTGAGAATGAATGTTGGCTTCATGCCCTTTATACTTTGTGAGGCTTTAAAACATCCTCTTCCCTCTTTAATAATTTGAAAACCCTTTTTAATATCAGCACCTTGTGTTTTGAAAGGTGACTTCAGTTTTATGTCAAGGTCTCTAACTGTTTGCCCTTTTCTAATTGATTTATCTCTTCCATAATGCTCATGTGGAAGCCCTTTTAACCTAAATAGTTTCCCTGTGGGATCTTTCATCATTTACCAAGGTTATAACATTTTGAAACAATTTCACAAAAACATTACAAACAATCCCTTTGACAGCATCATATGTCCATTGTTTTATGAGGTGAATAGGCTCTTTAATCGTGTTGGTCTCAGTTGGTTTGCAAAGAGGTCATCATAAAACTCTTCTTGTTATGAAAGGGGCTATAAAAACTATGTTTTTATTTGATTTGTCAAGAAGGGAGATCATTATAAAAACCATTGTTGCAGCCTTTCCAAACCACAATGCAAATCCTTTGTTTTTGTGAAGTAGGCCTTCAAACAATGAAAGTTTCACCCATTTTTACAATGTGCCCTCTGTCCTTTAAATGAGCTAGAAGTAACCTTTGGCACTCTCCCTTCACTTATCACTGGGCGGAAGTATTTTTTGTAAATAATAATGGATCTGTTTCAAAACAAGAATTCCCTTTTTCATACACATGATCTGGGTGGACTGTCTCTTTATATAAGTTGCAGAGGTCAATTTAAACCTAGTTCAGTTTCCCACCTTACCATTTAGATGAGGCTGTTCTTAGTAAAAATTTCCATCCTTGGATTACACTTTGAAGGAGTCTCTCATAAACATGAGATCAGAGGTTTTTAGCACCATTATGTCACTGCTTGTTATAGGCTTTCAACCTATAAAATTTCATTTTCCCCACCATTATTCCTCAACTAGTATTTCCAACAAAAACTTTATCAAACACAACATTGAACCCTGCTACGCATCCTCTATTCATCTTTGGAGGAGGTGGTGCAAAATAACTCCTATAGCTGCTTTAAAAAAACAAAAACATGTTGACCCTCTGCTTATTAGTGAAGGAGGTCGCAACAATGTATCTTTTAACCCTCTACTTATAATTGAAGGAGGTTATCATTGTGTTTCTAACCCTCTACTCTTTGAAGGAGATCATCTTTAACATAGGATCTACATCTATTTCAAATCACTGTATCTGGCTCTGTATGTTTGTTTGAAGAATTCCAATAGGAAACAAAGTGGAATTTGACATTCATTATTGACAAAATCACTTGGAAATCATGTCCTCTTTCTTTATGAGGCTTTGTCTGAGATGCATATATCCTTTTGTAAAATATCACTGTGAACACAAAATCATAAGAAATGTGATTGGTACATGGAGAGTGCTGATAGGTATTATTGAACTGTCTTTTCCCTTGACTGTGTTGTCAAAGGTATGTTGAAAGTTTCTTTGATTAATGTTCACATCCCAGGCTCAAGGTAGCATAAGAAGCAGTTGTCTTCTTATGCCCTACATGATGATGACATTTCGAAAGATTATGCAGAACTAATGATCAGCATTACTCAGTCTTTGTTATTCATTTTGACTTGATGAGTGATCTCTGTTATTTAGGTAGCTTTTGGATTTATAACATGTACACTTGCTGCTCTTACTTACTGTACTTTACATGCCATGATGGAAAACTAAGTCAGCATGAAGGACCTGTTGAAATTTTCCTTTTTTTCCCTCCTTTATACGCTGATCATCATTAAATTACACCCCTGCAGAGATGTAAAAACAAATTCTTTTGAACCTTGGAGAGGTTCTTTGTTGTTTCATGGAGATTTTGCTCGATCTAAGTATATTTCTATCAATAGCGACAAACCTTCTCTTTTCCTGATTTGGATCTTTGTTGGACTTCTTATGGAATGCGACAAAGTGACCTCTTAGTGGTGTGCGACCTATGGATAGAGCAATGCTTGTTTTGCAGAATAGGAACTAATTCAAGGTTGACTGGCACTAGACAAATGCTTTTTGGCCTAGGATATCTTAGCCAAGGAAAAACTCCCTAAACACCATTATCTAACTTAGGGACAATTTTGACAGATTCTAAGTGTTTTCTTATGCATGATCAGATTTTAAAATGACAAGATGACCAGGGATAGAATTCAAAACACTTTGTCAACCTTCGGATAGTGAATGGCATGAGAAACAAGGGTAAATAATAGAAAATAATTTATAGCTATGACAACTATATACAAGGTTACTTTTTTGAAACCAGATAGGACTTGACAACTGGGGTTTTTTCTCATCATAGCCTAACAGGAAGGGGTAGGAGGACAAAATTGTTTTGGGTTGTTTTCTAGATGACAGATTTGACAGTTTTGAGATCAGATTCTAGAAAACTCAGCTAAGGAAACTAGTCATCAATAATAGGTAAAAATACTGATGACTAACAGTGGCTCCATTTGGGGAGAGCAGCTCCTTTTCAGGAGGTGTCCAGAATTGTAGATCTCTGGCTTGTGAAGACCAGTGCCTTATCCATTGGTGCAAATTCTTCTTTTTCTTGATTCTATTCCTGAAAATGATGCCTCCCTGAAAAAAATTACAACATGATTAACATCAACCTCAACTCTACCTACCCAGCTACTTTTCATAGAATTTTTTTTCTTCTTTAGGTGCATTTTGACTAGCAACCTTTTGACATGATATTTTTTGAAAAAAAAAAAGAAAAACTATATAATGCTACACTTATATCTTCTAGGAGTTCAGATTAAAGTAATTAACCCCTTTGTTTCTCTACCTATTGTTGGGAAAAATACTGAGGGGGGGGGGGGGGTGAATCAGTATTTAGGGCAAACTGAAACTTTTTACTTTTTCATGCTCTAAAACCCATATGCTACTTTGTTGAAGCCAAATAGCGTATAAACGCGGATATCCTTCATAAAACTCGCGTATACACAGAGATCTAATTATGCCATTAGTTCTTCACTTATATCATTCCATCATTCATTCATTAGATGTTCTATAAACAGTAAACATGTGCAGTAAGAATAGAATAAACCATCACACAAAGCATCACACATGAACACCAGGATTTTTTTAGGTGGAAACCCAAGTCGGGAGAAAACCACCGCTGCAGTTGCTCAGCCTTCAATATTTTATTATAGAGAAAACATCTTACAACATATGTGTTGGTGTAGACTCCTACCAGCACGCAGGCACCCACCTGCGCTCATTTACCAGCCTCTCCTGGAAGGGAGCTCCAACCCCCTGACTCGTTTACCAGCCTCTCCTGGAAGGGAGCTACGACCCCCTGCTCTCGTTTACCAGCCTCACCTGGAAGGGAGCTCCAACCCCCTGACTCGTTTACCAGCCGCACCAGGAAGGGAGCTACGACCCCCTGATCTCGTTTACCAGCCTCACCTGGAAGGGAGCTACGACCCCCTGACTGAAAGCTACAACCCTCAGCACCACCTTGGACCACGTTTCATCAATTTTCACACTGGATCCAATAACTTTAAAAGAGCACAACTTGTAGGCCACGTTTCATCATATTTTCAGACTAGACCCACTCCATACTTTTAAGCACAGTCAACCATGAAACAGATACATATAACTCACTGACAGATATCAGTAGAACAGATCATACATTTCTTACCATAGACTTCAGCAAACCCTAGTTTGCATACGCGCTTTCCTTTCACTGATGTCGCGTATATACGTGCTTCCGTTCACACAAACAAGCGTATACTTCTGAACAAATTACAGAACCAATTTCATTGCGCATACGCGCTTTCTATTCAGCGAAGCCGCGTATATACATGCTTCCTCTTCGGCGAACTAGCGTATGGATCTTCAACCATTACAGAGCTGCATACTTCTTCAGATCAGATATTCAGTTCAGATTCAACCCTTTACTTCAGACAGATGTTCACCTCATCACAGATCTAATCACTCCATAAACAGATCTAGCAAATACAAGTACATTTCAGATCTAGATCCCCTTCTTCATCATTGGTGTATCATGCATTCAGATCTATCATTCAATTGTAACCCTTTCCATTCAGATGTACTTCAGAGAGAAGTATTCATTCAAGCTCAGACATCTTGCTCCCGCACTCATATCTTGCACAATGAAATTCTTCTCCTTATATAGGTTTGCCCAAATTCAATACCATGAGCCAAAACCACATTACTTTCGATGGTATTCCTGGACGGGGTCATTTAGACGAATCATTACCCAATACAATGGGTCAATACCATGGTGGTTACCCCTGGTTTTGCATTTTAAGAGCGCTTTTTCCCATACGCGACTTGGCACGTTGATTCCCGCGTGCATACGCGACTTCCCCTAGGCAAATCTGCGTATGCCTAGAGACATACTCTTTTTATCATAGATTTAGCACATGCTGAATTCCTTTCTTCATTGCCTTCTGTACTTACTGTAGATACATCAAATTTACTTCATCAAGAACATATTCTATCAAGCAGAACTTCATCAGGTGGTTTGCCATCAAGGACAACATATGTCAACAGTCGTATGTCTTCATCTTCATTCAGTGGGTTGACAACACTCTGCATCATATTGCCAACAATATCCCCCTTTGGACTTGATGGCAACCACGATGGTGTTTGGTTACCACAACAGATAGGTATATTAAGAATACAATGACACCATGTCACATTCTCCATTTTTGACACCATTCAAACACCAAGTCACTCTCCCCCTTTGACATCAAGGGCAAAGGGCGGACCAAAACCAACATACTCTCCCCTTTTCTCCTCATGTGGAAGAAGCGTTCTGCAGATCTGATATATACTGAAGTGACCAAGCTCCCCCTGAGTTCATGTTGAATCTTCAAACAAATTTTCCAATGAAGTACATGACTCTATGAACTTCCTATCACCAACGACTCATACTTACATAAAATATCCAACCAAGTGGATTTACATATGAGACTCAACGACCCAACCAAGTGGGTTTACAAATTTGACTCAGCTACCCAATCAAGTGGGTTTACAAAATTTGACAAGTCCTTACATGACTGAATATTACAAAATTTACATCATGGATCTCAACATGACCTTTTCAACAAAAATACAAATATGACTTTTCATAACCAATACCAAAAAGACCTTAAGAGAGATCATATATTAGAACCACCATAATGCCAAAAATGCATTATACTCAGCAAGACTAATGCTCCCCCTGAATTTGTGCATCAAATCATCCTTTCCATATGACTAAGGCTCCCCCTTAGTGCATCCTGAACACTTTCACCAACAAATCATCAAGGCATATTTATCAAAACATTAGAAATAGAATTATGAGAACTGGAACACCACCAGAGACCAAACAGTATCAGAGATACCAAACAGCACTACAGCTGTGCTGAAGAGAGCTGACTCCAAACAGAAAATTGTCAGCAATCAGTCATACGCGGTTTTCTGTGCATGAACTCGCGTATATACGCGACTGTGTTTCAGGAAACCCGCGTATCCAATGCCATCTTCTAAATTTTAACCAAATCTGATCCTCTGTGAGAAAAGGCCAGTGTTCAGCTTCTTTATAAGATATTTGAATGCTTCCCTGGACTACAGAACAGTGTAGTTGTGTCTTCAAGCGTCATCCACCGGTTGTAGCATAAGCCCATTAGTATCCAAGACTTCAGATTCTTTGTAGCATCAATATAATCCTTCCAAGAGAGATTATCATACCAGAACACTATTTTCAGCTCTGTGTCAATCATCCATGTGGTCCAATATCACCATGATCTTCAAGATTTAACATGAAGTAACATATGTAGGCAAAAGATCTTAACCATAGTAACAAACTCTGCATGATCTATTCTTATTTCTGAATCAAACGACATCCAACTCATCCATGTGTGAGCACAAAAGATACTTATCAGCAACCAGGGCTCAAAATCTCATCATAATAAACCATGTACCAAGTCATCATCATTTGAGCATGAGTATCACAAAAACCAAAGAATAAGTAGTCATATTGCCAACAATGCAATCATTAGTATTCAACCTACTGCTCCCCCTGAACCATTGCTCCATCTTAACTTGTGCAACCTGAATACGTTCATCAGCAAGTCATCAGCAACAATCTCTGCATGGGCTGCCCTTATCTCCAAATTATAGGAATTTCATCTCATGAATACTCTTCATCAACAAGCAAACAAGACTCATCCACAATCTTCAACACAAGAAACCATGTATCATATCATCATTATTTAGAACTGAGAAACTAAGCTGATATTGAGTCAATAATATAGTTATTAACAGTCAGACTGATGCTCCCCCTGAACCTCTACTCCAGATCTTCAGCTATCATATAAATTCTCTTATCATCAATGCATACGCGACTGTGTCTGCTGGAACTCGCGTGTATACGCGACTTTTGTTAATATAACCCGCGTATGGAAAGTGAAACATAGAAATTTTTCACATTCCTTCATCTCCCCCTGAACTTGTACTTCCTGTACCTGTCTTCTTCATATCAGATGCTTTGTCAGAAATACATATAACCAGAATAATCAAATCAACCATGAGAGACATCATACATTGCTCCCTCCTGTGACGATACATTACTAAATCACATAATGTATCCCACATCATTCCTGCAGTCAATCAGAGAAGTAAGCTTCAGGAGCGGATGACTGCAGTAGGGTCAGAATTCCCTACGTTTCTGATCAGTCTTCCATCTTTTTCCAGATTTGTTTGAACTTTTTATTTGTGTGCTGGAAGTTATTCAATTTCTCATATCTGTTTATCCTGCATTCCTTTTCTACATGTCCATACTTGTTACAAGAATAACATCTCATGTGTCCGGAGAAATAAGCATAAGAATCATAATGAGTATTTCTAATCTTCCTCCTTTTACAATCAGCTGCTTTATGTCCATACTTGTTACACGAAAAACAATATCCCTTGAAGAAACCAGAGTACCTTTCTATGTAGGATCTGTTAGTTTGTGGCTGAAATGATCTGCTCCTGCAATTTGCTGCAACATGCCCAAAATTGTGACATTTAAAGCATTCAACATTATTGACTGATTTCCTTTGAGATTTCATCATTGTTGGTTGACCTTTTGTCTCTTTCAACACTTCAGGTTTTGCATTGACATCCTCTGAATTTTTAGCACTTCCTTGTGAGCTAGATTCTCCTTTAACAGTTTCATGGAAACCAAGACCAAGTTTGATAGCAGGACACCTTTGATTACTCAGAATATTGTCCAAAATGTTAGTACTATCTTGAAACCTCAAAAGTTTAACCTTTTCTTCTAATTTACCTTTTAGAATGTTTACCTCAACCTCCAAGGCTTGACATTGCTTCATCAAGTTTTCTTCTTTCCTTCTTCCATCTTCTACTTGATCCTTCAGATTTAGACTCTCTTCTTTCAACCAATTTTCGTTTTCTTCACATGTTTGTTGCAGCTCTTCATTCTTCTTATTTGATTTTTCCAGATCTTCTTTGAGAGAGATGATTTCTACTTCAAGGCCTTCCTTTTCAAATGACAGAGGTTCTTCATTCTTCTTATTTGATGCTTCAAGATCTGTTTGTAGAAAGATGATTGCAGCTTCAAGTCCTTCATTCTTCTTGCTTGATTTTTCGAGATCTGCATTTAGATCGTTGATTTCTGCTTCTAGTTCTTTAATTTGATTAGATGCATAAGTATGAAACCTTTGATACTTTTCCACCTGTCCATTCAACATTTCTATTTGATGTTTCATTTGAGAGATCATCTCTTTGTAGATATAATCTTTCTTATCAATTTCCTTTTGTTGTTCTTCAACTTTGATCTTGATAGCTTGTTCTAGATCCACAACTTTACTTTCACTTTCTACACCATTGCTTGCACAAAGAAGATTACAAGGGCCCAAATCACTATCAGATTCATCTTCTTCAATTTTCTGATATATCTCCTTTCTTCGAGTAGCCTTCTTCTTTTTCCTCTTTGCCATGAGCACTTGTAGAGCTTCGTCAGAATCTGTTTCATCTTCTTCAATTTTTGCTATACATGATTTCTGAGGTATCTCCTTTCGTCGAGTAACCTTCTTCTTTTGCTTCTTTGCCATGAGCACTTGTAGAGCTTGGTCAGAATCTTCTTCATCTTCACTGGACACTTCATCATCATCTTCATTTGCATAATAACTCTTCCTCTTTTCAAATTGTTTTCCTTTACCATGTTTTTCTTTATAAGGACATTTAGCAACATGACCAACTTTTCCACACTCAAAACATTTGAAGGGAAGCTTACCTTTGAATCTTCCAGTTCCTAGTTGGAGTTTTCTCACGAAATTCGCTTCTTCTTCATCGGATATATAGCTGGATTCTTTGACAACTTCCTTTTCTTTTCCTCTTGTAGATACCTTAAAAGCAACTTCTTTGATTTGAGAAGGACCTCCTTGTCTCATTTCAAAAGCAGTCAGAATACCATGTAATTGAACAATAGTAAGAGTTTACAGATCTTGCCTTTCTTCAATAGCTGAAACTTTAGAGTCAAATTTTGAAGTCAAGGATCTTAAGACTTTTTCCACCAGAGTAGTATCGGTTATGGTTTCACCCAAATTTCTCATCTGATTTACAATATCATCTAGACGAAGAAAGAAACTGGCAACATTTTCATCACTATGCATCTTCAAATTTTCATATTCGATTCTAAGAGTTTGAAGTTTTGCATTTTTTACCTTTGTATCTCCTTCATAGCTTAGAATGATTTTGTCCCATATCTCTTTTGCTGAATGTAGCTGCATCACTTTAGCAAATTCTGATTCAGACATGCTTCCTAATAAGACATTCACTACTTTGGCATTGATTTCATACTTCTTCCTTTCTGCTGCATCAGTAGGAATACTTGCCGGGTATTGATAACCTTCTTCCACGATTGCCCATACATCTGCACCAAGACTTTGCAGATATGCTTTTGTTTGTACCTTCCAGAATATCAGATTGCTTCCATTGAATAGAGGTGGCTTTATAGACATTACTCCTTCTTGACTTCCCATTGCGACGGATCTCCTTCAAGCGATCAAGCTTCTGCAGAAGGACCTCCTCTGATACCAATTGTTGGGAAAAATACTGAGAGGGGGGGGTGAATCAGTATTTAGGGCAAACTAAAACTTTTTACTTTTTCATGCTCTAAAACCCATACGCTACTTTGCTGAATCCAACTAGCGTATATACGCGGATATCCTTCATAAAACTCGCGTATACACAGAGATCTAATTATGCCATTAGTTCTTCACTTATATCATTCCATCATTCATTCATTAGATGTTCTATAAACAGTAAGCATGTGCAGTAAGAACAGAATAAACCATCACACAAAGCATCACACATGAACACCAGGATTTTTAGGTGGAAACCCAAGTCGGGAGAAAACCACCGCTGCAGTTGCTCAGCCTTCAATATTTTATTATAGAGAAAACATCTTACGACATATGTGCTGGCGCAGACTTGACCAGCACGCAGGCACCCACCTGCGCTCGTTTACCAGCCTCTCCTGGAAGGGAGCTCCAACCCCCTGACTCGTTTACCGGCCTCTCCTGGAAGGGAGCTACGACCCCCTGATCTCGTTTACCAGCCTCTCCTGGAAGGCTCCAGCACGGCTGGTTGCCGGCGCACGGAAGAGAGCTACGACCCCCGATCTCGTTTACCGGCCTCACGGAGCACGCAGGCACCCCCCAGTAGAAGGCTACAACCCTCGACACCACCTTGGACCACGTTTCATCAATTTTCACCGTGGATCCAACAACTTCACACAACTTGTAGGCCACGTTTCATCGCATATTTTCGGGCCCGGACCCACTCCATACTTTTAAGCACGAGTCAACCATGAAACATATACATATATAACTCGCGACGGATATCGGTAGAACGGATGGTTTTCTTACCCACACAGACTTCAGCAAACCCTAGTTTGCATACGCGCTTTCCTTTCACTGATGTCGCGTATATACGCGCTTCCGTTCACACAAACAAGCGTATACTTCTGTACAAATTACAGAACCAATTTCATTGCGCATACGCGCTTTCTATTCAGCGAAGCCGTGTATATACGCGCTTCCTCTTCGGCGAACTAGCGTATGGATCTTCAACCATTACAGAACTGCATACTTCTTCAGATCGGATATTCAGTTCAGATTCAACCCTTTACTTCAGACAGATGTTCGCCTCATCACAGATCTAATCACTCCATAAACATATCTAGCAAATACAAGTACATTTCAGATCTAGATCCCCTTCTTCATCATTGGTGCATCATGCATTCAGATCTATCATTCAATTGTAACCCTTTCCATTCAGATGTACTTCAGAGAGAAGTATTCATTCAAGCTCAGACATCTTGCTCCCACACTCATATCTTGCATAATGAAATTCTTCTCCTTATATAGGTTTACCCAAATTCAATACCATGAGCCAAAACCACATTACTTCCGATGGTATTCCTGGACGGGGTCATTTAGACGAATCATTACCCAATACAATGGGTCAATACCATGGTGGTTACCCCTGGTTTTGCATTTTAAGAGCGCTTTTTCCCATACGCGACTTGGCACGTTGATTCTCGCGTGCATACGCGACTTCCCCTAGTCAAATCTGCGTATGCCTAGAGACATACTCTTTTTATCATAGATTTAGCACATGCTGAATTCCTTTCTTCATTGCCTTCTGTACTTACTGTAGATACATAAGATTTACTTCATCAAGAACATATTCTATCAAGCACAACTTCATCAGGTGGTTTGCCATCAAGGACAACATATGTCAACAGTCGTATGTCTTCATCTTCATTCAGTGTGTTGACAACACTCTGCATCATATTGCCAACACCTATACTACGATCAACTGTCAATATTAAGCTGTTTGACAGGATTTGATTCTTTAAACTAAAGCATGAAATTGAAAAATGATCAAATCGGGATTAGATGGTCCGATTTGTCATGCGTTTGTGGCATAAAAACAAGATGCACACAAACATTATTTATTTACAAGATGAAACTTAGAAAAATCAGGGCCAAGATATACAATTTTTTTTTCATCCTTGTTTTTCTCCTTCGTTCTGTTTTGAGCGTGTGGAACCAACATTCTTTTCCTAATCTACTTTCTTTGACAAGTCAAGCTTACACAATTTGACTATAATCTCTCTCACTAACTTATCAGCAATAAATTTAAAACATGTTCAGTTATGATTAGCCTACATAACTGAACAAGATACCTTTTCAGCACTATTAGTGGCATTTAGACTTGCACGCTTTCGGCATGCCTATTTTTTGAGTATGGGGCTTTTCATGGTGTTTCCAAACTACCCTCTTTTTCTACATTTCTACTGTTTTTGTATTTCTATTTTTTGATTTATTTCTTCAAGAAATGGTATGTAGAATGATTGAAAAATCTGAAATTAAAACTTCTGAAAACAGTGAAACTTGAGCATATTATCTTCATAAGGATCTCCTGATGCTCTTGGTCCACTTAGCTCTTGAAAAGAAAAGTTTAGAAAATTTTCTCTTGTAAGCATAAGATAACGATTCATGCATGAATCTCTAAACAACCCTATGTCTTCCTGTTGTACTTGTTTATACCTTTGATCTCCACTTCTCCTTTTGTTGTACATCTTTTTCAAATAATGCAGATATTCTTTGTCATTTTTAAAGCATATGACGACATCATCAAGGTACATCATGAGAAGGAAATTCAGAATCGGGAACATAGCTTTCCTGAGGGCATCTTTGGTGTTCATTGGTTTTGGACATATTGGTTTGAACTGGAAGTTGCCACTAGTATATTTGAAGAAGTCTTTCAATTGATCTATTTGAAGTGGTATTATTCGATGGTATCCTGAAAAATTATCACTAAAAACCACATGATTAGAAACTCCTAGTTTTCTTATGATATGATCTATTTTTGGAAGGGGATGAATGTTGTTTATGAGAGGTTTATTTATGTTTCTAAAATCTAAACATAACCTATGTTTAGTTGTCTTCTTTTCGAGTGACCATGTTTGACTAGAGTTTTTGTGTTCTTTTTTAAAAGGATGATATCTAGAGAGGACAACATTTCTATGGTGTTTTGTATTCATTTTCCAGCATATGCTTGTATTGTGAAGAATCTTGTATAGTCTTGTATTCATTAATTTATGATATAGAGACAAAATCCTAGGTAATTTAAACAACTCAAGATTTTCACAATTGCATTCATCAACTTCCTTATCATAAAAACTAGTGAATATATTTTTAGGATCTGTCGAGCCACTAGCAATGGTTAACATTTCATTTGGAGAACTGCAATCTTTAGAGGGTGAAGCGCTAAGATATGGCAAGAACATGAGGCTTTCTGGCTTCTGGTTTCCCAAGGTTGTTGTGTTATGCAAATCCTTTAATGGCTTTAAATCAAAAGAGATTTTTAATTGTGTGTTTGATACCTGTATTGGGTTGAGATCACTTGTATGATAATTTAAAATGATTAATTCTTCTGAAGTTTTAGTTTCAGTTTCTGGTGAACCAAGTTTTATTTCATCAAAATGAAAATGTATCTGGTCATGATAATTTTGAGTATCAAATTCATCATACAGAGGTTGGTCTAGCTGCGATACTATGCTTGAATTGGTTTCAATTTCATTTGTGTTTTCATCAGTATCATCTTCTAGGTGTAATATGAAGGAATCCATGTTTGAATGTATGGAATAAAGAGGTATGTTTTTCGGTTTCTCTTGACTACTTACCATATATTTCATGTATGATTCACGGCATAATATTCTTGGTTGGTTGAAAACATGAATAGTAGCATAAGACATGTCTAACTGAATGTTTCATTAGAGTTTAGCCCCCCAGGTTCTAGATAAAAGCATCCCATATTTCGGGGGAATGTCTGCTACCACTATGTCCATAACCAAATTTTTAGCTGGGACCTGTGCTAGATTTACACACAGGTCTTGGATTAGGCCCAAACATTTGACTCTGCTTGAATCAAAAGAGTACAATTCTTTGTAAGGTTTGGTTATTTCTAAGCCTAATCTGTCAATTATCACTTTATGCATGAGATTGTGAGAGGCACCAGAATCTAGCATACCGTTATGTAGGATCTGGTCATGTACATTCAAGCTTATGTGAGGAGTGGTTCCTTCTTGATACTTTCCTTCTATATTTGGTCCAAATAATAGTTCGGGAATGTCATCAGCTAAGTGCAAGGTGTCGGTATCATTTCCTATGTTTAAGATTTTCATAACGTGAGATTTATAGGAATTTTGAGCTATCAGTTCAGTTAGGGGCATATTTATTTTGATTTTAGCAATTTCCCCATCGAAACTGAAAGGTACTTGAGCTTTTGACAAGTTTTCATCAGCTTTTTCAGCAATTACCTTCTCTATTGATATATCCTTTTGATTTTGATGTGGAGCTTTGTTTAGGGTGGTATTTTTCAGGAATTTTGGTGGAAGTGCTGGCACAGATTGGGTTAATGTTTGATTGGCTAGTTTTGTCTTTGTTTAGATTAGTTTTATTAGCCATAACATTAATATTGTCTATTGGTTTTTTAAGAATAGCTTCAGAAGTTTTCATGACAACAGAATCTGAATTGTTCTTTTTTAATTTTTCCTGGTTCTTCTTCATGTTTTCTTGGTTTTTCTTACTTCTGAGATCATATTGCCTATGGAATTCCATTATGGCATTTTGTAAACCAATTTCAGTGTCTTTAGAATCTTCGTAGTCAGTTTCATCTTGGTATGAGGAGAAGAAACCTTGTTCTTCTTCCGTGAGATAAACCTCACCCTCACTATGTGATTTAGATGATTTTCCTCAATATGTTCAATGTCTCTTTCTCCTTCATCAAGATAATTGTCTTGGAAAGGAGGCCTGATTTTTTGATCATTGTCTCTCGGTTTGATTTGGGGTGGGTCCCTTCTAAAGTTTTGATTCTGGATTCTAGTTTATGGGTTTCGTTGGTTGTCCCTAGGAGGTGTTCTATCACTGAGACTTATTCTTTCCATCATTATTTCTATCATTCTTTCCATTTTTCTTTCCAGGTTGTCTATCTTGGCATCGGAAGAGGATGTAGAGGGAAAGGTTTCATCTCGGTATGTGACTTTCTTTTATGATCTTCGCCTATCCCTCTTCTCAACAAGGTTTTCTTTCGCACTAAGAGCCCCCTTTTGCATTTCTTCTAGAGTTGTAGGTTCTCTTTCTCTTAGCTGATATGTCATATCCGGATCGAAACCATCCAGAAATTTCGCTAGAGCTAAGCCGGGTGGAGGTTTCATGTTAGGTGGGAGAGCATTATAGACACTGTTGAATCTAGTACAATAATCTTGAACACTTTCTCCTGTGTTCCTCTTAAGAGTATTATATTCAGAGAGGACTTGAAGTGGGTTTTTCTTGATTTCCCATTTGTTTATGAAAGTTTGGTATAATCAAGGGAGATCATGTATGCTATGAGGAGCTAAGCCTTTAAACCATTTTTTGGCTTCGCCTCCTAGGCTTTGGGTGAACATTCTCATCTTGATGGTTTCTTCATCTAATTCCATGTAATCAAAAGCATCATTCATTCTATCTACATGTTGTTGGGAAGTAGTGGATTCGGCCTCGATGAAGTGTGGGATCGTAGACTGATAGTCATTTGGAAAAGGTGCCAAAGGCTGAGGTAACACTAGGGGTGCATACCATGCTTCCATGATGGGTGGTACTGGTAAATTTACAAGTGGAGGATTTGGTATGTGAAATGAAGTGATTTGCATAGCGGTGTTCTGACTGGGAGTGCTAGAGGTGATTGGACCAGCAAAATGATTTTGAGCAAACTTGGGATGGAAAGAGCTAAAGTGGTGGAGGAGTTGAAAATTAGGTGTAGTAGGAGATTCTTCTCTGCTAGAACTCTACTACAAGTCTAAGGGCTCAAGATCGGAATGGTCAAAGCTAGGTTGTGACTTGGTTCTAAAAATATTTCTTGTATGGCGCAAGTCAAAAGTTTGTTCTAGCAAGGATGTAATATTTTTAGGTACAGAGCTTGCTCTATCAAGGCTCCTATCAATAGTTAAATTACTAGTCTTATAATTTTTCCACAAAATATTTTCTGGGTCATCAACTACAGTAGGAGAATTCAGGTTTGGATGATATCTGGTGTGAATTCTTCGTGAAGCCAGATTTCAGATTCAAAATTTAGAGAGGCTGAAAGTTATGAATGTTTTCAACAACTTGTCTTCTCTAAGTTTTGTCAAACTAGCTCAATGTATGATTAAGACTTCTTAGACTTTTCAAGGCTGTTTGTAAAGTAGTCTTATAATAGTTTATGGAAGCTTATAAAAGTTTTCAAAAAGGCCTACTGGAGGCTAGTGGAGTCGCCAGGTGGATATTTTTGGTTTCTTAGGATATATTGTGTATGGTCCACCACCAAAACTGATATGAATAATCAATCTAATTTTTTAATTTTTTTTGAGGTTATTTTATGAGTTTTTAAGGTGCAGTCTGATTTGTAAGAGTGTCCTAAATTTGTTTTAAGCACTTAGCTAAGGTGATGAAAAAAAGAGAGTTTACTATAATGGCCTTATCAGTTGATTTTATGATTTAATCTGAAGGACTAATGAGTCAACAACAGTTTTATAGACAGTCATGAACTCAGAGAGTCTCACCATAATCGCCATTATGTTAGTGTGGCGATGAGGTGGCTAATAATCACTGGATATTATTGGGGCAAGGGATTTCTGAAGTTCTAAGGTATACTTAGCTTGTCACTAACTCAGAAAGGTCCCACCGTGATCGCCATTATGTTAATGTGGCGATGAGGTGGCTCAATATTATAGTGTGCTTAGTTCAAGAGGGGCTTTCCGTGAGCCTTGAAATATGTTCAGATTGATATGAACTCAGAAAAGTCCCACCGTGATCGCCATTATGTTAGGTTCCCGTGATTTGGCAGATTGACGAGCCAAATGACGGAGTAACATCAAACCAATATTTGGAGCCCTAAGACCTAGCCTTCCTGGAATCAGAGACGGTTCTCTCTAATGAAGCGAAGGATGTGAGCTTGTTCGCTTAGTTTGTTTGGATTTTAGGCTAGTTGTTAAGTGTGTTTGTTTGTTTTTTTTTTTAGTTCTTTGGGGAAAAAATGATCAAGTGGATCAAAATACAACAAGAAAAGGAGAACAACTGGGCGATGGGGTCAAAATAAATCCAAGGCTGTCAAGACAATAGGTAAGGCGTACTGCAGAACTGATTTAGAATAGCGAATGGATATTTGAGGTGGTTTATGAAGTGAAATGAACATCAAGTTTGTGCAAGACAAAGGGATCTTAAGCATAGATAGTTTAAAAAACAAGAATTAATGTGGTAGGGATAACCATTAATCACTATGTATCGAACTCAAACTGATAGATGCATAAAATAAACATTCAGGTGATGCATAGAAGTATAATACCCTCTAACTTTGGGAAAATCACCTTCAGTGGTTGAGAACACATGTAAGACAAACCAACAGCTCAAAAGGTGGAAAGGAAACTCCTAAGCAACAAATTTAAATTGATGAGAACTTTGAACTAATTCTACAAGTATAGGCATAGGGTAAGATCGAAACAAGAACTCTCTGATTTAAACTAGACAGTCAAGACTTCAAAGGAGATTTCATTAATGAGGTTTAAACAACTATGAGTAAGAAGGGCATACCATGAATCAAACAAGATAGCATGTCATATTAATCATTAAGGAAATAAATAAAAAGTTCTTAGTGGACCAAAGGGCAGTTAAGAATCCTTTGACATGACTAAGAAAGATGAAAACATAGAAGCTGTAATTAATCAGGAAATTTGATGAGCCTTCATGGGCATACCTCAAACTATTCTTTACTGACCTACAGTAAGAAAGAAGCATGGATACATATGTGAAAAACTAAAGAAACATAACTAAAATGAAGTACAATACCATTTACCAAGCCATGGAATCTTGCACATAGATCCTCTCCATCATCTAGGCAAGCAAGTCAAGCTATTCACTCCATAAAACAAGTTTGATCATCAAAACTCATAACATATATTTCTCTAAGCTCAGTCAATTTCTTAAGCTCTTTAAAGTCCAGCTTGTTTATCAACTCTTCAACCAACTATATTACAATGATTCTCCATGAATTATATAGGAGAATGAGAAGATAAGCTTCAAAAAACTGACTAGAAGCTCATAGGCTTAAAACAAATATCTGATTTTTTCCTTGAGGCTTTGCAAAGCCCAAGCCACAAAATATCTTCAAAATATTTATAAAATTTTAAAAAAGGAAAAAATATTGACTTTTCATTACTGACAATGGCCAAAAAATTCTTAACGCGCATTTGGATAAGCCACTTCAGAAAACTGTCTTTTTGCCAAAATGCTACAGGAATGTAGCAGTAGAAAATTGCCTGTCTTGCAAACCACTTTTGAGGGACCTCCCGATGTCAAAACGAGGCCCGTGATGTGTCGTTGGAAAGCCCTGGGATGTATACTTTCTGGAACTACTTGATTTTTCGCAAACCGATTCTGGGAAGTCTGTAAAAAATTGAACTGAGTGAAAAAAACTAGAAAAGTATCCCTTGCTGATATGTCAGGCAGAAAGTTAAAAAATCATTGTTTTTCGCCTCTTTAGGGGACCAAAACACCTCCTTTGGATCTGAAAATTTGTGAGTAGCTACAATTTAATTTATTGCATCCAAAAAAATGACTTTCATGAGTTGAGGATGCTCCTAAAAAAATGGTGGTGCCCATGAATTTCTGCAATTAAGCCTAAAAATGTCAAAAGACAAGATCATGTCTAAATTTGCTCAATTTTGGCGAGCAAGCCCCTTATGGGTTCTTAGAAACATGCAAGGAAGCTGAGGCCAAGATTTGGAGTGCTGATGTGCCTTTCTCCACTTTTTCTACATGGTGCCTCTTTCGGGTAGCCTTAAGCCTTTCTTGAGCAAGCTTGAGCTTTTTTTGGGCAAATTGGTTTAACTTCTTGTAGTGCCCGATCATCTTCTTTTGTAGACTCAAGTCTCTGTTACCTTTCTCTAATTTATCCTCCAAATATTTGGTGGCCCTTTCAAGCCATGATTCTTTATCATTCTCTATTTCTTGGGCGAGCAAATGAGTGAGAGGATAATATCGAACAAGGGCTGCCTCTTCTTCCTTTTTTTTCTCCAAATATTTCTTGAGTCCTATAGTTCTAGGCCTCTTTCTCATTGGCTACTCTTCTTCTTTAGTATTATCAAATTCACCCATAAGCTCTTCAAGCTTGGTTTGTGCTTTGTAGGCCTCCCTTTGGTATTTGAAAGCTTGGGACTCATAAACTTCCATTTGTCTACTCATTTTTTTGTTTTGCATCTGTAGAACATGTATGAAGAATTTTGACCTTTCTAGATCAGCTTGTATGTCATGAATTTGGTCTTCTCTGTTTTGTAAATGAGCCTCAAGAATTCTAGCTTCATTATCACTATCATCATTATCTATCTGTATGATATCAAACTCCCTTTCCTTTTCATGACTACTCTCCTCTTTTTCTTTCCCCTTACCTTAGATATACTTCTTGGTCCTCTTCCTCTTTGGAAATTCAACAATGCTCTTTTTAGGCAGTTTGCCTATACTTCTTAGTGCTCTTGTGACATTGCTGGTCACTGTTGGAGCGGTTTTCTTCTTTGCTGATCTAGTTTTTCTAGGATTCGCCACTTTTGGAGGAAGAGTCATGGCCCCTTGCCTAGGAGAGGTAGCTAGCACATGCTCTTGGTTGTGTTGAGGAGAAGAGAGAGGAGGTTTACCTACTTTTATTTTCTCAACTTGGTCTTTTACCTTGCTGCGTCCATCATCATTTTCTCCAACTTCATATTTGTTTTTGTTTTCTTCTGCTTGAATATTTCCTTGTTTGTATTCACCACTTCTATGCTCATGGTCATTGATTTGGTATTTTTTCTCCATGCTTCCCTCCTTGGAATGCTCACTGTTTGGTGTTTTATTTTCATCATCATTACTTGCTTGAGGGCTATCTTGTTTCTCATCATAAGTGTATTTTTGAGGACTGTCATGACCCTCATCATCACTTTTTTGGCTGCCACTTTGTTTGTCATCTTGAGGACTGCTATGCTCATCTCTTTCCCTACTTTCTTCAGGATTGCTGTGTTATTTTCCTTCAATTTTTCGTCCCTCATCACCATCATGGTTACTACTCTGTTGGGTGCCATCATGTTCCTCTTCATGACTGCTATGCTCACCATCAATTTTTTCATGCTCATCATCATTTCCCTCTTCTCCATTGTCATGCTTAGAGTGTTTACTTTGACCCTCATCATCACTAGTTTGCCTCTTGTCACTTTGGCCTTCTTCACTACTAGTTTGCCTCTTCTCTTCTTCACTCTCAATAATAGGGGATTTTTATCTTTTAGGAGTGGATTTACTAGAAGAAGGAGAAGCATGATGAGTGGATGGTGAGGAAGGCACATGAGATGAAGAGGCAATGGAAAAATCGGGATGGGAGATGAAAGAGTCCCAAGAAACTCCCTTTTTCACAAGTTGATGGAGGATGATGATCTTGATAAAGGAATGATGAAATAGACAAGCTTTTTTCTGAGCGGAGGGCTTCTTTTGGATAGTAGAGGCCATCTTGTCAATGCTTCTATAGAGGAAGAAAGTTAGGTTCAGCAATTGAGTTCTTGTGAAATGCATAAGAAGCCTAATGTTGTAGGCATAAATCCAGAAAAACCTCCCTTCACATGTGAAATACTTCATGATGACTCTCATGAGGGGGGAATAGCTGCTCAATAAATGAGAAAAAGGGAAAATGGCTTGGCAAGCATCCTGATGATCCGGTTTTAGAAAGGGTTTGTAGTGATTCAGATCTAGGTATGTTTGTTTGAACCACTTTTCTCTGATATGGGGGATCTTGATAGCTTTGGAGATAGCCCTAGGAGATATTTTGAAGTCCAAACCTGCTAGATGGACATGCTTCCCTTGCAGCCTTAAAGAAAACAAATGTGTCAGAGGAAGGTGACTTTTTACTTCTTGGACTTTTTGGAAAAATTCCAAGCACCCTGCTTCATGAAAATTGTAGAGTACTAAAGGAGATTCATTCACTTCCTGAGTTGTAATAGGCTCATACTTATTGTGATACCCACTCCTACTGTCCTTCTTTGGAGAGATTTTTGCTTCTGATACCTTTCACTAATTTACCAAGGAAAACTGTTCAAATGATCACTGAAATAGGTCCTCCACCAAAACACCTTTTCCTCCTTACAAGATTGAATTTGTCCTTAGTTTGTAAACGTGTTTTTGATAAGTGAAAGCAAACTCCCTTCTTATGAAATGTGTTGTGATCAAAAGGATTTTAATAAAATCTATTTGAGGTTTATGAAGACAATTTTCCTTTTGTTTTTGACACTAAAACTCTTCTCCCCTTAATTACTTCCTTTCTTTGTTTTTAATCAAAGAGGGCACCCCTGAAAACCACTATGTTTCTCTCTTGATTAATCATTGTTTCTCTTTGATTATCACTGTTTTATTAAGGCTAGCAAAACAATCCTTTTAGGATGAAGATCATTTTTTTTACCAAAACAATAGTCTCCCTGTCACTGATTAAAAGGCCTTCTAAACAAAATATCTCTTTCTTTATAGACTGTGTAATATTTAGCCTATTCATGAAAATAAATCCCTCTTAAAATGACATACTGACTCTCCTCCTTTAATCACTGTTCCTTTTCAGATCATTGTTTTAAGAGACTGAGAAAACCCCTTGTAAATTGATCAAAACTGTTTCACTCAACCACTGTTTCTTTTTTATAATTTTAGTAGGAAAACTACTTTGGATGAAGTTTAATTTGTTTTTCTTAAGCACAAGATGTTCTTCTCTACTTGATAAATAAGCCTTTGCAAAAAAATAGATTTCTAATAAAATAGTGATTATATTTTTACCCTAAATCACTATTTCCCTTTGAAGCTTGTTATCAAACCTTCCCTCAAATTATAAATTTGGTTAAAAGACAATAAATACCTTAAGAAAAGTCTCTTGATTTATTTGGAGGCAACTTCTTGGTTGAAAACTTTACCTTCGCACCTTTTAGGTTGTTTTGCAGCATTGGCCTTAGCGTTCAGAGTTGGTTGATGGGTAAGGCGGGCTATGAACGGGCAAACACGCCACGTTCAAGCCTGTCGGGTCGGACCTAGGCACCCGTTGAACGCCGGCACAGCCTTGCCGAGCAACTCTACAGGTGTGCCACACTCTTCACAAATCTCTTCGGTAGGTGCCTACAGGTGCGCTGCGCAATCACACAAGCGTGTCGCGCAGAAAATCAAGCTCAAAAACGATTCAAAATTGATCAATACCTATTTCTTCTTCAGTGACTCAGTTTGCAAAGTGAGAATTAGCGTTGGCTCCGTGCTATTTATACTTTGTGAGGCTTTTAAACATCCTCTTCCCTCTTTAAGATTTTTAAAACCCTTTTTAATATTATCACGTTGTGTTTTGAAAGGTGACATCAGTTTTATGTCAAGATATTTAACTGTTTTCCCTTTTCTAACTGAATTATCTCTTCTAAGCTGTCTTTTTCCATAATGCTCCTGTGGAGGCCCTTTCAACCTAAATAGTTTCCCTGTGGTATCTTTCATCATTTACCAAGGTTATAACATTTTGAAAAAATTTCATAAAAACATTACAAACAGTCCCTTTGACATCATCATATGTCCACTATTTTATGAGGTGAATAGGCCCTTTAACCGTGTTGGTCTCGGTTTGTTTGCAAAGAGGTCATCATAAAACTCTGTTTGTTATGAAAGGGGCTATAAAAACTACTTTTTTCTTTCATTTGTCAACAAGGGAGATCATTATAAAAATCACTATTGCAGCCTTTCCAAACCACAATGAAAATCCTCTATTTTTGTGAAGTAGGCCTTCAAACAATGAAAGTTTCACCAATTTTTACAATGTGACCTCTATCCTTTAACTGAGCTGGAAGTAACCTTTAGCGCTCTCCCTTCATTCATCACTGGGAGGAAGTATTTTTTATAAATCATAAGGGATCTTTTTCAAAACAAGAATGCCCTTTTTCATACACATGATCTGGCTGGACTGTCTCTTTATATCAATTGTAGAGGTCAATTTAAACCTAGCTCATTTTACCACCTTACCATTTAGATGAGGCTGTTCTTAGTCAAAAATTCCATCCTTGGATTACACTATGAAGGAGGCTCTCATAAACATGAGATCAGAGGTTTTTAGCACCATTATGTCACTGCTTGCTATAGGCCTTCAACCTATAAACTTTCATTTGCCCCACCATTATTCCTCAACTAGTCTTTCCAATAGAAACTTTATCAAAGACAACATTGAACCCTGCTACGCATCCTCTATTCATCTTTGGAGGAGGTGGCGCAAAATAACTCCTGTAGCTGCTTTTTAAAAAAAAAAACATGTTTACCCTCTGCTTATTAGTGAAGGAGGTCGCAAAAATTTATATTTTAACCCTCTACTTATCATTGAAGGAGGTTATCACTGTGTTTCTAACCCTCTACTCTTTGAAGGAGTTCATCTTTAACACAGGATCTACATCTATTTCAAATCACTGTATCTGGCTCTGTATGTTTGTTTGAAGAATGCCAATAGGAAACAAAGTGGAATTTGACATTCATTACTAACAAAATCACTTGGAAATCATGTCCTCTTTCTTTATCAGGCTTGTCTAAGATGCATATATCCTTTTGTAAAATATCACTGTGAACACAAAACCATAAGAAATGTGATTTGTACATGGAGAGTGTCTGATAATAGGTATTATTGAAATGTTTTTTCCCTTGACTGTGTTGTCAGAAGTATGTTTAAAGTTTCTTTGATTAATTTTCACATCCCATGCTCAAGGTAGCATAAGAAGAAGCTATCTTCTTATTCCCTACATGATGATGACCTTTGGAAATATTATGCAGAACTGCTGATTAGCATTACTCAGTCTTTGTTATTCATTTTTACTTGATGAGTGATCTATGTTCTTTAGGTAGCTTTTAGATTTATAACATGTACACTTGCTTCTCTTACTTACTGTACTTTACTTTTCTTGATGGAAAACTAAGTCAGCATGAAGGACCTGTTGAAATTTGCCCTTTTTTCCCTCCTTTGTACATTGATCATCATTAAATTACACCCCTGCAGAGATGTAAAAGAAAATGCTTTTGAACCTTGGAGAGATTCTTTGGTGTTTCATGGAGATTTTTCCTGATCTAAGTATATTTCTTTCAGATAGTGGCAAACCTTCCGTTTTCCTGATTTGGATCTTTGTTGGACTTCTTCTGGAATGAGACAAAGTGACCTCTTAGTGGTATACAACCTATGGATAGAACAATGCTTTTTTTTCAAAATAGGAACTAATTCAAGGTTGACTGGCACTAGACAGAGGCTTTTTGGCCTAGGATATCTTAGCCAAGGAAAAACTTCCTAAACACTACTATCTAACCTAGGGACAATTTTGATTCTGAGTGTTTTCTTAGGCATGATCAGATTTTCAAATGACAAGATGACCAGGGATAGAATTGAAGACATTTTGTAAACCTTTGGATAGTGAATGGCATGAGAAACAAGGGTAAATGATAGCAAATAATTTACAGCTATGACAACTATAGATAGGGTTACTTTGCTGAAACCAGATAGGACTTAACAACTGGGGTTTTTTCTCATCATAGGCTGACAGGAAGGGGTAGGAGGACAAAAATAGTTTTGAGGTGTTTTCTAGATGACATATTTGACATTTTTTAGATCAACTTCTAGAAAACTCAGCTAAGAAAACTAGTCATCAATAACAAGTAAAAACACTGATGACTAACACATTGTCCAATGCCTCACTTGTCCAAAATAAGTCTCCAACAATGGTATTGATGTTGGAAAACTCCAACACTTCAACAATATTTGTTGTGTTCCAAGAGTGATGATACACAGTCAAGGTAATTACAACAACCCAGGTCTTCACCATTCCGAGAGGTAGTATTATTGTGTTGTGACTGTCGAGCAAGGAAAAATGACCCAAGAATGATGATGCACAGTCAAGGAAATTATAGAAACCAAGGTCTTCAATATTCTGAGAGGTAGTATTATTGTGTTTTGACTGTCCAACAAGGAAGTATAAGCAAAGAATGATGATACACATTTAGGTCAATTACATAAATCAAGGTATCCACCTTTCTGAGAGGCAGTATCACTGTGTTGAGACTGTCCAACAAGGAAATGAGTAGAAAATATATACACAGTCCAATATGGTTGTAGTTACAACATAGGAATCATTATAATCTTCCACAATTTGAGCTTAGGAGTCCACCATAGCTTGAGCAAGGAGTTCACCACAATATTAAAGATTCCACCACAGTCTAAGGTAAGCTTTTTTATGACACTGTCTGAAATTAAGAAGTTCAAATTTATGTTGTCATTGTCCTAAGCTATAGCAAGGGACACATAAATACATGTTGATAGTGGAGAGGACCAATACTCTGCAACATGCTGTAATTGTTACTCAATACTTGGCAAAATTCAATAATTATTTCAAAACATAAATTAATTCTCAAGAAGAATTAAAAGTTAAAATTAAATTTAAAGAAAATTATCAACAACCAAGGATATTGATAAGCAACAAAACATTTAAACCAACATTTTCCAGAACAGATCACTTGCCTCTTATGAAATATTATATCATTGATTGGAATCTATATAGATTGGTGGAGAAATATTACAAAATTAAATTTCATTAGTGATATAATATCACTTGAAATTATTCTCTTGATCACAAATATAACACTCATATTTTGAAATTTCTTTTAACTCGGGAAAATAGACTCCATCTGAGCTTCCATAAAAATAGTAAATAATTGTATGTTTTCTTTCAAGGTCAAATAAAATACTCATTTTGAACTTTAAAGATATTTGATAGCATGTGGACATAGAGTATACACAATGCACGAATGAATACTTGACTATGTAAATCTTTCCTACTCTCTCGATTAAGAAGTCTTCCCTCCATCAGCGGCATATCATAGGTCACTTAAAATGTTAAATATGAGAGGTAAAAATTGACTGTTTAGTCATATTCATCATCTTCCAGCCAATAAGTTTCAAGAATATTTACTGCCTTCTCATAAATGTCATTATTGCCATGACTTTGCAGGTTCTCAATCTTCTCAAGTCCTTCAGCATCATCAATATATTGTGCATGGATATTTACACCTCCAGTGTTTCCCAGAACCTTCTCTACTTCCCCAACTTTCAAAATATTCTCTAGCCCTTTAAGACAAATAGTTACAATTCTTGGGTCTGGAAAGACTAGAAGATCATAAATATGCTTAATGCATCCTTGATTCACAATATATCTGCAACCAAAAGCACAAATTATATGTTTTTCTAGGATGATATTACATAATGTTATCCCTATAACTGTTATGATAAATGACTTTTTATATTGATCATTTATTGAAATAATACTATGTTGAATAGACGATGACTTATAAGAGAATTGAAAAAACTCTCGCATCTATTCAATTTGTTCTTTGCAACCTCCAACATCATTGTAAGTAGCATCTACCTTTTCTTCAACAGTCATCATTGTCATGCTAGGATCAATCTTAGGAGGCAAAGGGATCTGAATCTCATACTTATTGTGATCAACCCTACATAAAGAAAGAAGACCATCAATCATTACATTCCAGACAAAACCCACAAGGTGTGACCTGAAGAAATCTCTAATTTTTTTTATAACATTAATGCAAACAACATAAAACATTAGAGTTGAAAACATAGTAATGCTTCACTAAGAAGTAATGTGATATCTCACTTGTCAACTACACTTAGAATTGATGGATAATATCACACTCAAATCTAAAGGAAACAAACTCCCCAGAAGACAAAGTGAACATAAAAGGATGGTTTTGCAAGGGGGATTTTTTATTAACTGACCTGACACGCATGCCTTCTTCAATATCAGTAGGGGAGACTTTATCACCCAGTCCAACCACAAACTGCATTCCAAAGAGACAACTTTGTAAATACTACATGCAAGTCAATGTGGCTTTCGGGAAACATTGGGTTTTGAATTCAAAATTTTAGTTGTCAGAAAAATACTAATGATTGGGTTTTTAATTCATAAGTTTTGTTGTAAGAAAAATACTAATAACTACAGCTATAGTTTTAGTGTAAGAGTAAAGTAGCAGTTTTGATTCTTGTTGCACCTATAAGAGAGTAATGACTTTACTGTATGATCACAACACAACCTGGAGAAATAGGCATACCTTTGCAATTTGTTTAACATTTATGACATACTTGGAAACATCAGTTTTTGGATTAATGATATTCGTGCACCTCACTACCTGGATGAAGAAACAAAACATATTCAGATCAATTAGATGTGATAGAGACTAATACGTGCTTGACCATTTTTACAAAAAAAACATTCTGATTAATCAAACATAACGAAAACTGATTTGTTTAACATTGTTCTGGGTAAATAAAAATCAATTAACACAAACATGATATGCATCAAATATTGCCACATATATTGCTTGGGAAAATCCAATCTTGGGTCTAATGTTCAAAAGCTGACCCCCAGACTAAGATACTCTGAAGCAGGTATGATATTTCAATGTTCGACACCTTAGTTGAATCTAATGAAAAATGTAAACTATAAGAGAATTGACAAACCTTTGGCAGATTATTATGTACCATTCCAACTAGCCTTCAAAGGCTTACTCAGATTGTTGGGATTAAGAAGCCAAATAAAGTCCACTCCACAGATATTACCATGGTGATTGTGATGGCTAACCCACTAGAAAACCAACAACTCATTAATTAGAAATTTGCAGTTCACCACAAGTTAATTTCGTTTTTGTTCCATTTTCAAGAATCAATACCAAAAGGAAAAGGATTGTAAAACCTACAAACTTGTGACCAGCATACAGCTAAATGGTACAAACCTTGTGAGAATTGGCATCACTGTCTATGTAGTGGTGAGCAGTATCATAGGAAGAAACAAAACCTTGAGACCACAGTAATTTGTAAGCATGCCCTCGTTTTCTTCCGTTCCAATCCCTGCATGGTACTACTACTTTAGAAACTGTAACCAAAACAAATATTGTTAAAAGGAATAAAGCATGCACCTTACCCATAGAGAATAATAGGGACATAAGGAAGATTATAGTCTTTCTTGTATGTTTCCAAATACTCTAGGATTTTGTATACCTATTACAGGTAAATTAATCATATTAATACAAAAGTAAATTAATCATAATAATATCAAATGGATAGGATCCTAATCTAACATAGTTGTTTCACGTTGAACCAAAATTCATTAAATGAATATGAGAAAACCTATACACGTTTTATTGAGGTCAAATATATAGGATAGAAGGAAAAATTAGTACTCATTTCCACAATTGCTTCATAAGAGCTTGCAGGCTTTCCAAAGGAGGTGGCATGCTCTGCCCCACAATCTGGAAATCACAAAATATCACTCCATTGAATGGTTGAAGAATGCCCTAGAGTAAAGGAATACAAGAAAGAAGAGATCAAGTACAGAGGAACAAAGGGAGTGGGTAGCCATATAGGAAATTTAAATATTTTATCCATAGGAGGGCACACCATCTAATATTCGTTAGCATGTTAGAGAAGCCACCAAGGCCATGCATGAACTACACATTACTGATTAAATTCCTTAGAGGATGAGCAACACATTTAGTATGGGGGTGATGTTGTGTCACATCAATATGTAGATTTGAAGGCCCATTTTTTACCCTCCAACCTATAAAAATATTCTTTCCTCACATTAATTTACATTTTTTTGGCTATGATGTAGGAATACTAAATGGTTCTCAACATAATTTGTGGCCTAATGAGGTTAATGTACAAGAAAAGAGCATTTTTTAGTACTTTGATGATGTAAAGGCATGTTGGAGGAAGCTAGATGAAGTGTAGGAAGCTTGTATCCAAAATAAATAGGATAACATAAAAGAATTTGTACAGATAAATAATGTACTGAATATAGAATATGAGCATATATTGCAACAGAACGTGAAATTATCCATACAATTGACATGTGATCTTTGGTTATTTAATATTTTTTATTATGATTATTCTGATTATGACAATATCTTGCAGTTATTGGCCAATTTGGACCCATACATCCCTTTTCGGATGAGAATAAGGTGATCTTTTATAGTGAGATCAACAATTGTTACCTCTTTCCCTTTTTTCCTCAGGTGACAATCTCTGAGCAAAATTGCAATAAGTCCTTTAATAAAAAATTCAGCCGCTATGAGGTCTCTAAGGATATTGTCCTTTTTACATTTTATTTTCTGGTGTCACAACTGGAAAAAATATTGGATGTTATCTGGTCACTACAAGACAGTAACATGTCCTTTTTACATTTCACATTTTTTTACTGTTCTTGAAACCATAAAAAAAGTAATAGTTGATTGTCAGTTAGTTGATAAATTTCCTTTGAGAGAAATAAATGACCACCTCTGTAGTAATACACTTAGATTATCAATTGAATGTAGCTCAAGCGGCTAATAAGAAAATTTGTTTCCTTCCCCAACCAGGTTAAAATCCCACTTTGTGACATTTTTTCTCTTCATGAGCCGAATTTTGTTAAGATTTTATCTGGCCTTGAGCCCTAAAGAATCCAATTTACCTTATGTACCAAGATGAGGGGAAATGCTATGTGAGTTTCCCCAAAAGACGCATTACGGTGAATAAAAGTACCATATTTAGATCTATACTCCACAAATATAAAACAATTCCAAGACAAATGAGGAGATGCCACCTATTATTGTACTTATATACCAGACAAATGTACAAATTCTTCCCAAAGCCCAAGGGGTTAGCTCAAACTTTTGTCATTGATGTTGCTGGGAATTTATCTAGTTCAGTGCCAGTAGGTGCCTGCTTTGAATCCTCTAGGGTGAGGCACACTAGTCTACACTGACAGGTTTATTCGGGATGTCATCCATGATTGTGAAGAAGCTTCCCTTGGGTTTCCCACAAGTTTTTCCTTGGAAAAAAGAAGTACAGTGCCTAAAATGGCTCCTAAATCTATCTCTTTCTGTGGGACTGTCAGGTTGGCTAGATTCTAAAGACAATGTATTCAGCAAAAGGTGGAGAAATGGGTGTATATTTATTATTTGAGAATCATTACATAATCATAACAACTGAGAGCCAAAAAAATACATGTATAAGTATAGAGAATCCTTCTATAAAACAACATAAAACATGAAGTTATATATATTATTATAAAAAATTAAATAAAATGCAGTTAGAGACTAGCATTACACTTGGAATCTACCATTGATTTTCATACATAAAATATAATTCAAAGATTGACAAGAGTAGAAAAATGCACCTTGCGATCTCGTTCCTCGACAAAATACTCTCTATTAACATCACTCCTTGGAATAGCCTCATTGGAGTTAATGGCCAAGGTTGTATCTCAAACTTGGACTGGAAATCCATATTCAAGATCAAGCAGACACACCTGACAAACATTTTTGAGTTTACAACATGTTTGGAAAACTTCTGTTTTCTTGTACCTTGCATCATGACCTGGTCTCCACCTGGAAACTGTAAATGGTCTTGTGCAAATTTTACACTCTTTGTCAAAATTTGCTGTTGTCTGCACCCAAAAAAAAAATTCATTTAAACTCAATTCGACCGCATATGTTAGTGCTTTTATAAGCCATATATAAATATACATTACATATAGTACACTAGCGCTAAAATTTGAAATAAGAAAATTCATGCATAAGAAATAAGTAATGATACAATAAAATAACTAAGAAATTTAAAATTTGATCTCTTTTATGTTTTAAGTAATGATACAATAAAATAACTAGAGAAATAAGACAGGATACTACCTCTCAAAGTCTATCTCTCTACTATTTCAAACTTGCCTACTGTGTTGTTCCTATAGACAGTACATCATAGAGTTGTAAACATCAACACCTTCCAAATTTTTAAAAAATTTAGATCATCCTTCTTGACCACGTTCTCATGTTTTGATTTGAATATTAAAGTGAGCTAGCAGCCTAGAAGAGTAACTAGCATGGTCAATGATCTCAACTCAACTAAGCTATTGTGCACCACATGTTGGAATACAATCATACCCTGACATTAATGCATACCACATAAAACATTAGTTATGAAAACATAGTAATGCTTCACTAAGAAGTAAAGTGATATCTCATGTGTCAGCGACACTTAGAATTGATGGATAATATCACACTCAAATCTAAAGGAAACAAACTCCCTAGAAGATAAAGTGAACATAAAAGGATGGTTTTGCAAGGGGGGTTTTTTAATAACTGACCTGACACGCATGCCTTCTTCAATATCAGTAGAGGAGACTTTATCACCCATACCAACCACAAACTGCATTCCCAAGAGAAAGATCTTTAATAACACCAATTATAATTAGTTGACAAATACCTCTTGGTATAATAACCAAGTATAATTGACATAGGGATGGTAAACATAAAAGGTCAATAACAACTATAGATCACCAAATGATTTTTAAACATTCCTTCAACAATGTTTCACATCACACAAACATGAGTTGGAAACATTGACTAATGAGCACCACGTGATATCAATCAACAATGATAAAGACATTGATGTACACTACATAGTGACTATAAGAGTATCCATATGGAGGACTAGAATGACTTATATGTATCGTACAACTCCTACGAAAACTAAAACCCAATTGTAAGGTATTGATGCAAATAGGCGAAACATTAAGGGTGATGTGATCGATATTGCCATTTTTATTGATAGAGTGATCAAAGAAATTACCCTCCCCTCCCTTTTTAGTTTTGGGTATCTCCTTCATGGTTTATAAAACACAAAAGAGAACAAAAGTAATATTTACAGTTTATTTTTTGTTTACATTAATGAACCCCCACAAAAAAAAAGGATACTCGATTTGAGTGTCTTCTTCTTTGTTTAATGATGTGAACGGAGAATTAATGGTATGCTTGGTACGAGGTTTTTTCTTCATGAGTTTTTAATGGGCCTAAACAATATAAAAGTATGCTTAGAACCCTTCACATATTAATGAGCATGAGAATAATAGAAAGTGAGATTCCTTGAAGAAATAACTAATATAAAGGGTAACAACTTATTTCAAACTAACAAAACCATTGTAAGTAAATACAAGTAGATATGTTATTAGGATTTTGTATAGTTGTTACAGGATTTTTCTTACACAGTCAGATACTTGGGTCCACCTTGCACTTTGGGAAGCCTCTATGAGCCATATTATTATTCCTACCTCCTTCGGTGGTGCCCACAACCCCACACCTTCTCCTCTCCAACATTAAATTCATTTACGCTCAACCTTACCTGGTGTTTACACCATTGAAGCTCCTTCCTGTTGGACATGGCTATATCCATTTGAAGTCTTCACCTTTGTGCATACCCATACTCGATTACTCCCCTGCTTGACAACTCCATTGCCACGAAAAAGAGCCAAATCCTGTTGAGGGTCCTCTTCTCAAGTAGAAGGGAGTGCTCAAGGCACACTTCAAGCTCATAAGGAAGCACGGAGATATCATTCCCAAACCCCTACTCCTATACAACAGGAAATAAACTATGTTGATATTGAATTTCGTGTTCGACATGATGAGCAAGTTGTTGAGGAGGTCTTCACCTCTATGGTTGAGTGGGTGATTGATTCAGGCCATACTTTAGGGCGCCAAAAATAATATCTATGTATAATCGAGCTATACTAGAACATGAAATCACTCCCCAAAAAGTATTTTATTAGAGTATAATGAAGCTCGCAGGGAAATATTATTACAGATTGATGAACTACAAATGGAGCACAAGGATCCCAGTGTGCAACCCTGTGACATCTCTACCAATTTGTCCCTTCAAATTTAATATATGGGACGGAGAACAAAGAAGAGAACTAAATATCAATCTTCCCGGGGGTTGCATGGTAATAGAATGGGCTGCCACTGTTCATTCCATGGACAATGAAACTAATAACTTGTTGTGAAAACTTGTGCTCAGATTGAGCATACAGTGTTTAAGTATTGGCATGAAGGATTAAGTCCTTAATGAGATCACATCTTTGTCATTATGAATAAAACTTCAAACCACAACACAAGACATTAAAGCCTATGAATCTAAGAATTGAAGACTGCTGCTCAAAAGAGCTTATTCTACTGTAAACTACTGCTCAGTAGAGCTTATTCATTTCCTATCTTGCTGTAGCATGTGCCAAAATAAAGCTGCCAGTTGAAATTAGTGAATTAATGCAGCCACCTCATGGATACAATGGTCCTTTCCTCTGTGCTTAGTCATCATGAAAAACTACGAAACCTCGAAACCAAAATGTTTGCAGGATGGAATATTGTCATTGTTGGGCTACAATAGAACCTGGGTACTTGCAAATGAAAAATGTCATCAATTTTGATGCAACAATGGACATGATCTGCCACAAGATATGTGTAGCTGTCCTGAAGAGGATTTTTTTGAAATCTGTCAAACCACATACTACCCCCCTTTTCTTGAAACTCCCATTTTTCCATCACATAAGAGAACATAATATTGTCCAAATGATTGTTGTTAAAGGTTTGTATTGGATAGATGAAAAATTGTCACAAGGGATGCATGATCTACAATTCTGTCTTTTAAGGAATATTGATTCCATAGTCTTCCATAACCATTATTAGGCCACCACAAGTGCTAGTAATGCAACCCATCTGGCAGTTCTGCACCTAAGGCTCTAAGTGATACGCCTATAAATAGTTGGGGAATGCAGTCCAATTACATAGCTACAGAGTTTCCCCCGAGAGATCAGATCCACATTATTATAGGCAAACAGTTTTGAAGCAGTAATATGTAGTGTAGAGCACTCCTTGCTGGCTATTATGGAGTAGCAAGGCCACCAGAAAAAATTCTTCCAACCCTAGGTAACTGACTCTACTAGTTCTTAAGTTTCAGTAGCGGTAGTGTCTTCCTGGTGTTCTAGGATTTCTTCTGCCCTTACTTGTTTTTTTGGAGTAGTAGGGGTTTGGGTGGTGGTAGGAATGTATCATGTCCTCTTCTTTCCTGGAACATAGGGGGGCCTATTTTGATGCCCTCTCATTCTCTCAGTGGTTGGTTTTCTACTAATTATCTCAACATCAATATCACTATACTTCTATGGTGTAATAGAATTTGTCTCTTCTTAATATAAATTAGTAGGTAATTTATAGCCAAGGGATTCATGACAATATATTCTTCCTCCTTCGCAATTGCAATGGATGGAATCACACAACATTGGGCTCATTTAGTGAAGTTGCAACCATTGGAGTTGCAATGACTTCTTCCCAATATTTTCTTGCTTTGTTTAGAGCTTGTACCATGAGTAACCTGATAAGGCCATGGTGAGAGATGAAATATCTTGGTATGTCTGCTTTTTGTCCATGGGCTTCCTTATTTTGCAGGCACTTGAGTAGGAAGTACAACATATTGACATTGTGACAGTGTCTGAGATGGTCAAGGAAACAAATGTTCATATTCCTCTAAGCCAAATGAAGCACCTATACTGTCAGTAACCTAGTGAATTGACTATGGCTCAAAGTTTTTACTGAAAATTAAATATTAGTTTTAGCATTCACTAGATACATAAAGGAACCTCTCAACTGTCTATAAATTCACTAGATAGCTTGTTTATAATGTGGAAATGATACCAATGAAGAAATGGTAAGAGGTTACCATGGTTTAATGTAGACTCTCTGACCCAGAGCCTACACGATCTCCTTGAGGCTCAGTCTGCATCATGTCAATATGGTGTGTAGCCTGAAAAGTAGAAACCAAAGTTAATAGAAAAGTTTGCGAAAAGAAATATAATAAACATTATAAATATGCTTAATGAAAAGTATCGATACATGTGTAATGAATGGAACCTGAGAAGGAATAATATCTTCAGGCAGCCCTTGATGTGTAGCTCCAACTTCAAAAATTCCATAATGTTAATACTCCTACCATATAAAATTATGTGACATAAATTCAATTTCAATTTGACGTACAAAAATATAGATAGATAGAAATGAATGTGGCACCTGTACATGATCATGTCCATGATCTACAGAATGAGGATCAAGGACAAGGCAATGTTCTTCTAAGAATGTTGTAAACTGCATAAGTTAAATAAATATAGTGGCATAAGTTTTTGAATCTACTAAATGTATATACACCAAAAATAGCTCATCTAATAAATGTGTATTTTAAAATAGATCAAAACATGCTTGTACATACCTCGCCCATGGTGTGCATTTGTCGTGTAATGGATTGCTCATAGAGGTCTCTACATGAGGATGCATACTCCATAAGCTCATCTCGCTCCATCTCCTTCAACACGTCATCTAGAATACTCACAAATGAACGAACTCCTGCACTAGATGAAGGTTGGCTTGTCCCTAAGCCGACTTACACCCCTCCTAAAGCAGCTGCAATATGTTCTTGTATCTTCTCCCTCATTTTTGACACAGCACTGGAGATAAGGGCTAACTCCTCTAGAAGTGTAACTACCCTAGGTGGTCGAGGTGCTAAACGAGGTGCTGGAGGCCTAAACCCAACATCTCGCATAGCATCAGGTCGTTCATATGTACGACCTTTTCCAGCTCCATAGAATTTGGACCCAGTATCTGTATAGTTAGGGTCCATGTGCTCTCGGAATTGAGAAAACAACATTCTAACAAAATATTGCGGCACCTCATCATTATTTGGGAACTTCCCGTATGCATACAGGAACTTCTCGTAAATATGGGGTGCAATAATAGGATCATTGAATCTTGCAATCTTCAGACGTTTTTTGTCTTCAGGCCGCAAGTCAAATAGTGACAAGGTCATTTCTTTAGTGACCTTACTTTTGACTTCATTGTAGGAGTGGATACCAATCACTGATGCTCTCCTCCTACGCATCATGTCAAAAAAAACTTGGGTTGATGGTCCAACCCCACGATAAGTCTCTATCAAACTCTCCAAATTGTGCAAAACAATTTGGAGACAATTTCGACTAGGGGTAGAGAGATTGCAACTTTGCAATTCATTGCGCAATATCGTGAAATGCTCCCTCATCCCATTAACAGTAAGTAAGGAGATGGTATCTTCCCAATGCATCTGCTCAGGGATATCACTAGGATGGGTGTAAAGGGGATCATAGCTCGGATTACGAGAAAAATCATGAACCCTATGACCTCTACCCCTAGTAAGGTGACCCCCACCACTTGTAACATGTTAAAGTATTGCACATATTAAAAATTAAATAATTTATAAGAAAAATTTGTATTTAAAAAACTTGTCTGGTCATTTGAAAATACCTGGTGGAAAAACTATCTCTTCCTCTTCACTCATACTAGGATGGTTCGCTTCCGAGGAATGAACGTATCTAACACCCACTGTAAAAAACATTAAATTGTTTTATAACACAAGTACATGAGACACACAATACGTTTCACATTAAACATATATCAAAAAATAAATTTTCCTTTAGATTTTACCTGGAGGAGAAGTATCCAAGTGTGGGATGGATGCCACAGGCTGAGACATTGTTCTTCTTTACCCCTCACTAGCAATAGGGCCAACCCCAAATCCTACATTTGCACCTATGGAGCATAATGTTTTCACATTAAACACATGTCATTTGAAAAAAAAATTCACCTGTTCAACATTGAATATAACGTAAAATTGAACATTTTAACAAGAAATTGATCTAATGTGTACCTATATCGTGTATAATATAATCCTAAAAATGGGCTCTATGAAATTGGGGGCGAATGGGAACAAGTCTATGGGCTCCTCTTGTTCGATTTATCATCTGGGCGCATGAGTCATATGAGTGCGTCCACCTGTGCAGGACAAAAAAATTTCACATTAATCAATTTTTCACAACGAACAATAAATATAACCTACTTGAAAACATGACATAACTAAACAACCAATGTAACTGATAATCCTCCTCTCATGGAGGGGTCTCTGTAGGGCTCGCCTGATGCCATTGTTGCTATAGTATCAAATCAAATTTCTGCCCCTCATAAACAAATTAGAAAACAAATTATCAATCGACAGTCATGTCATCAAACAATGGATAACAGGTGCTATAGCTCCAACATTCTGAAGGCAACAACAATATTAGTTATATGGTATAAAAATTATGGTAAGCATTTTTCAATGTTTGGAATTTTGTTAGCAATCCCATATAAAAAGTTAATGTTAATACTTTTTTATATCTATTTCCTGTATCCTAAAATTTTAGTTATTAACCTCAAAATTTCCAAATTTGATTTACAATGCCAATTAAAACCTCTCCTATTTTCCTTTGAAATAAGTTATTGTCTCTATGAGGACATGGTTTGTTTCAAAGCGCAAGGTTACAAGGTTGAGGTTACAGGGACTCAAGGACATATAGGAACACGTGCTTAGGTTACGATGACAAGGGTCAAAGGTTACAATTATGCGGCGTTGAGGTGGAGCAAGCTATGGACATTAGGATACGAATGCCAGCCAAGTTTAAAAAAACATACATGGACACGAGTCAAGGCTAAAGTGACTCACCAAGTTATGGGACCGAGGTTACATGCCATATAAGGATGTAACCAACGTTCCTATGCTCAACATGGCTTCTCTCTAACTATGGATGATTAAACTATATTTTCGTGTATGTTCATTAATAAAAATGCTTGCTCATATGTTTTTATTGATATTGATCTTATCATTTTATGTTTTCTGTGTTATAATATGTATGTGTGAATGCAATGGCATGTTGAAAAGTATAACTAGGTCGTTCTTCATGTTGACCATGTAATTATATTCTCATGTAAAGAAGAAATCAAAATAATAATATGTATTTAAGAGTCATGATCATGAAGGATCCAGTCAACAAATATACTCCAATATCTTGGCAAAATATCGTGAAGAAGTGACTCCCAAAAGATGCACAAAGATAATATTATAAACACTGAAATATCTATTCTTCATGTCGGCCTATAATGAACCATAAATTTGGCTCCCTATTGTGCTGACTGGTCGGCCTAAAGACAATTAGATTGTTTGTATAAATAACCTCTCTGCGGCTCATTTGAGGAGGAATTTTTTCGGTGAACCAAGATAGAGTTTGCGGATTTATCTGAGATGGTAAAGCAACTAAAAGGGATGCAGATTCACCTGAAATAGAAGTAACTGAAGGCGTAGAATGAAGGTGTAAACTGAAGGTATAGACTGAAGGTATAAACTGCAGATTGACGAAGCTAGTTTGAGAAGAATACAGTGTGGATACTTACAAGGTTACAATGCAGATATCACAAGGGTTGTGATGAATTCTGAAGTGTAATGAAATGAAGGTAAATCTGTGATTTACCTTCCTATAATAAAAGTATTACTTCTGCTTAAATCATTTGTATCCTGTACACTTTGGTAATTGACTTGATGAAGGATTAATTAAGAAGAATACATAAGCAAACAAGCTCACAAGTAATTATCAAGAAGAGAATTTATAACCCCTCCATATTCTCAACATGGTTTCAAAGCTATTGCAAAATATGATCACCTTATGGTTTCAGAGGAGTGGGATTCCCTGGGCATTGTCTAATCATTATAAGTTTTGTATTTTTTTTTTTGGAATTAGGTGAAAAATTTTGGGTCAGATCTTGTTCTTTGTTTTTTGAAATAGGTTTTTGACTCTATATATATATATATATATATTTCACTACTCAAAATTGTGATTCAAACTAATCCCTACCTGATTCTAGGCTAATTAGACAAAAAAAATGCCTGAAAACCTTCTAAAAATTCCTTGGGATGCCTTAGGTACCTTGGCTTGGGAGTCAGCTTCATTCAATGATCCAATTTTGCACCAGTACTATATTATGGTAAGATGTTTTTAATTTGGCTTGATAACTATTGAATGAAATTTATGTATAACATATATTTTACAAAAGGTAAATCTTAAATGTTTTCAAGTTTTCGTTTGTTTATTAGAATGGGTGGCAAATTTTGTTTTTTTTGGGTAAAATTGAGGTGGTCTTCCACTTGATTTACCACTCCTCTTGCAATGGGAATGTACGAGGATGTGCCATTGGATTTCTTTGCAAAACGTGTATCATTTATCCTTCTCATTCCGAGTGTATTCATACAATAAAACTAAAGTAAAGGTGGGTGCGAAATATAAAAACTTACTAATTGTTATGCATGCCTTGCTCACCAAGGTGAATTTCCGGAACAAGAAGTGCCCAAAACAAATTTATCTCCTCTCATCAAAAAATTTAGTGACCAATCAATGAATGAATGAAAATCACATTCCTTCTACAGGCATTTCCATTTGGGATTATTTCCCTTAGTGCTCAGATGACCTATCACATCACTTGTTGGATGATGTGAATCCTAGCATCCAAACTAGTAGTGGAGGATCCTTTCATTTGTCAAATAAAGCTTCTACCTCCCCAAATTCTCTTCCTTCATCTTGACATGACATTTTTCCTATAGGTACCAACTCCCTAAATGATCCTCTATCATCCCAACATGATGTCAGTTTTGAAGCCACCATAATCTCCTTGGATTGCATCCTTTATGACTCCCTCCCATCTCACAAACACTCTATCCTCCCAAAAAATGTTATCCCCCCTCCATTGTTGGTGACGTAATCTAGGTTTGTCACTATAACAAGAAATCCACATTCCCTCAAATCTGATTTCTTTTTGGTGTAGCCATCATCTGAACTACTAGAATGGTTTATTGGGAGTTTCCTTTAGTCAAAACTACTAAATGGATAATTCAACAAATAAAAAATGAACCCTCTAGTGCAGTAGTATTTTGAACCACCTACCTTGGGACTAGAAGAAAGACAAAGGAAATGTCTTAAGAGGAAAATGGAGGATCCCAACATTATCCTAAGAGATATTAGACTTAATGACATACAACATATGGATGACTTCACCATTGTAGGTAAATATTCCAACATAATCTTGTTGATTGATTATCTAAAGAAGTGGATGACAAAGAAGTTTATTTTAGTGCTAGGATACTCTCTACATTTCCTCATAATTTCCATAAGATTTTATGCCTAGGTCACTTCTTCAACGGTTAACACAAGAAAAATGGTGCATAAGCAACGGTTTTGGGGTAGTTAAGCCTTATAACTTGAGAGTTGGAGAATTAATTTGAAAACCATTCTGAGAATTTATAGGTCATCCCCATCTCGATGCATATGCTAGGACTTCCTATTCATCTCTATTTTATAAAAAAAAATCAAAAGATAGGAAATAGTTTGGGGTTTTTCTATAATGTGAACTTCTCAGTTCTAGTGAGCAGATATATGGCCATGGCCAAAACTCTGGTGGGTCTAAACCTTGCGTAGGGTGTGGGAGACTTCATCACCATAAAATGAGACAACTTATCATATTACCAACCAGTTGACTATGAAGTTTTTCCATTTGAGAGTACAAAATGTAGGGTATATAAACATTTGGTTGTGGATTGTACCACTGCTAGGGCTAGGAAAAATTGGGTGTAGAGGAAGAAGACAACCATAAAAGTGATAGCACCATATTTAAATCCAGATATCCCCACCTTCAGGTTAGATCCTATTTGAAAACCTCCATAGAACATCATTGCTACTTTCATGGGGCCTTTAGAGACACCAGTTCCCCTAGTTCCAAGTTCACTAATACCTCTTCCAATATTTCCTATTCTTTCATATGAGGAGACTCATCTGGAAGCAACCTCAGAAGCTATCTGATATTTATTTGAAGCCATTACAATTATGTTCTTCCCTCCTCCCCCTCAATTATCTCTCTTGTTCTAGTGCCCCTCTTATTTTTTCAAATTTATCTCCTTATATTCATTACTCTGTACCCACACACATTATGGAGCTTTTATGATTTTTTCTTTCCTTTTAGTTCCTCTGCAACTCACCACCCCTCAAGGTCATTCCAATCACCCCTTTAAACCACCTTCCCACAAGCCTTCCTCCCTACTCCACATTGGAATCTTATCCCCCCTCTAAATCTCCTAAATTCTATCTCGAATTCTCATCCTTAAGGCATGGTTACAATCTCTGCTCCTGAAATAAAGTAGAAGATACCACTTTCTATAGAACCAACACCATATCTTGGCCCCTATAACTCTTTGTGGGGAGGTTATTATGACTCTATGGGGATAGATGGCTTAAACCCAAGGTCAAAGGCACAAAGAAAATATCTCTCGAGCTCAAAGTTAAGAAAAAAGGGAGATTAGAAGTGGAAAAAAAATAGATATATTACCCCTTGTTAGAGTGTATGACTTTGCATAGGCTCCCCAATGAAGCTCCTCTCATTAAATTGTTGGGTATTGAATAACCTCATAAAAATTGGTCATTCATTTTCTAGTGGAGTCCCATTCCTCCTAGTTAATATTTCTTTAAGAAACCATGATGTATGGAGATAATGTTTCACAAATACTCTTTCATTCCCTTGGTGGGTGGGATTTTCCATCAATTGATGCTATTGGAAGATAAAGAGGTTTCATAACTAGATGGAACTCCCATGAGATGAAACATTCCTATATGGTCCATAAAATTGGGATTGATTATTGAGCTACAATCACAATAATTGTACTTGAATCCCCTCTTCCAAAACCTATATGGACTTCATATTGATAGGAAAATATTATGGAAAAAAAATTTCTAGCATCCTCGCTATGCTATGGAAGCACAATTTTATGGGGTGATCATAACTTAGTTATTGGGGCTATTGAAGTCTGGGGCCTTAGGGCCCCTCGAGATCCATTACCATACAATATTCTAGATCTCATAGAGAGAGTAGGAATAATGGATGTCCATCCTACAAAGATATCACCCACATGAAAAAATATTGGAGTCATTGAGGCCCAAATTGTAAAATTACTAAATCATTTATTGATCTCAAAACAATTAGTAGAAAAAATTCTTTTTATTCATCAATGGATGTTTTTGGGGGGAGAATTCGATCACTACCCAATTCTATTAGAATAAGTTCCACTACTCAAAATTTTCCCAACATGTTCAAATTAAATCCTCATGCCTCAAAGACCCCTCTTTTTCACAAGCTATTAAGGATATTTAGAGCCCTTATGACCTTGCACACAAAACCTCTCCTATTATTTTATTTCAAGAACAAATGAAAAAAAAGCTAAATCACAATCTCAAGCTTTGGAAAAAAGAAAGGATCAATATCATAAATCCATATTTGAGATGGAAGCTTATATTAACGAAATATTGGAGAGTGATGGGCTAGGTATATTCTTATAAGATAAGAGGGCCTTCCTAAAATCTATGAAATATATATATTAAAAAAAAAACTAGGAAAGGGGAAAGAATGGAGGATAAAAAGCAAAGCCATATGGTGACAAGTGAGAGATGATAATACAATATCTTTCCACCATTATCCAAATAATAAGAAAGCCATAAACACCATATGGGCTATCTCAAAACCAAATGGTTTTGAACTTACCTCCTTCAAGGAAATTGCATATGAAGGAACTATTTATTTGCAATCTATTGATAAAGATGAAACCAAAGAAACCATAAATACCATCATCTAAGTATCCTTTCACTTCCCCCATTTTTTCAAGCAAAAGGATTATAATAAATATTTTATGTTTGAGGCCTCCAAGGAATATTTGGAAGTGGTTATCTAAAGCTTGAATAAGGACAAAATCTCGAGTTTAGATCATTTTCCCATTGAATTATATGGGGGGTGTTTTGACTTCATTAGAGATGAGATATTCAAAGTTTCTGAATACCCTATAACTTCAGGCTAGATGCTTTCTATTTTTAGCTCCACCTTCATTTCCCTTATTCCTAAATATGACAATCTCGTAACTTTTGAAAATTTCAGGTCCATTTCTCTTTGAAATCCCATTTACAAAATCATTTCCAATATCATATCCCTCCATATAAAAGGAATTCTCACCACTCATATCTCTCCAACACAATTTTCCTTTATCCATCATATGAAAATTCATGATGCCATTGGTCATGATTAGGATGACATCCACACCATTCATATTAGCAATCAAAAATTTGTGCTATGCAATGTATACCTCCTAAAATAGTTTGATAGGGTAAGTTGATATATACCTGGCTTCTTCTCATTCATTCAGTTTTCTTCTTGTAATTCATACCATGGATCATGAAATGTATTAGCACAACCACATTTTCATTTCTCATTAATGGTTATTCCTCTCCTTTTGTTGATGTTAAGAGGACCTAAGAGCAGGTTTACCCCACTCTCCATTCCTCTTCCTCTTATTGGTAAAAGTCCATATAAAATTGATCAAGCATGCAGTAGTAAAGGACTCCCTAAAAGGTATATCCCTATGACATGTTAACACCTTGTAGAATTTTTTCTTTTTGGATGATATATTATTTTTTTAATAATGAAATATGTGGCACATCAATATTATAGAATGTATACTAACCTCCTTATATGTAGAAATAGGTATGAAAAATAATAGGGAGAAATCCTTAATATGAACCTAGGGCATACGTCTAAGTGAAGCATGTGAGATCTCTAATTTGATCATCGTTCATATCCATGACATAGAAAGGGGGTTCAGATACATGATTTTCTCCCTTAATCCAAACAATTATCTAAAATGTGTTTGGTTATGAGTCTTGGCCAAGATTTAAAAGATAATCAAGATCTAATACAATAGATGTGTCTCCCATGTGAGTAGTTTTTTTCTATCGTTGTCACCTAAACTATTTTGTGTTATAAACAGACTGCTTTTGATTCCCAAGGAATATTTCATAAAATAAAGAAAAATAATATCCATAGTTTTGTGGATAGGGGGAGAAAAGGCCTTGGTTTTCACCTCCTGGAACTCCTGGAAATCATATCCATAACAAAGAAAATTTAGGCATAGTTTCAAAGATAACTTATTATTAAAATATTTGGTAGCAAAGACAGTATGGAGGTTTATACAAGGCAAGGTTCTATGGGTTGAGATGACAAAAGGAAAAATTCTTGGAGAAGAACCACCGGACGGGGTTTATATGCAAGGCAACAGAAACACATCTCTGAAAAAAGAAATATTCAATGCTCAGATGAAGATGCTTACCTGGCTGGCTAGATGATAACGATGGCTCAGTGGCGACATCTCTAGTCCAAATGACAACGAAAACGACAGCCCGAAAATGTAAACAACAGTGCAGAATGCCGGGCGAGTTAAGAAATTTGGGGTTTTATTATAAGAATAAAACTCTCAGACAAGAGTTAAAAAACTCTCATCCGAGAGTTTTTTTTAACTCTCATTCAAGAGTCTTCCTGAGATTTTATTTCAACACAACTCTCGAACGAGAAAATACCTAACTCTCATCTGAGATAATTTTAACCCCGGTTAAACCCAATCAAACTCTCAGCTGAAATATTAAAAGTATATCAGACAAGAGTTTTAAAAACTCTCGATCGAGAAATAGAGTTGACTATTTTCTCAGACGAGAAATTAAAAATTTCACCCAAATTCTAGCCCTCCATCAAAAAGCATTTCAACTGGATTTCCACCCAGCTCTAGAACAAGATTGGAGTGAAATTTTACGATTAACTTTTCTGCCATCGCAGCTCCTATGCATGCAGTGACAAGTGTGAAGAAATGCTTCCAATGGGGAGGCAAAAAAAAACAAGCTTTCAAAGCTTTAAAATACAAGATCAATTCAGCTCCAGTCCTTGCATTACCAAATTTGAGACAGCCATTCATGATTGAAACCGATGCTAGTGATTATGCCATGGGCACAGTTCTTTTGCAGTATGGTAAGCCTATCAATTTTCATTCTGAAATATTCAATGGTGTTGTAACTAATTATCCTACATATGAAAAAGAACTATATGTGTTGTTACAAAGCGTCAAGAAGTGGAAACACTACTTGATGGGTAAAGAGACGATTATGCATACCGATCACCAACCATTACAGTATTTGCAGTCGCAAACAAAATTGCAGCAATCAAGACATTTTAGGTGGATGGGAATTCTTCAAAAATTTCACATGGTTATAAGGTACAAGAAATGTATTTCAATCAAGTTGTTGATATGCTTTCTAGGACAATCATTAGTGCATCTACTTTACTAAAAAATGATTTTATTGTACATGAGAGTTACATAGAACAATATGCACATGATTTTTATTTTCAATATTTGTATGTTGGTTTGCATGAAGGGAATCAAGTTAAAGAAAAAGATTATCACATGCATAACAATTTGATGTTTCATTTGGGCAAGTTGTGTATACCGCAAGGACAGAGGCTAAGTGTCACGAGAGAAGCTCATTCATCTCTTTTTGTTGGACACTTTGGGGTAAGCAAAACAAAGGGCGCATCTGGCGCAGGCATTGCTTATTGGCATGGCACAGATAGACAAAGCAGTGTTCATGTTTATAAGAGGTTGTTCTATGTGTGCAACAAGCAATCCTAGTAATGGGAAGGTTGGGTTGTACATGCCACTACTGGTACCATCAAGGCCATGGGAGAGTGTCTCCATGGAATTTGTTGGAGGTCAACCTATGTCAAGAAAAAAACATGATTAGCTTTATGTAGTTGTGGATAGATTCAGTAAAATGTGTATACTTATGCCATGAAAGAAAACCATTACTACTGAAAAAACTACTGAACTTTATTTTCATCATGTATGGGTTCATTATGGATTGCAAACTTCTATTGTTAGTGACAGGGATTCTAGGTTCATTGGGAATTTTTGGTCCAATCTATGGAGTATGATGGCCACAAAGTTGAAAAAGAGTAATGCTTTTCATCCACAAAATGATGGACAAAACGAGGTGGTGAACAAAACCATTGTGCATCTATTGAGAGGATATTTCAGCAAACATCCTAAGTTGTGGGATGAGCAACTGCATTACATTCAGCACGCTTACAACCGGGCAAAGCACTCTTCAACTCAAACATCATATTTTGAAGTATGCTTTGGGTATTTTCCAAAATCACCATTAAACTTCATCTTTGGAAAGGATGTTGCAATTGATGGCCATAGTGATATTGACAAGGCTCAAAAGTTCATTGAGAAAATTCAGATTATACATCAACAAGTTCAAGAACAGATTGAGAAAATTCAAAGAAAATACAAGGAGAGGCATGACAAACATAGAGTTTATCACAAGTTTTAAGAGAGAGATGAGGTATTGTTCCACATTAGCAAAGAAAGGATGCAAGGGGAAGGTAAAAATCTCAAACCCATTCACTATGGTCCATTCAAGATCATAAAGCAAGTTGGTAAAAATGCATTTCAACTTGACTTGCCTTAATATATGCAAATGTATTTAGCTGTCAATGTTGAAAACTTACGTTTGTATGAGCCACCTTTGATCGATGATCAAGGAAGTGATCTTTAGCTGTGTTCTATTGAAGTTTTCTTGCCAGAAGTTTTGGATGAGCTCAAGAAAGATACCATTCTTGATAGGAGGACAAGATCATCCAAGAGGGGAAGTGTTGACTACCTTCGAGTTGGGCTCAAAGGAACTAAACCAAGCAATGAAAAGTGCATGGAGGTAGGAAAGGTGAGGGAGTTGTACCCTCATTTGGTGAACAGGTAATCAAGTATTTTGGGGTCCAAAAGTTCCTTAATGGAGAGGAGTGATCAAGAGTTCATAAATTTTGCTCAAAATTAAAAGTTATATGATTGGGTTGAAACCAGGATGGTTACGTAGATCTTGTCTTCTTGATTCTGGCATCGCAAACGGTTCGAAAAACCAATGTCTTATGAGGGAGATATTGCGTTCTGATTGAAATCCCAAACAACTAAATTTTACAACAGGGTTGACTGGAATGCCCAGTCAGCATGGAGGATGCATACTTAGCGAAAGGAATATTCTAAGGAATATTCCTTTCCTTAGAGCCAGTCAATGGATGAAAAATGACACTGTCCTATTCGTTGATGGGTTGTACGTTGTTTCTAGAGGACCAATCACAAGGTAACGCATGGCTGTCTCTGAGGCCGCCACGTATCCCCAAGGTGGTGTGTTACAATTTTGGGTTGGAGGCCGCAAGAATTGACCCTCGGACCTCCCGCGGGAACACACATGTCTTCACCAATCGGGCTATGAGAATTTCTTAACCATATTGGTGGTCAGGTTTTATTTGAAGTTTAATGTACAGTGGAGTGGGGGTTGGGGCATAGGGGCTTCACTGGGAGAGAAATACCATACCATGTGGGTTCATATTGGGGAATATCTATTGAGTAAAAAATGACATAATATATTGGGGAAAAGGGTTTTTATATTGTTAGGTATAAAAAATGCAGCTAAAAAATAATGAAAAAATATAAAGGTGTATACAAAATGTTAATGAAAAAATGGATACCTACAATATCTAATGAAAGTATGGGTTCTTAGAATTGAGAAGGTGTATTGGGTTCATATTGGCAAGGGATTAAATAATGTGATTTTTAGAGGTATTTTCCAATATTTAATCACACTAAGGGTATTGTTTAATATTCCACGAACGCACGTGATATGTCAAATTTTCATTGAGTGAAGCCCCCGAGGGTTGGGGACCGCCGGTGGTCCCAACCCGCCAGCGGTCCCCATGGGGGTTGGTCACATTACAACATAAAAACGTAACAACAAAACGTCAACCGCCGGCTTAAGCGCCCATTGTCTCTGCAACTTTAATGTTGAAACCTTGCCACATGCCATGTTACAGTTACTTTATCTGACGGTTTCGTTAAAATGTAATTTTAACTCTAGTTGAAACTTACCACCGTGGTCTATGCCTACAGTTTCGCCTGTGGCTGCAGTTAGACCGTATGGTTTTGGTTGGCATGTGGCCACCCAGCCATAACATTTAATTTGCGGTTATCCACAGGTGTAGTTTTAGAGCGCGCCCTAAAATTGTGCGAATTTGTCATTTTTGACTCCAGTTAAGTGGAGTCCTCGACAATTAGTGGAGTTTTTGTAGGTGTTACTGGGAAAATGAGTTGGAGGCTTAAATTTTTTCCATTCTGAGTGAATGAAGAGTCAATCTAGACTAATTGGAGCATTCTAGAGCCATTGGTGCAGAGAAAAAAACCATTAGAGGCTTGTATTTACATGTATTTGCAAAAAAAATTGAGCATAATGAAAGATGGACGTGCCATTGGGAGCTGGACCAGCAAATGTAGCCCAGGAGGGGTGAACTGCTTCATCTTCACTGTTGTGTAAATGTTATGTGATGACTTATTTCTCTGTTTTGCACTGCTTTTCAATGTATTTTGTGCTTATTTCATGCTTCTAATTCACTAAAATAATCTACAATTCATGGTTAAAATCCTCAATCCTTAAGCAAATTCAAGAGACAAGTATGCACATGTTTTATAAATGAAAAGACACTTAGCACAACAAAACTAATATAATCCTTTCAGATCAAAATGGTATCAGAGCTAGAGTTTATTCTCTGGTGTTGTTTTGTGCAAAGATTTGTTTAACTGTTTGCAATTTTTTAGATGCTTACTAGGCTCAAGCTCAAAAGAGGAGAAGGAAAATTGGTGGGAGAGGAAGGGTCTCAAGAAGAGCCAAAGCAAAGGAGAGCAATATTGCCACAATATCCACCACCTAGTTTACCTCCTAAGGAAGCAGAAGTTATTATAAGCATGCCTCATGAGGACGGAGAAATCCATGAAGAAGTTGATCCCAAAGAGGAAGAAAGAGTGTTCAGGAAGGCATTCATTGACATGAGTGTGATGGTTAGAATCCTTTATCAAGAAAGGAATGAGAAACTGGAAGGAGAAGGATCCAAACTTCATAAGGAAGGACATGGATCTTCAGGAGGTCACAATGATGAATATAAGTCAAAGAAGGGCAATGGAGGAAATGGAGGAAATGAAAGGTCATCATCCTCACCCTCATCATTATCATCCTCTACTTCATCTTCAGTACATCAGCCACACAAGTCAAAGAACACTCGTAAAATTCCTTTTTAAAAAATTGATGTTAAGTTTGAATTGCCAATGTTTAATGGTGAAGTCAATGCAGAAAAGCTTGATAATTGGATTAGGCAATTGGAGGTCTATTTGAGAATCCAGAACCTTCAAGATGATGATACCAAAATCCAATTAGCTTCATTGAGGATGGAAGGTGCAACACTTGTTTGGTGGGAAGCCAAGAGAAAGGAGGAGATCAAGAAGCATGGTAAGAGTATTCTATCATGGACTGATCTCATTATTGCAATAAAACAACAATTTTACCCATTAGCTCATATGCATAAATCCATAATGAACTGGCAAAAATTTAGGCAATTAAAGGGACAATATGTGCAAGAATACACCCAAGAATTTAGGAGAAGAGATCTCTTATTAGGGGTAGATTTTCAGAGCTAAAATACTTTTCTCAAATACATAAGAGGCTTACATAACTACCTAAAACATACTATTCTCATGTTTAACCCCATAATTCTAGATGAAGTATGTGTTCAAGCTTCACATCTAGAAGCTAGAGGGAAGAAAATTTTTGAAGTGGGTAGGAAGAAACCTTTTAAGGGGAAAAACAAAGAGAAGACCTCAAAAGGTAAAATAAAAAAGAATGCATTTGTCAAGAAAGAGGGAGAAAAATTGGTTTGTAAAAATTGTTCAAAAGAAGGCCATGATGAAAATCATTGTTGGAAATTACATCCTAAAATGAGGCCCAAGAAATACAATAACAAAGGGAAACAAAAAACTACAGCTACAAATCAACATGATTTAAGAGAGGATTCAGGTGATGAATCTAAGATTACAGCCATGGGATTGAAGAACATGAAGGGGAAATAAATTGAAACTAAACCTAGTACTAGTACATCAAACTGTCACATACATGCTCCAAATGAAGAAGAAGAATTGAACTGTTTCATGTGAGGGTGATATCCAAACATACCAAGATTGACACATTGTTTGACAGTGGGTCACAAGCAAACTTAATATCTGAAGACTTGATCAAGAAAATTAACCTTGAGACCATACCACATCCAAAACCATATCCACTTGGTTGGATTTGTAAGGATGCAAATTTACAGGTTTCAAAGAAGTGTATATTGTGGTTTGTAATAATTGCACATTTTGTTGACATAGTTGAATTATATGTGGTTCCACTTGACATAACAGGTATTGTGTTGGGGAGTCCTTACTTGTATGAAAGAAAAGTGATCTTCCATCGCCATGATAACAAATACCATTTATTCAAATATGGCAAGGAGTACATTGTTAGAGCACATCGCAAGAAGACAAACATTGCTATGGTAAATGCTTGACAGGTAAAGAGGCTGGTGAATTCAAGTAAGAATTTTGTTCTTCTAATGATTAAGCCTAAAGTTGATGTTAATCATGAATCATTTGAGGGATGTGATCCTAATTTGAAACATATTTATATGATGTAGTTGATGCACATCATGTGATGTTTTAGGATCCAACATGATTGCTTCCAAAAAGAGAGATTCAACATGAGATTCAGTTGCAACAAGATTGTCCTCTTCCAAACATCGACATGTATTGCATGTCGATAATGGACAATGCTGAAATAAAGAGAAAAATCAAGGAGATGTTGGACAAAGGAATCATAAGGCCAAGCACTTCGCCATGCGCTTCACCCATAGTCTTGATTCCAAAGAAAGATGGGAGTTGGTGCATGTGTGTAGAATTTAAAGCTTTGAACAAGATAACAGTAAAGAATCGATACCCACTCCCAAGGATAGATGATTTGTTTGATCAGCTGAAAGAATCAAAGTTTTTCACTAAGTTAGATTTAGAAAGTGGATATCATCCAGTAAGAATTGCAGAAAGTGACATATGGAAAACTGCATTCAAAACCAAACAAGGACTCTCTGAGTGGTTAGTTATGCCATTTGGTTTGTGTAATGCATCGACAACTTTCATGCATGTTATGGATAGTGTTTTGTGTCCATTCCTTGATGAATTTGTTATTGTGTACTTAGATGACATATTGATTTTCAGAAAAACAAGAGAAGAACATGTCTTGCATGTGAACATAGTGCTTGATGTTTTGATGAAAGAGAAATTGTTTCTTAAGATGTCAAAGTGTGAGCTTGGAAAGACTTCTTTGGTTTATTTGGGACACATTATAGGTGGAGGAGAGTTGAGAATTGATCCTTATAAAGTGGAAGCCATTGTGAAATTGGCCCACACCCAGAACAGTAACCAATGTAAGAAGTTTCTTAGGTGTAGCTCAGTATTGGAGAAAGTTTAATGCTAACTTTTCTGCCATCGTAGCTCCTATTCATTAGGGGAATTTTGAGGTCTAAAATGGGCCTCCTAAGAAATATGTACAACAAAAATAAACTTTATAAGAATCAATAGGATTCAAGATGATTTTGTCAACCATGGTGGATGATTCACCATTTTTTAAGTAAAAGGGTAAAAATATTAAAAAATAATAAAATAATAAAACTACATTTTCAACTCATTTTTTCAACTAATCTCCCAAATTTTTTAGTCAAATTTCCAGTGGGAGTACTCTTTGGATGCAAAATTTAATTCCTCGTCCAAGGAGTACCCATGTTGCATACTTTCTATGGACCTTGCTACACGAAAAATGAAAAATACATAAAAAAATGTGATTGCAATCACGTTTTTCATGTTTTTATCATTTTTCGTATAGCAAGACCAATCGAAAGTATGCAACATGGGTACTCCTTGGATGAGGAATTGAATTTTTCATCCAACGAGTACTCCCGCTCGAAATACGAGTAAAAACTTTGGGAGATAAGTTGGAAATATGAGTTGAAAAAATAGTTTTTTCTTTTTTCCCTCTAACATTTGATGATGTAATCAAATCTTTTTTTTTTTATTTCCAATATTATTTTATAATTTCCTTAGGAGGCCTATGTTAGACCTCAAAATTCCCTTAATTCGGAATGCAGTGACAAGTGTGAAGAAAGGCTTCGAATGGGGAGGCAAACAACATCAAGCTTTCGAAGCTTTAAAAGACAAGATCAATTTAGTTTCAGTCCTTGCATTACCGAATTTGAGACATCCATTCAAGATACAAACTGATCATAGTGATTATGCCTTGAGCATAGTTCTTTTGCAACATGGTAAGTCTATCGTTTTTCATTCTGAAACATTCAATGGTGATGTAACTAACTATCCTACATATGACAAAGAACTGTGTGCGTTGGTACAAAGCATCAAGAAGTGGAAACACAACATGATGGGTAAAGAGATGATATTGCATATTAATCACCACCCATTATAGTACTTGCAGTCGCAAACAAAATTGTAGCAGTCAAGACATTTCATGTGGATGGGATTTCTTCAATAGTTTCACTTGGTTATAAGGTATAAGAAATGTATTTTCAATAAAGTTGTTGATATACTTTCCAGACAAATCATTAGTGCTTCTACTTTACTAAAAAATGATTCTATTTTACATGAGAGTTACATAGAACAATATGCACATGATGTTGATTTTCAAGATTTGTATGCTAGTTTGAGTGAAGGGAATCAAGTTGAAGAAAAAGATTATCACATGCATAACAATTTGCTGTTTCATTTGGGCAAGTTGTGTATACCACAAGGAGAGAGGCTACATGTCATGAGAGAAGCTCATTCATCTCTTATTGTTGGACACTTTGGGGCAAGCAAAACAATGGCGCATCTACAGAGGTATTGATATTGGCCTCGCATGATAGATAGTGTGTTGTGTTTTATAAGAGGTTGTTCTATGTGTGCAACAAGCAACCCTAGTAATAGGAAGCTTGGGCTGTACACGCCACTACCAGTACCATCAAGGCCATGGGATATTTTCTCCATGGAATTTTTTGTAGGTCTACATATGTCAAGAAAAAAACATGATTATCTTTATGTAGTTGTGGATATATTCATTAAAATGTATATAATCATGCCATGACAGAAAACCATTACTGCTGAACTTTATTTTCATCATGTATGGGTTCATTATGGATTTCCAACTTCTATTGTTAGTGACAGGGATTCCAGGTTCATTGAGAATTTTTGGTCCAATCTATGGAGTATGATGGAAACAAAGTTGAAAAGAGTACTTCTTTCCATCCGCAAACTGATGGACAGACCGAGGTGGTGAACATAACCGTTGTGCATCTATTGAGAGGATATTGCAGCAAACATCCTAAGTTGTGGGATGAGCAACTTCATTACATTCAGCACGCTTACAACTGGGCAAAGCACTCTTCAACTCAAACATCACCTTTTAAAGTATGCTTTGTGTATTTTCCAAAATCGCCATTAGACTTCATATTTGGAAAGGATATTGCAATTGATGACCATAGTGATATTGACAAGGCTCAAAAGTTCATTGAGAAAATTCAGATTATACATCAACAAGTTCAAGAATAAATTGATAAAAGTCAAAGAAAATACAAGGAGAGGCATGAAAAACATAGAGTTGATCACAAGTTTCAAGAGGGAGATGAGGTATGGTTGCACATTAGAAAAGAAATGATGTAAGGGGAAGGTAAAAATCTCAAACCCATTCGCTATGGTCCCTTCAAGATCATAAACCAAGTTGGTAACAATGCATTTCAACTTGAATTGCGTTCATATATGCAAATGTATTCAATTGTTGATGTTGAAAACTTACGTTTGTATGAGCCATCCTTGATCGAAGATCAAGGAAGTGATGTTCAACTGCCTTCTATTGAAGATTTCTCACCAGAATTTCTAGATGAGCTCAAGGAAGATACAATTCTTGATAGGAGGACAAGAGCATCTAAGAGGGGAAGTGCTGACTACCTTCGAGTTGGGCTCAAAGGCACTAAACCAAGCAAGGCAAAGTGAATGGAGGTTGGAAAGGTGAGGGAGTTGTACCCTCATTTACTAAACAGGTAATCAAATATTTTAGGGTCCAGAAGCTTCCAAATGGAGAGGAGTGATTAGGGTTTCATAAATTTTGCTCAAAATTGAAAGTTACAGGATTGGGTTGAAACTAGCATGGTTGCATAGATCTCGTCTTGCTAATTTCGGCACTGTGAACGATGTGAAAAAATGATGTCGTTTGAGGGATATATCGCATTCTGATCGAAATCTAAAACAACTAAATTTTGTGACAGGGTTGACTGGGATGCCCAGTCAGCATGGAGGATGCAAAGTCAATAAAAGGAATATTCTCCTCAGAGCCAGTAAGTGGATGACAGGTAGCACCGTCCTATTCTTTGATGGGTTGTACGTTGTTTCTGGAGGACCAATCATAGGGTGACATGTGTCCAGCTCTGAGGTCGCCACATGTCGCCAAGGTGGTGTGTTAAAATTTGTGATTGGAGGCTATAGGAATTGACCCCCAGACCTGCCGCAGGCATGCACAAGTCTTCAGCAACTGGGCTACGAGAATTTCTTAACCATATTGGTGGTCGAGTTTTATTTGAAGTTTAATGTACACTAGAGTGGGGGTTGGGGACCACTGTTGATCCCAACCCGCCAGTGGTCCTCGTGGAGGTTGGTCAAATTACAACATAAAAACGTAATAACAAAACACCAATCATCGGCTTAACCACCTGGATTCTCCGCAAATTTAATTTTGAAACATTGTCACATGCCATGTTACGGTTATTTTATCCAACGGTTTCGTTAGTGCGCAGTTTTAACTCCAATTGAAACTTACCACTGTGGTCTATGCCTATAGTTCAGCCCCCAGTTGCGGCTAGACCACATGGTTTGGGTTGGCACGTGGCCACCCAACCATAACATTTAATTTGCGGTTAGCCACTGGCGAAGTTTTAGAGCGCGCCCTAAATTTATGCGAATTTGCCATTTTTTACTCTATTTAAATGGAGTCCTCCACAATTATTTGAGATTTTGTAGGTGTGACTGGGAAAATGAGTTGGAGGCTCAATTTTTGCCCATTCTGAGTGAATTAAGAGTCAATCTAGACTAATTGGAGAATTATGAAGCCATTGGTGTAGATAATATAGCAATTAGAGGCTTGCAACTATATGTATTTGCAAAAATTTTGAGCATAATGAAAGATGGACATGCCATTTGGAGTTGGACGAATAGATGTAGCCCAACAGGGGTGAACTACTTCATCATACCTATTGTGTAAATTTTATTTGGTGAATTATTTCTCTGTTTTTCACTTTTGCTCAGTGTATTTTGTGCTTATTTCATGCTTCTAGTTCATAAAAATCATCTACAATTCATGGTTAAAATCCTCAATCCTTAAGCAAACTCAAGAGACAAGTATGCACATGTTTTATAAATGAAAAGACACTTAGCACAACAAAACTAATACAATCCTTTCGGATCACTGGCTGGAACTCTCCCTCTGGTTCCACCTGCAATACAAACTAATGAGTCACATTATCAACATCTTGCACATATCTCTTAAGCAATGAAACATGGAAAACATCATGGACTTTCACTATTGGAAGTAGTGCAAGTGTGTAGTCCACTGGTCCAATCCTCTCAAGGATCTCAAAATACCTGCAATATCGAGGTGCTAGCTTGGCACATGACCTAATCCTTAACTAGCTCCTCTTAGGCTTGATGTGCAAGTAAACATGCTCCCCAACTTGAAACTCCTTGAATGCTCTATTTTGATATGCATAACTCTTCTTCCTGTCGTGTGCCGCCTTCAAAATCCTCCTAATAACTTGCATCTCTTACTCCATGTCAGCCTATATATTTGGTCCAATCAACACCATGTTCATTAGATCACTCTCGCTAATAGGAGTACTGCAACTTCACCCATCGAGAGCCTCAAATGGACTCATCTTCAAGGATTCCTGTTACCCATTATTATAAGAAAAATCCACTAGTGGAAGATACTCCTCCCACTTCCTCTGCTGATGCATGCCATACATCCTTAACATATCCTCAAGAATCCTGTTAACCCTCTTTGTTTGTCCATATGTTTGGAGATGATAAGATGCACTGAAGGAAAAATCTATCCCGAAACTTGCAAACAATTCTTTCCAAAACATGGAAGTAAACTTGGCATATCTATCTGATACAATGTTCTTGGGAACCCCATGCAACCTTACTATCTCCCTAATGAATATTTGAGCTACTTCACTATATGAATTAATAGAATTCATTGCAATGAAGTGAACTACATTCCCGAGTCTATCAACCACAACCATGATGAAATCATGTTGCCTTGATGTCCTCGACAAACCTATAATGAAGTCCATGGAAAAGACCCCCCATTTCCATTCTAGAATCAAAATAGGCTACAATAGACCAACTGGATGCTTGCATTCATATTTCACTTGCTGACAGTCCAAGCAACTTTCAACAAACTCAACCACCTATTTCTTCAAGTTCGGCCAATAATATAACTTCTTAACAATTGTCAAATTCTTCTGGTATCCTAGGTGGCCTAAATATGGCTTCACATGAATCTCTCTCAAGATAAGTTTTTTCATCTCACTGCTATCTAGCACATAAATCCTGCTCCTAAATATGATCAAGCCATTTTTTGTGAGGTGATACTCCTCATCCCTATCACCTTCACCCTATTGTTTCAATCTCCGCTTCAGATGTTGATACTTTTCATCATGCTACCTTATATGTAAGAACTGCTCCTGCAAATATGATTCACTTGTACTCTCCTACTAAGAGCATCTGCAACCTAGTTCTTCTTTCCCTTGATGTACCTGGTCTCAAAATCAAACTCACTAAGAGTAACCCACCATCTTGCTAGCCTTGCATTCAAATTGGGTTGGTCAAACAAGTATTTGATCCAACTATGATCACTCATCAAGATGAGCTTCCTGCCAAGAAGATAATGTCTCCACATCTTCAATGCATGAATAATAACCTCCAAATCAATATTATGAGACACATAGTTCTGCTTGTGCTCATTCAACTTCCCAAATTCATAGCAAAGTATGTGCCCTTCCTGCATCATGAATCCACCAAGTCCTTCCTTACATGCATTTGTACAAACCACATACTCCCTATTTGGATCTGCAATCTTCAAAACTGGAGCATTTGTAAGTAAATGCTGCAATTTCTCAAAAATAGTTACACACTCTTCAGTCCATTCAAACTTATTCCCTTTCCTCTACAAAGATGTGATAGGATAGCCAATATTTGAAAAGTTCTTGATGAACCACATGTAATAACCTGGTAGTCCCATGAATGATATGACCTCATCCACATTCCTAAGAGCTGACCACTCCATGATAGCCTTAATATTTTTTGGGTCCATTGTTATCCTTTCTTTGGAAACAACATGTCCCAAGTAATGAATCTGGGTCTGAAAGAAACTATACTTGCTGAGCTTGGCATACAACTGATTCTCTGTTAACAATCTCAATACTAATTCCAGATGCTCTGCATGCTCCTCCTCGTTCTTTGAATATACCAATATATCATCAACAAAGACTATTACAAACATATCCACATAAAGGTGCAACACATTGTTCATTAAACACATAAAGGCAGATATAGCATTAGTAATACCAAAAGGAACCACCAAGAGCTCATAGTGATCATATATTGTATGAAATGCAACATTGTAGATGTATTCTTCCTTGATGCACACCCAATGATATCATGATCTCAGATCAATCTTCAAAACACTACAACTCACTTCAACTAATCAAAAAAATCATGAATCCATGGAAAATGATACTTTTTCTTGATATTCACCATGTTCAATTGCCTATAATTGATGCAAAACATGAGAATATCATCATTATTCATTACAAACAACACTAGTGCACCCCAAGGTGACACACTTTGCCTTATGTATCCCTTATCAAGTATCTCTTTAAGCTACAACTCTAGTTCCACCAATTCCAGAGTGCTCATTTTGTATAGTGCCTTAGATGTTAGTGCTACTCCTCATACCAACTCAATAGAAAAGTCCACCTCCCTAAGAGGTGACAACTCCAAAATCTCTGCAGAAAACACATATTGAAAATACTACAACATAGGATACTTCCTTAGCACTTCAACATCCTCATCCTCATCCTCTTTCCCTTTTTTCACTAGAAACATAAACTGCAAACAATAAACACCCTTGCCTTGCATAGTTGTAACCATTCTCACCGATGTAGGCTTCTTAATTATTTGCAAGATTCTCTTTTCTCCACCATCATCCAGAAAATTAATGGCGTTATCATTGCAATCCACCTTGGTCCTGTGAATGAACAATCAATCCGTTATCCATGATAACACTTAGGTTTGTCTTTGAGTCAATTAGGTTAAGTTAGTTAGGTTTTTAACTTTTTCTTCAAAATAATCACATCTACAAAGGTTATTTCTGTCATTAAATTAGTTTTTGGGGTCATTATGAATGTATTAGGGGTTATCATAAATGGGAAAATTAAAAATTTCAATCCCTCGAAATTATCTAGTCACTGGATGGTTTAGCCAACTTTCGCAGCAACTCTGGTTATAAAAACATAGTATTTTCTACGAAAGCTCCTGAAACTTATCATGGAGGAGAATACAAGTAAAAATATCATATTGAGGATTTATAATGGCATGATTCTAGCTTAGATACATAAGTGGAGACCTTAAAACTTGCAAAGAGACCAGAAAGGTAGCGGAGGGGTGTTTTTTGTAATTTGCGACCAAACTTACTACCAAATTTTGCAACGAAACTGCTGTAGCATATCACTGATAAAAATGTAAGTGAAATTTTGAGATAAGGGAGTGATCAAAGCATATGTTTCACTTATAAAAACTCACGAAGACCCCAGAACTATCAAAAAATCAAATAGCTTGCTGGAGAGTGTTTTTGGCATTTGCTACTAAATTTTGCTATGGAAATTTTGGAAATGATTGTTTTAGTAGTCAACTTCAAGCTCACTTTCTGACCAATGGAAAGGAAATTTGGAAATATGAAGGAGGTTTTTCTTTAGCATGAGCTCATATACAAAATTCTCTCTCATTTTTTGCACATCCATCAAGGTTTGGAACATACACACTTATCTTTGAGGCCAATTTTATAGAATTTGTACTCGCCATATTTGTGCAGAAATTTGAAATTCGACTTGGTGGAGGTCCAACTCAGCAGGTCAACAGGTCAGCATCCACATGGCATGGTGACGCATCAACAATAAAATACCTCAACAGTTTTTTATATTCAATAGGGATCATCAATAAATTTTTTTAAAGTTCTTAAATGGTGATAGACTCCTTTTTGTATTGAAACTCTGCAAAACAGAAATATCTCTAAAAAGGCTCCATTGTTTTGAAATTCAATTATAAATAGGTATCTTAGGTAGGTATCGAGTCTATCCCAGGTGGTAGTGGCCTTAGTCTATATATTTGAATTTATTTTACTTTTAGAAGTTGTTGAATGTTATGAGAGAGCTACTTATGTAAATCTTCTTTATGAGCTAATAGTCGTTTTGCATCAGACTATTTTACAACTTGAGCTTCTCTTTGGCTTATGTGTTTTTTCCTTATTTTGTATATTTTTATCATCTTCATGGAAATAATATTACTTTGAATTCCTGATTAAATGCTCCAACTTCCTTTATTTTTTGTGTTTTTGTTGTAAGAGTTAATTTATGTTTAAGCCAATTTGCCTCAACTTCCATGAATACAGTTTGTGTGTAATTGAATTTTCTTAGCTAAATCCATGCCCAATGGTAGTTGTCATTACACTCTTCCACCTGCAAAAAAATCATAGAAGTATAAAATGACTTAGCCATCTGCAATTTGAATTTTATCTTGAATATTTCATTGTTTTCCTTGAGAGAGCCCTCTCAGACTGGAAGGGCTAACTTCTAGTTAAAAGTTGGTTGAAATAGTTATGCTTGGTTGGGGCTTGACACAACACAACTTTCCCCAGCCTAGTGATAACACAATCCATGCCCAAAAACATGCTATGTGATCCCAGAGGAAGCACATTTAGAGATGTTAATATAGGCATGCCATTAAACTCAAATGCACAAGATCTCACCTATTGATGAACTCTTCTCTTGATCCTTGTAGCCAATCACACCAACCAAGATTATGCATGCACTTCCTTATTCAACCGACACTTATCCACTAGGTTAGGACTAATATATCTATCATTCGATCTAGTATCAATCAAAATGGAAACAACTTGATCACAAAGCTTACCTTTCATCTTGATAATGGATGCCTAATGATCTTCCTGTCTATTATCCACTGCTGCATAAATACACGAAACAATCTAGCCTACATCTCCAACTATTTGTGCCTCTTGAGAACTATAAATTTTAGGCCTAACACCCTGATGCGATGGGAAATATCTCATGTGATGATTTCCACCACACGTCCAACACCTCAAAGGTTTTTTTCTGTCACATTTATTCTACTGCTCCTCAGGCCAAGACCCATGTTCTCTCTCAGTTGCATTGCAATTATTATGAGGTCCTAAATTTTCCTTGTCACCTGCATCCTGAGATATTCCTCTCTTTTTAGGCCATTTTCATTTGCCTTATCATTAACTTTCTAGTCACGCTTGAACTTAGGCTGCTCATAACGATGCTTCAACTTTCCAATGTCTTCCTCTAGTGATCGAGGCTCATCATACTCAATCTTATACTTGAATGCTAATGGAAGTCCACTGATGAACCTTTGGAACTTTTTTTTCTCATCCTTGAGGTAGGGAACATGCCTCAACTGATCTAAAAATTTGGTTATGTACTTTTCATTTGTCATGGAACCCACCTTGAGATCATAGAATTCCTTGGCCTTTCTCTCATAATACCTTTCAGACAGGTATTTCTTCCTGAAGAGTATTTCAAACTCATTCCAAATCAACTCCTCTTCCCTGGTGCCTCTGACATGCTTAACATCCTCCCACCAAATGTCAGCCTTTCCCTTGAGAATGAATGTGGCTATCTTGGTTTTCACGTTCTCTGAATAATCATGCAACCTAAAGAAATTATTCATCCCAAGGAACCATGCTTGTGCATATTTTGATTTCTTCACTTCTCCATCAAAAGTATGAGGCTTGGATTTCTTGAACTCCTCTGGAAAGTGCCCCCTCTCAATCGTCCTATAAGGATGCTGCTGCTGCTAATGATGATGATATCTCTCAGAACCAAAGCTAAAATAGAATCCATGAGTGTTATCCCTCCTATCAGGTGCATCCAAGGATTTGACACCTATCACTATATTATCCTTGTCCATCATGTACCCCTTGTGACACCTGCTCCCATATGAACCATTTTTCTTTTATTCCTTTCCTTTACTAATCCCCAACTGTCCCTGCTTATGCAAAATTTTAAGGCTCTAAAGAATCATTGTATTAACCTTGGCTTGCTTTTCTTGAGATATGGCAAGCATTTATTATGCCTCAATAAACCATTCATTGTATTCCTTGAAACTCATAATTTATACCTTCAAACTTCTCAATGTGTTTGCAAAACCAAGAGAATGTTCCTCTCCCTGCTGCTCAATTGGTCTCTTCCATCCTACCAAGGTCTCTTATGGCCTATAAGGAGATGTTGAGAAATCAATGCTTATATGAATTAGGGTTTGATTCCTCTTTTACTTCTTTATTAGTTTATATTTCATCAAGAATTTACCAAATTAAATGTATATGAAGACCACAAGAACAAGAGACACAAGATTTAGGGACTTAGCCAAGGAAAAACCCATCCAAGCGGAAAACCTAGTCCAACTCTTCCACTAGTAGATTCAAATCAAGATGAGACAATACAAGACCCTTTGTACCTAGAAAAATACCTCCTCCAATCACCAATTCAACCCTTCCTTCCAGTATATGATCCATGTGAAAGTCTCCAAGTGGAAACTTTCTAGTAGCAACTACAATCCATAATTTCGATCCCCAGCTACAAATTTTCGGCTCCCAGCAGCAGAATTTTTGACCTGCAATAGATTCAAAATTTCGGCCTCAAATACAACCCAGAAACTTCACATGTGTGAGAGATATATTTCCTAAGAACTTGATTTAGTTCCTTTAGCTTCTTTTATCCTTCCCCAACAACTTCACTCTCTTTCTGTGCTTCTTCTTGTAGTTCTAACTTGTTGAGTGTGTGTTCCAAATAGGTCAAGTTGCCTCTATATATATATCATTTATGTTGGCTCGAATAGCCCTAATTTATGCCGAATTCATGAGGATAGGGTCGACTTGGTGTGGAAGTGACAAATGACCTTTTTAACTAAAAAATAATTCTTTTTACATGATACAAAAACCCAACAAGGGTCTAATAAAAATGATAATGACTCTATTGATTCAAGACAAGACCTAGAAGCCTTCAATGGAGGCTTTGACCTAGAAATTATTGATCCAAGCATGAAACCCATCCTTTAATAAGTCATTTTATTTAATAATAAAATTTGTTTTGACAAGTGAAACTATGAAGACTGATACTAGCTACATTCCTCAACACTCCCTCTTAACTAAGGAGGTATTCATAATTATATAGATACATGGAAGATCTCAAAATGATATGAACTATGAAGAGTTCTAGCACACAATGATACAAATTAGATACCTAAATAGGGTACTCTAATAAGATGGGATTAAGGTGTACTCAAGATTTAGCCTCTTTAGGTACCATCATGGTTTTAAGCTCTAACACCAACCTAGGGACCTAGGTGTGTATCCAAGGTTGGAGCTCCATGACCAATGCCACCCTCCCTACTTCGGGATCTATACATCAACACATAGGTTGACAAAATGTTCTCTCAAGCATCTTGTTACCAAAATATTATTCATATCTCCCTATTAAATAAATCTGTAACATCAACCACTCTAAGCATGCTTATGAAATATTCAAACTTCATATTCAAAAGAGATTTCATTAACACGTCAACTACATGTTCATCCTCCAGAATATATTGTAGCTTCACGACCCCATTTTGTACCAAAATCCTAATGTAATGATTTTTTTTTTTGATATGCTTCATCTTGGCATAGAATAGGGGGTCTTCAGACATCTTGATGTTGCTTTGATTATTACAATTTATCACTATAGGATCTAAAGGCTTTCCAAAAAAACATGACAAGATTTTTCTTAACGAAACAACTTATTTTCGTACTTCAGATGTGGCAACATATTTCACTTCAACACTACTTAAACCACTAGGATATTTTTTTCTACTCATTCATGAAATCCTTGTAGATCCAAAATTTAAACAATCACTGGTAGTGCTTCTTCCATCAATGTCACTGAGACCCCAATCGGAATTGATAAATCATGTTAACTTAACTTTCTTTCCATCTTACTTCAAGCAATGATGAATTGTATCACGTAGGTATCTCAAGATATGCTTGGAAACTATCCAATGGTAATGACGAGGCTCCAACTACAATTGAATAAGAACATTTACAAAAAAACATATTTCAAGTCTCGTATTCACCAAGTACATCAAAGAGCCCACCAAATTACAATACCTTGTAGGATCAACGAGACTAGAGTCAGAGCTTCTTAACTTATTGAGATTTGTGATCATGGGAGTAGTCATAGGCTTGGAATCCATTATACTGAAACTTTATAACATCGTGATTATGTACTTACATTAACCAAGATATATCACACCGGGTTTTTGCTAAACTTCCAAGCCCAACTAATAGTTTATGAGTCCCAAATATTTCATTTCAAATTCTGTTTTCAACATTTTCTTGCGTTATATAATGCTGCACTCCATAAATGTAATAAAAAAATCATTCACATATAATAGTATAATGACTGGTTCATTCTTTACAATCTTTATGTAGAGGTTTGCATCGACAAAACTTTTGATGAACCCAATCCTTAAGAGATATATATCCATTCTTGCATACCAAGCCCTAGGAGCTTGCTTCAAGCCATATAGAGCTTTGTTGAATCTGAAATCATGTGTATCCCTACAATTTATATCGAATCCTTCTATTTTTTCAATATATACTTCTTCATCAATGGTTCCATTTAGAAAGGACTTCTCTTTAGTGCGAATTTTTGGACTTTTCGGTGCAGGAATTCAGTGGAAACATTAGAGGTGAAATATTGATTTGTGTTATTTAAACTGGTTTTTTTACTATATATATGGATTAAACACCGTGAAAAACCCTTAGGGAACGTTGATTGTGCAGGGGTTACCCATAAATCTTGTGATTTCAATAAATTCTTGCCAGATTTTAGAGAAAATAAACCAGAAAAATCCATCAGAAACATTTCCAAAAAGTCCAATTAAATGAAACTCAATTTAGAAATGTTTATTTGACATCCATTTGATGGATATTCCATCCCATAGTAGCAGTTAGTGAAACCAAAGGTCTAATAGTAGTATACCTGATAGTTGGAGAAATTTTTTCTTCCTAATCTATTCCTTCCTTTTGTGAGAAACCCCTTGCAACAAACTTGGCTTCGTATTTTCCTATGCTTCCATATAAGATATGTTTAATTTTTGAAATCCATTTGCAAGTGAAAACATATTTGTCACTTGGTTTAGGAATGATTTCCAAAACCCCACTCTTCATGATGGATTGATATTATTCCTGCATTGCTTTCTTCCATTCTTCTTGATGCACAAATTCTTAACTCAAGATATGGGCTTTGATTAACTTCTCATGTATGCTACATATCTTGAGTATCTTTTTGTTATTTTCTTTCTCTGAAAGTTCGTTTATTTTACCCATGTCCTTCGACATCTGCAAGTGTTTCTTTTAAACAATTTGGCCTCTTCCTTGTTTCAGGAATGATTGTAGGTTGAATAGGATCTCTTGGTCCTTCTTCTTCTTCTTCTTGGTTTGTAGGTACATTGTCATGATGCTCTTCTTAGTCTTCAAATAACAGTAGATCTTCTTCATCGGATTCGATTGGTATATCCTTCAAAATTTTGTAGTCCCGGTTTTCATCAAACTTGCTAACTTCGATTTGCCTTCCTTCCTTGATGTATATTCTATAATTCATTGATGAAAGGCTATAAAAAACGAATATACCTTTTATACTTTTAGAGTATAACTTCTTTCTCTTGTCTAAACATGTATGTATGCAGGACACCCAAATATTCAACAATGGTATACACATGGCTTCTTCCCTATGAATTATTTTTTCGATGTAATATTATCAAGGATTCTATGAGGACTTATAATTTTGTATGTATACTGTTGTCATGGCTACTTATCCCCATAGAAATTTTTATAGATCTTTGATCAAATATCATAATCCTTACGCATTCTTCAATGATTATATTCTTCCTTTCTGTTACTCCATTCTATTCGGGGTTGTAGGTAACAATGAGCTCCCTCTTAATACCTACTTCTTTACAATATGAAACGATTTATTTTGAAGTTTATTCCCCTCCATGGTTGGATCTCAGAGTATTTATCTTTCTTTCAGTTAAGGTCTCAACTTCGAATCTAAATTTCTTGAACTTTCCAAATACTTCATCTTTTTTCTTTAGAGGGTAGATCCATTTCTTTCTGGAGTGATCATCAATAAAGGTCACATAGTAAATATGGCCTCCAATAGATTTATTATACATGGTCCCACATACATCAGAATGAATGAGATCTAATATCTCCTTAGACCTTGTGTTGCTGCTTGTAAAAGGTTTCCTAGTATTCTTTCCCAAAGCACATCCCATGCATACTCATTCATGATCTTCCTTGATGTTGGGGATGGACTTTACCATTTGACTAAGAGAGGGTATTATATTGTAATGAATATGCCCATATATTCTACTCAAAGTTTGATATGATGAATCTCCATGTGAACTAGAACTTGAGGAGATGGTGTTATAACTCTATATATTATTCCTTCACAAAATTTCATAACCTTTTCCTTTTCAATACTCGAATCCTTTCCCCAAACCAATGCTTTAACATCTACAAAAACAACCCTATCTCCTTTATCTTCTAAAAAATAAATGAAAATTAAGTTATTTTTCCAACCTAGAACATAGAGGATGTCATTGAGGTGTAGCTTTTCTCCACTTTCCAACTTCAATGATGTATATCCAAGGCCCTTAATTGCATAATTGTTGTTATCTCCTAGATCCACTGCATGTGATGATGGTTCCCTTGATAGAGTATCAAGTTGTCCACTTTATCCCGTCATATGTCTTGAGGCTCCACTATCAATGATCTATGTGTTTTCATCATCAAGTGTACCTATAACTGAAGCAAATAATCTTCACTCTTGACTCTCCTAGATAGATTGTAGATGATCCTTCTAATCTAGCTTTCTGAAGCTATCACGATATTGAGTCCCATGTTCAAGTAAATTTCCATTGAAGGAGTAACCTTCCCTTCCAAGATTGATTTTCCTTCCTTCAAATGATAGCCAACAAAGTGATCTTCAACTAGCCCTTCTTTCACCTTAGCTCTTATACCATGTTGAGAAATCAATGCTTATAGGAATTAGGGTTTGATTCATCTTTCTTGATAATTACTTGTGAGTTATGTTGGCTTATTTTACATCTTTATTGGTTTATATTTCATCAAGAAATTACCAAATTAAATGTATATTAAAGCCACAAGAACAAGAGACACAAGATGTAGGCACTTAGTAAGGGCGAAACCCCTCCAAGGGGAAAAACCAGTCCAACTCTTCCACTAGTAGATTCAAATCAAGATGGGACAATCCAATACCCTTTAGACCTAGAAAAATACCTCCTCCAATCACTAAGTCAACCCTTCCTTCCAATAGATGACCCATGTCAAAGTCTTCAAGTGACAACTTTTGAGTAGCAGCTAAAATCCAGAATTCTGATCCCCAACTACAATTTTTTTCCCCCAGCAACATAATTTTGGGCCTGTAGTAAACTCAAAATTTTGGCCCCGGCTACAACCCAAAAAATTTACATGTGTGAGAGATAGATTGCCCAAGAACTCGATTTAGGTCTTCCAGCTTCTTCTATACTTCTCTAACAACTTTTCTCTTTTTTCTTTTTTTCTTTTTTTCTTTTTTTCTGCTTCTTCTTCTTGTAGATCAAACTTGTTGAGTGTGTGCCAAATAGGTTGAGTTTCCTCTCTTTATATATAGCCTTTCGGATGGGCCGAATAGCCTTAATTTAGGTATACTTCATGAGGACAGGGACAACTTGGTGTGGAGGTGACAAATGACCTTTTTGAGTTAAAAAAAATCTTTTTACATGATACAAAAGCCCAAGAAGGGTCTCATAAAAATTATAATTACTCTATTGAATCAAGAAAAAAACCTAGAAGCATTCAATGGAGGCTTTGACTAGAATTTTTTGACCCAAGCATGAAACGCATGCTTTAATAAGTCATTTTCATTTAATAATAAAATTTATTTTGAAAAAAACAATTATGAAGATCGACACTAGTTACATTCTTCAACAAGAGAGTCATATGAAATGTACTCAACTATTATTCTCTTAATCTCTTGGCCTTCTATGTCCTGCAATATGCCACTGTTAGTTATGTAAAACATAATAAAGAACATACCTCATGGTATCTCAGGGGTGGCTATTACATATGCATAGGCCAATCCACATTAGCACGATACAACATCACAAGCATAACAACTCATACATGGATATCATAACCATAAAAATAAATAAGAAACTTGCATGCATGATAAACACATAGACAACTGACATGTACACATAAAATATGCATTTACCCTGAGATCCAATGCTGCAACCTCGCTCTGATACCACCCTGTAACCACCCCATTGCACATTTACTCGCTTTTACAAGCCATCCATGTAAACATGAGTTGAGAGTTACTCTGACATGACCCAACATCCATTTCTAGTTATGAAAGTGGGGTCTACTATCTAAAAACTTACTAAAACCTCTTAGGGACATCATATCACCTGGGTGTCGTACCACAACCTTTGGTGCTCAGACCTTGAGTTGGAACTTCTTTTTAACTAAGCTCACAACACATATGCACACATAATACGATGTGAGTGTGGTTGGAAGGATCCAAACACACACACACACATTCCCTCCATGCGGTTGCATCTAAAATCTCCTAGTTCCATGCTCGCAACTATGAAATTAGTGCCACATTTTTAGGGCTAGCATAGAGGCCATTTCCCATAAAAACCCAAAACTTTCCAGAATCAAGTTTAAAGTGATAAAAAGTGATAGGTAGATAATTTACTTGGTAAAACGTTGGATATCTGATGAAAATTCAATTGTTTTCATATATATGATGAACACAATTATCATCATGTATCTTACTAACATATTGTCGAATATCCAATGAAAGTTGGGGATTTAAAAAAAATACAAAAAATGAAAGTAAAATCCAACAATACAACTGAACTATCTGAGTACAATGTCATATGTTCTGCCCATATGTACTACTGATGCATCTCAAAAGTATAGATAACCTATGAATAAATTATGTGAGATTCAGGTTGTGGGATATAAGAATGAGATTCTACTTGAAGTGGATCCCTCATTCGCATGTAAAGGAAATGATATGTTTAAATGACCAAGTATGGGACCATGTGGGAGTAAAAAGGGATTACACTGGGTGTTCAACCCACATATGAATGAAACATACAAGTATAAAATACTTGGGAGCATTATGTAGGATAGGGAAAAAACAAAAGTCATTCAAAAACTTGCATGTGAAGGAAAATGAATAAGTATATAAATGGTGCAATCTATATCCTACAGAAATGTTAGTGCAACATGTTGTAGAAAAAGAGGGGTTGCAACCTGCATACAAATAAAAGTGAAGGAATAAAGGGTTTTTGGGGTAAATGAAGTAAATAAAAGAGGTGTTCAACAATATGCAATCATAAAATGGTTAATTATTGGGAAAAGAGGAGGTTGAAAATCAAAAGAAAGTATGATGGTTTATAAGGAAATTGATCAACACATGTTAATAAACATTTGGATGCAATTATGGGATAATAACACCTTGTGGATTGTTGGGAATCCAAAGGATCTGATCCATAAGGCGGATAGAGTCATTAAGAGGAGGAAAAATTCATGGGTTATTTTAACAACATGAAAAATATACATAGAAGAAGGGAAGAATATATAGGAATGTATAAAAATTTAGAAGAAGAAGTTTTTGAGATGTCACATATTTACAGGAAACCTCTGAACAAAATTGTTCATGTCCTTGAGAAGGTAAGATTTTAATGCATAAAATTTCTCTGTTTGATATGGTCCAAGCCAAAGGGCTTCAAACTTTGTATGCAGGGACAAATTTTATTTCGACTTGTTCCATAATAACACCAATTGATATTTTTTAAAATTCTTCAAGATAGAACGTTGATAAAAAAATTATTAACTGTTTGTTATCCCTTTTGCATATTATTCATTACTTGAATACATTTTTCTTCCAGATGAAGAAGATGATAAAACCTCATATAAAGTGAAGTAATGTCTCTTTTACCATCCATCCAAGTAGCAATGGATAAAGCAATCAATTTTAAATGAATAGGAGGTCTAGCATCTTTTATATATACCAACATGCAAGGTGATTTCCTTTTGATTTTCTTTGGATTAATTTTATTTGTCCAAAGTGCCTTCCATAATTTTTATACCGATTTCTATAATTTGAGAAAAATATTTTCTTCAAATTTGAATCAATGACTTATTGGTGGATTCAGCTAAACCATTTCCTCGAGGGTAGTAGTTTGATATTTGTCCCTTCAATATTGCATATTCTCCACATAATTGTATAAAACTGGATCCAAAAAATATATAAACATTATAGTCTAAGTAAATATTGATGGCCACCCACCTCATCCACTGACTCACTGATTCTATATATTATTGACAATTTTTCTATAGTCTTTTGGGCCCCAAACTTCCAGTGCCATTTTTTATGCCCTAAATGATGTTCTTTGGCAATTCAAGGGGCCATGGATTTCCATAGTATTCCTTGGTCCTAATAGAAAGTTGTATTCCTTGAATAGTTCTTTCCAATGCGTTATTGTGCACCCCAAATGGATATTATATGAAAAATTTGCGCCCCTAGGAAGTTTATGTACCAATTGACCACCTCCAGGCCTACAAACCTTTTGGAACTTCATCTTCTATGGGTACATTTTTGAGTCTATAGGATTATTTATTTACGTTAAAATTCAATTCGTCCAACATATTATAATATCTTTTTTCAAGTGCATGTAGCCGCAATCTATCTCTCCCTGTCTCTCTTCAAATATAGTTACCGCCATTCTAACCATTATGTGTTCTATATTATCCTATTATTTAATTTATCAATAGAAGTTTTTTTTTCATGATATTAGTGTACTTATGTTATGCTTCTCTATGTGTGTTTCATTTCCTTTATTTCCTTTCATTTCATTCCTTATGCAACCCTAATTAGTGGTATTAGAGAAATTATCACCTTGTTGTTTCTAGGTGCATGTCCGTAACAAGGTTAGGTTATAAAGAGTTGGGTCTCGGGCTAGTTTATCTTGGGAATAATCACTCTCACCAACCCAAGCTACCTCCCATGGTGAAAGAAAAGAGAGATGATGAAGTGGGATACCTTATCAATTTGTTGCTCAAGCAAGCACTCACATGACAAAGGAATGAGATGATAAACAATTTTCTGAGATCCTTTAACGACTTCCATTGACAACCAAGGCACTTTCAACCAACAGTAATTTTGGAGTTGTGACACCATTCAAGGTACATGATAACTTTGATATCCCCTTATTTGAAGGCAAAATAGATGAATATGCTTTGGAGAAATGGTTAAATATGTCAGATTACTATTACTCTATCCAAAAAAAAATCAATAATGAAAATATCACATTTTCACTTAAGAAAGCCCTTCCCTATCTTGAATATTGGTGGGAAGGTTAATGAAAGAGAAAAAATGAGGAATATTTTACGATATTCAAGGTTCACCCACTTGGGAAGCTCTTGTTGATTCCCTTGAGGAGGAATTCTACCCTATAGGGAACTACAATGTTCAATACATGAGTTGGACAATCCTACATCAATAGAGAGATTGGACTGTGTCATAATACATTAATATTTTCTATAGCTTACACTAAAAGCTAGGTATCGGAGACCTGAGTGACACTTGGTTCTGAATTATTGTAGTTGTCTACATTTATACATCCAAATGGATATGGATTTCTTGGAAATATCCTCACCGAGAGCTACTTATTGATATGCTATCAAAATTTAGCATAAATTGAAACAAAGAAATAATTAAAAGTTCTAGTATACAAATCCACTACAACAAGAGCCTATAAAAGGTGGCCCAAACTTGTAGAAAAGAGAATGGGGAGGTAACCTCAGTAAAACCAACCCAAGTCATAGATAAATAAGGGTAATCAGAAGTTGAAAAATGACATAGAAAGTGGTTTTAGTTCAATAAATCCCCTGGAAAAACACCGATGAATGTCACTCAAAAAAATCATTGTTGGAGGAGCTTAAAGAAAAGGATATATAATATTTTCTCTAATTTTATTTTTTAATAGAATAAAAGAAATCACATAATCTATTTAGAACCTAGTTCTATCATTGTGACTAAAAAGGTTCAACTAGAAGAGCTAAAAGAGCTGGAAGAGGGGGAGCACATCTTCGATTCATAGATGTAGGTGAAGGGGACACCATTGCATTTCATCATTAAGAGAGATCTAGAAGAACATGATCCCAGCTAAGATCATCAAGAGAATGAATTTCTAATAGTGTCACATCCCCAACCTTACATCATTCATTGGTTGAGCTATGGATGAGATATATGTGTCATCCAACAATGTTGTATGTCCTACAACATCAAGCCTTTCAAACATGAGGTAATTTGTGATGTTTCCCCACTCAAAGTTTGTGATATTAATTATGACAACCTTATATGTGTAAAAATCATGTTTTTTATGAGTCTCGTTCCCGTAGTGTCATTTTTACTCTAGGAGGTCAACTCTATAGGTTACCAAAGGTAGTTCCAAGTACTGGAATTTCATTGACCTTAGCAAAATAGTGCTGAAAGGTAATCTCTCAAACCAAAAAGTTTTTCTTGTTCGTGGTTTATTTATAAGATGAAATGAATGTGATTGCATCCAATATAGCCACAACATATGGCCTATCTAAAGAAAAAAATCATGTGGATAATATTGTAGAGACATACAGAGATATATTCTCTACTTATGGGGGAGACTCTGCACTGCCAGGTCAAACACTCAATTGACTTGATACTTGGTGATCTTTACCTAATTGCCCAATGCATAGATGCTCTCTCTTATGAAATGAGGAAATAAATTTTAAAATTCATGAGATCATCCAAAACGATGACATTTCATTGGTATCGTCACCTTGCGGGAGTCCAATTTGTGTTGGTGCAGAAGAAGGATGGGACATGGAGACTCTGCATTGATTATAGAGATCCAAAGAAAATCAATATCAAGAACGGATACTTGATCCCTTGGATTTATGATCTTCTTGATAAGCTTAGTGGTTCCAATTTCTTTAGTAAGATTGGTCTGAAGGCAACCTACCACTAGGTCCCAATTGAATAAATAAACATATGGAAGACAACCTTTAAATCTAAATTCCCTTTGGCTTGACTAATGCTATAGAAACATTCATGAGATGATGTATGATATCCTATAGTCATTCACAAACATTTTTGTAGTTTTATATTTTGATTTTCCCTTGGCACTTCAAAATTAGGTCTATCTCTAATACACAATCAAAAACACATTGAAATACCACAACTCCACGCACTTTGCATAATGGAAATTTAACAACAGTGAATAAATGAAGTATACAATAGATTTACAAACCCAAAACTTTCTTGTGTTACAACTTTAATACAACAAACATAGGGCTCATGTACTAGGGATCATGGCCGTTACAATTAGCCCTAATACAAGGAAAAATAGGGCTTGATCTCAACAACTTATGATTCTCAATCTTCCAAATAAGAAGAACAACTTGAATTACTAGCTAGATAAGCGCTTACACCATCCATTTCATTCCACTTTTCTTAAACACCTGGCATGTCCTTTGCTACCTATACACACAATGAATATGTTGGTCCAATGCCTCTTCCCTAGCTACTCACAAGGTCCTCTTTTGCTTCATATTGTATTTCACATACCAACTCAACACTCCCTTATTTCAGTGATCTAAGTTGATCCAAAGACACTAATCTTAGGCTCCAAAATTTTTCTCTCTAACAATGAATTTAACTCTTCAAATATTTGTACATAGGGCTTCAAAAAAATACCTTCACACAGTATCTTTACACCATTAAAGTGACTGAACATAAGATACAAAACTAGGTCTTTTCGCCACTTGAATTCACTCTTGAATTAAATGTTAAATACAACCTTAACCAACAATCCTAGCACACCACTACAGGAAAAATTTCACACATGCACTTAAACAACTCATCTCCAATGAATAAACCATTCTTTCTTCACTTTATGACAACCATTCTCTCTGTCCCTTCTTTAGTCCTCTGTCCATAACTTGATCTTGTTTCGACCCTCTTTAGGATCATATACCACCATAGAACTAGTGAAAAATTACTTAGGATTTGCATCACTAACACAAAGACTAAATAGAACTCATAGTCCCTTTTCTCAGGGCGCTGACCCTCTCTTTTATAGAAAAAAACTTAGAGTGAGTTTCAATAGACTTGGGAGATACTTAAATGTGACTAAAAAAACCTAGAAGGAGCCCTAACTAGGGTACAATACACACATAATTTCTACCTCAAATATGCCAATTCAGACCCCATTTAAGGCATGAATAAACACAGATAAATTCGTCTTACTCCTGGGAAATATCAGCCACCAAAGAGATAGAAGATAGACCACGAAATGCTCCATCTTCTTTCCTCCTTAAGGTCTGTGCCACTCCTACTTGAGAAGATATGTTAGGCTTGATACTAAATGAGATCAACTTTACTTCTACTTATAGTATCCTTAGTGGAGACACTTTTACACCAAGGGTTACATCCTTAAGCCAAGCTGACCTGAGCCTAATTGCTCAAATGCCATTATCATAAGGAATAAATTTTATTTCATTGACATTTTCCCACGCCATTGTAGAATTAGGTTCCCTTTATCCCATCAAAGGTTCCCCTCATGCATCTAATATTATAAACACTAATTTTATCTTGGGTCTTTCTCCCATAGCTTTGGGTATAAATCTCACTACTAGGGTACATTTCCCATAAAACCACATTCCCGTGCGTTAAATCCTCACAAACCCAATACCCCAAGGGCTGTGGGAGTACCTCCCAAGTTACACATTTAAAAAATATATTTGGATTACATCATCATCTTTAATTTAATGAAGGAAGAACACTTGTAACATATTCAATAGGTCCTGAGCACCCTACAACAACACAAGTTGTATTACAATCTAGAGAAATTCTCATTTGGTTTGCATATAATTAAATATTTGATAGGTTCAATAAGACATGTCCCATCCTTCTTTTACACCAACACATTTGAGAAAAAACAAGGTTGAATAAGACATGTCTCTTGATGCCTTCTAGCATGACCATTAAAGAACCATAGGATAGTTTTTTCCTTGATAGTTTATCTTCACTTTATGATACCAACTATCATAATATAAGATTAAAATACTAGGTTTCTTAGTATAGTATATATTTCATTACAAGAGAATGTGGGTATCAAATTAAAGATATCTACATTGCTCTATCCCAAATGAATGAGAGGATGAATGTGGGAATATGAGTTTGGTTCAATGTTTGAGAAACTTCAATCAAAAGCATCCATGGTCTTGGGATGATACCTTTTTTTATTATTAATGTTTAACACTCCTATGACAATTCTCACAACGTTTCCACCAATATCCGTTCCCCCTTCAAATCTATTTAGGGAACCTTTAAATAATGCATACAAACAACCTAAAGGAAACGAAATACCATCCTTGAGTGATGTACTAAAGACAAAATATCATTGGAAGGATCATATAGGAAACTTTGTAGGCTTCAGAGAGATTGGAGAAATATTAGGAGGAATGAAAAGGCTATAAAGGATGAAAATGTGGTTCAAAATACTTTTAAAGTTGGATATCAAGTAATTTTGCACTCAAATAGAAAAAGGTTATAGGTGCCAATAGAGAAAATCAAGGCCTGAAGATATGGACCCTTTGAAGTATCATGGTAGGTAGGCAACACTTTTTACAAATTTGATTTTGCTCTCATGTGCATTTACTCCATATTAAATGTGGAGAGCCCCAAATTTTATAGTTTATCTATGCTTGATAAGGATGAAGAGGGACATTGTATTTGTTTATAGTTTTTTTAAAATATGTTTTGGGATGTATTGGGATTTTTCATATATGAGGACAAGTTTTCCAGAATCATAAGCTCTCATCTACAACTATGGATAAAATACAATGAAAAGTTAAAAATATAATGGTATTACTTTTGATGGCTTTGAGTCTTTGTTCCAATTGCTTATCTTTTAAACAAGATGTTTCAACAGCTTCTTTTTTTGCAAGATGTTCTAGTTGCTTTTTTTTTTGCAGGATGTTCAATTCAATTTTATTGGATGTCTTGGAAAATGTTGGAAGATGTTATTTGCAAGATGATTAAGTGGCTAAATGAATTTTGTAGCTACAACCTCAATTTATATTAATCAATGAAATTAAATGTTTTCGTTGTGATAAAGCATGGTCGATAGCACAAATTCAAAAGTAAATTTCCAATCATATCCCACCTTAATTTCTCTTGAACTCTTTGCAATAATTTCTTTAATTAATTAAATCAAAATCTAACTCTTAGGTGACTTACGTGTTTTCACTTACAATTTTGTTACAATTTTGTTGGTGTAGGAAGAGACTAATTCTATGTACTAAAGTTAATTATTGGATGGTGTCAAATGGATTTTATAGAATCATATTCATTATTGTTGTTGTTGCCATGGTGAAAACATTTAGAGAAATTTTTTATGCTTATGGTGTCGACATGAGTGAATTCACATAGATATTCAGGAAAATCATATTAGATTCATAAAATACATTAGTGGTTTAAAGTAAAATTACTTTCATTACAAACTCATTGATTCACAAATTAATGAATGCAATTAAGTGATGGATATGTGGAGGCCTTTAAATGTTTTTCAATTTTTATTTTTGTTACTTTGATAGATTCAAATATTTTGTTTACTTTTATTTTTTAAATTAAAAATATAAATTTCACAATTTCAATTTGTGAGATTCATAAATCTAGGGTTTTAAGGTTTTATCCCCAACCCCTGGTCAAATGGCTCACAAGAGTTATTACCGATAGCTAAGCTGAAAGGCACTTAAGTCCCCAAGGCAGGATGCGATGGGGCTATTGATGATTGAGTGTCGATACATCAATCTATCGTAGTCACTAGTTATGAAGAAAATCTTATCGGTGCTAATAGAACTCAAAAGGGATATTACTTGACATGGAGTTCTTCTAGTTAAGTCACTATTGTCCGTTGGTTCACTGAGATGCCAAGCATTAGGGTATCAGGTTTACAAGAGGTGAAGGTGAAGTGCCTAAACAATAATACTAATAAAACCCACTGGTATTTAGAATGGTTGTAATTTTTCAGAGAAATATCCATTGATTGTCTTCGTACCATGGTTTATTAAGGTCTAAAAGTTGCATTGGAGGATTGTTGATGAATCACTCGATATCTAGTTCTCCACAACTTGATAGCTCACATCTAATCTTGAATAAATTTCCATCTAGGTAATGCACTTTTTTCGATAGTTGACATTCTTTTACACTTTTAGTGGGTTCCATTAGTATCGAGACTTGTTTGCACTCACACACCTCCTGCTCACCTGACACCTCGATACCTAATAATATGAAAGCTTAATATGTTGTAGTTAAATCACACTGAATTGTTCATGTATTTTTCTTTACTTGGCATCATCGATAATCGTGATAAGAAGACAACCTATCATTGAAATGATGGAACTAGCTGGAATCTATAAACTATTTCTTGCAAAATAATTTTGGAGATAACTTGATAACAATCTGATAGTCACCACATACACAAGAATTATTTATCACACCAATAGGGGTTCCTTTGGGTGTGCTTATAAGAACAATAATGGCCAAATTATCACTTAGATGAATAAGAATGTGTTCCTTATGCTCCTCATCCACATCATAGAGAACAAAATTTCTGTCAGGCACATATTCTCCATCTTTCCACTATAGGGTGAGATTGTACAATATTCCATTGATGCTTGGGGTTATAATTATACAAGGAATTTTGTTTCATGCATTCTTAGCTTTATGCCCCTACTGATTCTGCAAGCACCAACTAGTGCATCCCATACATGGCCATCAGGTTCAGTTAGCATTTTCTACTAAATAACACGATTATCGGGTTCTGTTAATCAGTGGGGGTTTGTTTCATAACCCATCACTTTGATCCTCATATGTCTCAAGACTTGAAATCTCGATCACTTTAACTTATCACTTGAGTATGACATGTGTATATTGTCTCTAACATGTGCTAATATCAACGACTAACAAATAATTGGTCATTCTCAATTAAAAAATGTGACAATTAGATTGCTCCCTTAAAATCATAAAAATATAACAAATTCTAATTTGATGATAAATATGGCCTGCGACACTTCCCACACTGTCGAGATTTATTCCCATGAGTTCATCGTATACTTATAACAGATCATTCCATTTCAGAATTGAACATGGACCTTGAACAAATACCAAAGCAGAATTGATTGTTGTTTGGGCACTCATGATGCTTGCCAAATTAAGAAACATAAAAAATATCCTCATTATGGATGATTCAAAATATGTTATTGATTGGTTTCTAGGAGAGACTCATTGTAAGGTTCTAAACCTAGTAGTGTGGAAACATAAAATTGAGGATTTAAAATCCCATTTCCAAGATATTAGATGCCATCAAATATATAGAGAATTCAATAGCACAACATACAACCTTTCAAAAAGTGCATTAGAGTTGGACCCATGCATAATTATATATGAATACTTTATTGGTAACCAGGTTCAAGGTACTCACGCCATTCTTATTTCTCATATGAACTAACTTTTAGTGCACAACCTCTAGGTGACAAATGGTAACTTCAACAATACCAAATTAAATATTTCAGGCCTAACATGGGAAGATCTTGATCTAGAGAATTCAAATTAGTGATTTTTTGTAACAAGAATTTATTGTATATAGATGGGCTTACTTCTCTGTTGTATTACCCTTCTAAGGATCTAAAGTGTCTCGTTTTTCTTGGGTCTTGTAGATACATGTTAACTATTTTTTTCCAAACAAATGAAAAATACAACCTTGAGATGTTTCATTGGTGAATTCTATCAAAATTTTGGAAAGATGTAATCAACAAAACTGTACTTCTTTTTATTTCAAATAAATAACAAAAAGTAATATTTACAGTGAAAACTGTATACATGTTGACTCTAGTCACATTGTTACATTGACATTAGCCAAATATTAAATCATTAAACATAATGGACAAGATTTATCCTCCATAGACTATTTTTAGTCTAGTGGACTTTAAAATATCATTCATTCATAGTCATATCATACATAAATTTTAAGAAAAACCTGATGTCAAGAGTATAATGGAAGTACTAGGTAAACAAAGTAAAAATTTAAAAACAAATTCACCCATCGTAAAAATTTAAAAACATATTCACCCATCAAATTGGATGTTTTAAACAATTTTATTGTCATTAATAAATATTTAATCAATGGAAACAAAACTTATTGGGCGAGAGGCGCTCTCCAACTCTCCAACCCAGTCTGGAAGAGATGTTGTAAGGTTATGTTATTTTATGTGATGATATGTTATGTTATGTAAATATTGGTCAAATTAGATAACAATTAAACTAAAATACAATTAAAAAAAATTTAAAATAAAATAAAATAAATAATTATAATTATCAATTATTAATAAAATTAATAATTATAATTATCAATTGTTAATAAATAAATCAGCCTACATCCATCTTAGCTCCAGATCCATAGAGTACCTAGAGGGATCAAATATCTTGACGTGCAAATCTCTTTTGGAGTGAAACCAGATTTGATTTCTCTTGACCCTTGGTAGATTTGGAGTTAAGATGGACCTAGGTTGGTTTTCAAATTTAACAATTTAGAAAAATTCCTTTATTTGATATTGCTAGGAGAGGTGTATAGAAGAAATGCCATGTTCTGTCATGTTATTTAAACATTTTGACTCAATCAAATTAGGCAAAAATAAAATTTAAATTAAAATAAATACTAATAATAATCAAATTATTAATTAAAACATTTTGATTCCATCACATTACATAAAAATAAAATAAATAATTATAATTATAATTAATTTGATGTACAACCCTCTTTTAAAATAAAAGGAAATGTGATCCCTCTCAACACTGGACACTCGGTAAATCCCAAGTTAAAATAAATTTAAGCTTAATGTAATTTAAATAGAAAATATCACCAATTATTATGGATATTTAACCATTGTTGAAAATAAATCATCATTGTGGCAACATTAAATGTTGTGCTTATTGATCGTACAACAAGAGATCTTAATCATCCTTATCTATACTTAATTTATACTAATATTTATTAATATTCCATTAATAAACCTTCATAGGATAGATGATTACTTGTGGAATTTTCAAATTTAGATGTAAGATGAAATATAACGACAACCAATATTAGTGCTTCTTTGGTTTAAAGATTATACCACCCACCATTGTACACAATAGTGGAAGACTTGCTTGGAGAGTGGATAAGATTTGTGCCCTTGAATTTGATGTTCACATTTTTTTTGTTTTCTAGAAGTATTTGACAATGAATAGAAATGTCAGTGATACGTAAAAAGATTTTAATCTATTTGATATTTAATAATTTAAATTAATTATAGCAATTTTCAATGGCTCGTTAAAATTGGTATTTTGAATAGAATATTCTTATATATTTTGATGAATTGAATTTTCTCATATAAGGAAAGATAAGATTATCGGTTTTCTCTTTGTGGGGTTTTGACACAATAAATTTTGGTTTCTTGTTTCTTTTGTGATTTTTATGGTTTTAGTTAAAAAAAAATATGTGTATTGTTTATTGGAATGTTATAAAGAAGTCAAATTGTATCATTGAAATTATTTATTAGTTTAAAAAATTGTTCTAATTTTACTTGTTACTAAAAAATGTTCTTGAGAGTTAAAATTAGCAGATAATTTTTTTCCCTTATTGATTAAAAATTGTTATACAGGGAAAACCAATTGAAGTCGTTGCCAATATGATTAAGAACCAAAGTATCATTTACACTGGCAGAAGTAAAGGCATCGGAGCGGCGGTGGTGACATGATAAGAGAAATTTCCAAAGCTGTGGGAGTGATGCTCTACGACTTGTCAACCACAACCATAAGAACAACTTTAATTGAAAGATCAGCTGAAGTATATGTAATGAATTGTAGCAGGTATTATATCACATAGCATTAGGAACTTTATATATAATTTTCAAAATTGTTTCCCAGCGCAAGTTATGAGAGACGAGATTGAAGTGAAGTCATAGCACAAAATCTAATATAAAAATGAATCATGCTTCTTTGGAAGTTTGAGAAATTAGACCTTCAAATGATTGTGAATCCGAGGGGCTTGTGGTATGTTAAACGTTGTGGGATTTTGTTCCTTCTGATTCTCTTCTCCCTCCATTTGAGAACCTCCAGGATTGTGTCTCTGAATGTTGTCGGGTCTCATCCATTTCTTCATCCTCAACATCTGAAGATGGAGGATCTGGGAATTTCCATCGCATTTGCTTTGGTTGTCTTTTCTTCTTCTTTTTCTTTGCTTGATTGCATGTATTATGCAAGTGCCCTGTTTGATGGAAGATCCTGCACCTAAAAGTAGTATTTTACAAATCTAACCACTGTGTCCACCTGAAATCTTGATGCCTAAGATGAATACGACCAAGAATTATAATGCAGGGGCATCTGAGCCGATCTGAATTCAAATTTAGATCCAAAACTGAAGAGGCGGTTTTGCGAACCATTATGCAAGCTAGGGCAAAAATTAGTTAAAACCAATTCTTGATCCTTGTAAAACATATAAAAGAGAAGCCTGTATTGTATGAGAGGAGAGTGAACACAATGTAACCAAAAAAAGGAATTGGGCTAAGGCTGAAATGCCTTAGATGTTTGTAAGCGATATTTTTATATAATAGAAAGATTGAATTGTGGATTTCTGCGTATCTGTATATGCATATTGAGTTATTTATAATTTAGGTTATGGAATTAAATTGACTGCAATCAAGAATATTAGTCTTTGTATAAAACGAGTTTTTTTCTTCGAATGCGTTGAGTTCATGCTCTCTGGATATGAATTAACGTGCAATTGATCCTGTGTAGAAGGGTCTGAAAAGGTCGAAGAATTCGATGTTAATCTCTGGTCATGAGTATGTTTGAATTCTGCAGTAAAGAGATCTGTTGTAACCTGGTTGGCATCGTATTGTAATTAGTGGATTGGTATAGAGTTGAATCAAACCCATCCTTGAGGTGGAAGGGGCGAAGAGTTAGAACTGTGCAAAGTATAGAACCCTGAGATGAACGCAATCTGTTTTGCTGTGTTAGTTTTGAGGGAATTCGTTTTGAAATATTCAAACCATTCGATTTTATTTGATGAAGATCGAACGGGGGTGATGTTGGAGCCTTATGGAGGCTTAAATCTTAAAGGAACGATTTATATTACAGATTGTGGCTGAATGGATTTTGACTTCCGATTGAAAGCGCATGTAGGTAAAATCATGGGTTTTCGTTTATTAAAAATCTCTGTTTTATTTAAATTCTGATATTAAAAGAGGGCCGCATGTATTGATTCCAAGACTACGGAATCATGGGTTCTGTTTAAATTGTTTTCGATATATTGAAAGAGGTGCAGCAGAAGCAAAATGGGCCATAACCCACAGGCCCCAGGATCGAAATTGCAGGTTATGAATCTGCAACGTTAACATAGTTTTTGAAGGTTGTAGGTCCATATGTTTAATTGAAAGGTGAACTTTCTTATTGTGGGTTCACTTTTCGTCAAGTGGTATCAGAGTGGGAAAGGATTCCTACGGAGAAGAAGTTCATGTACAGAGAAGGAGTTTGCGAATGAAGAGGTACAGTTTTATGAAGTTTTGTGAAACTTGTGATTTTTATGTTTTGTGAAGGTAGCAACAGAGGAAGGTGAGAAGATGCAACAACCTAGAGCAGGGAGTGCTCAATTGGTTCGAGAGGAGAGAACCAGAGAGATGCCAAAAGACTAAGCTCAGGAGAGAAGCTTGGTGAGGTGTCTAGTAGCAGGGACGACTTGCTATTGTAGAGGTTTCATTGTAGCTCACGATGGACAATTCCACAAAGGATGTGGGTAGAATTGTCCAGGAGTGTTGCTACAAGAAGATCACATGGAGTAGTTCCACAGAAGAATTTCTGATAGTTGTAGAAGAAATATGACCAGGAGGTCATAAAATTTTGTGCCTTGTGTGTCTAATGCAAGGGCATCTGAGCCGATCTGAATTCAAATTTAGATCTGAAACTAAAGAGGCGGTTTTGCGAACCGTTATGCAAGCTAGGGAAAAAATTAGTTAAAACCGATTCTTGATCCTTGTAAAACATATAAAAGATAAGCATGTACTGTGTGAGAGGGGGGAAAGAAGCCTGTATTGTGTGAGAGGAGAGCGAACACAATGTAACTAGAAAAAGGAATTGGGCTAAGGTTGAAATGCCTTAGATGTTTGTAAGCGATATTTGTATATAATAGAAAGATTGAATTGTGGATTTCTGCGTATCTGTATATTCATATTGAGTTATTTATAATTTAGGTTATGGAATTAAATTGACTGCAATCAAGAATATTAGTCTTTGTATAAAACAAGTTTTGTTCTTCGAATGCGTTGAGTTCATGCTCTCTAGATATGAATTAACGTGCAATTGATGTTGTGTAGAAGGGTCCGAAAAGGTCGAAGAATTTGATGTTAATATCTGGTCATGAGTATGTTTGAATTCTGTAGTAAAGAGCTCTGTTGTAACTTGGTTGGCATCGTATTGTAATTAGTGGATTGGTAAAGGGTTGAATCGACCCCATCCTTGAGGTAGAAGGGGCGAAGAGTTGGAACTGTGCAAAGTATAGAACCCTGAGATGAACACAATCTATTTTGCTGTGTTAGTTTTGAGGGAATTCGTTTTGAAATATTCAAACCATTCGATTTGATTTGATGAAGATCGAACGGGGGTGATGTTGGAGCCTTATGGAGGCTTAACTCTTAAAGGAATGATTTATATTATAGATTGTGGCTAAATGGATTTTGACTTCTGGTTGAAAGCGCGTGCAGGTAAAATCATGGGTTTTTGTTTATTGAAAATCTCTGTTTTATTTAAACTCTGATATTAAAAGAGGGCCACATGTATTGATTCCAAGAATATGGAATCATGGGTTCTGTTTAAATTGTTTCCGATATACTGAAAGAGGTGCAACAGAAGTAGAATGGGCCATAAGCCACAGGCCCCAGGATCGAAATTGCAGGTTATGAATCTGCGGCGTTAACATAGTTTTTGAAGGTTGCAGGTCCATATGTTTAATTGAAAGGTGAACCTGCTTATTGTGGGTTCGATTTTCGTCAAATTCCTTTTCTTAAATCCCTATCCACACATATGCGAGAAAAAGTGAAGATACCTTTGTTGATTCTTTTGCGATCCATCTTTAGGAACCTTCCCAAGTTCCTGATGCCTTCTAGAACCTGATGGTGCTAATAGGGAAGATGAAGGTTATGTAGCCTTACCTAGACTGACATTTTTGTTACCACCATTGTGTTAGCATCAAATCCTGGAAGCCATGGTGTTACAAAGAGACCCGCCCTTCCCCAAAACAATGGTCCTTCATTTATGAAATCTTCAAAGTCTTTCTATTTTTCAAACTGAACCACAAAAAAAAACCTTTGGCACACAGATAAATATCAACATATCTGGTCCAGTTGCGAAAGATCACTCATTTAGATATTCATATTTTGGTCAGTAACCATTAAATAGACCTATGATAGATTTTTCTTGTAGGATATTGAAAATACCACTTACTTCTGGAATTTCTATTGTTAGAGTTGGGGCTTTTTCCATTTTCTCGATGATGTATGGCCTTGGTATTGTCATATTTGGGTTTTTTTTGTCCTGAGTGGAAGAATTCCCCCTTAAATTATCCTTGAATGAGGCTAGATCCTTTCTAGTCAAAGATGATCCAAGTGTGCAACTCGCTCTCGGGGCACCACCTTGCAATCTTAAATTCAGGATATTTGTGGCATTTCTTTGAATGTCGTAGTCCTCCAAATGGAACAAATCCCGCATCAATTTCCCTGAATAAATTAAACTTTGAAAATGAGGAATACGTGTAATATTTAGGATACTCTGTTTCAAATCTGATACTAGATCCGTTCCCCTGACCCTTAGCACTTTTGATTTTCCAGAAATGGTTTTGATAAAAACCTGAACAAACTACTCTAGATCTGCGTCATGTGGTCTCCTTTCTATTTGTCTTTTGTTTAGATCAGTCCCCAAAAAATATTGAGAGTCTTCCTTACAGTTCATATTTGAGGCTACATGACTCTGATATGAGCATATCAATGCCCGAAATGTAGATCTTGAGCTCATTTAAGTCAAATCCCATCAATCTAATCCAACTTCAATCCAAATACAAACACGAAGCTTTACCTGGGATCTAATCTTGCATTCGCCACAACAGGCCGCATCATGCTCGAGATGGTGGGGTTTGGGGACGATGAGGTCATTGATTGCAAGGGATTTCAGCAGCATGTGGTTGGATAGTCCCATGATCGTGTTTCAATTCCCATCGTGATCGATGCCCAACAGCTTCATGATGTCATCTGCTACCTTCTTCGAGCTAAATTGTGTAGTCGAATGCCTTGTTGAGAAAAAAATAGGCCCTGCAACCATAAGGTTTACAAAAACGCGAAAAGACGAAACCATCTCCTCTTCCATCTTCTCAGAAAATCTAACTATTTGCTTGATCCAGATTTATGCAGGAACGCAATAAAATATATAAATATACACAAACACAGAAATGCAACAGAAATAATGCTTCATTTCATTAATATCAAATAATAGAAATATGCTTACAGACAAAATGGAAATAAAATAGCTAGGGCGCTGGTAGCTTATCTCTGAGAAGAGATGTAGTGGCTACATGCCTTTGAACTGAGTTACAATGAGGCTTGAAGGCCTATTTATTGTTGAGAAATAATGAAAAACCCTAAACATCCAAAAACCTATTCGTAGGAGATGAAGCACCAAAACTAAGGGCCTTGTTTGGGTAAATTGGTGTTTCAAATTCCCTGGGTCGTAACTTTGGCATCCTATCTCCATTTGATGCACATGATACATCGTTAGAAATATCTATTCGAGGACTACAACTATAGAGCGCGAATATTTATTCCAAAACAAAATTATATTCATCGGAGAAAAAATGCCCAAAAAACGTTGTTTAGGGCCTCAAAATGGCTCCGGAAGTTCAGTACTCGACAACCTGCTAAAAGTAGTAAGTTGTGCTAAAAGTGAAAAGCTGCAAGAATTGATGGTGCGGGTCCAAATGGAATAGGTGGGTGGCCACCAATACCCACCTGGATCATCACTCGGTAACATGCAATGTATCCTCCCAGATTGGTTTGTTGTTCCCTCCATCTTTCAAAATGAAACCATGATGTTGAGTTGCAAAGGCGGCCATGGATTCCCACTCCTTGAATTATGTGTTCCCTCCAAATTCAGCTATAGTTAGATCATATACCATATCACATTTGTTTCATATATTCTCTTCTTCCGTATGGGCTACCGACTTATAACATTTCCTTTGCAACATCTAGTGCAAATGCTAGTTATTATTTTTACCTTTATAGATTCAAAAATTCTGTTTATTTTTATTTTTTTAAATAAAAAATTTCAATTTGACAATTTCAATTTGTCTAGAGTTTCATAAATCTAAGGTGTGAAGGTTTTAGCCACAACCCCCAGTCAGATGGTCCGACGAGAGCTATTGTCGAGAGCTAAGCTGAAAGGCACTCAAGTCCCCAAGGCAAGACTCCATGGGTATTGATGATTGGGTGTTGACACATCAAGCTATCATAATCACAAGTTATCAATCAAATCTTCTCAGTGCTAATAAAACTCAAAAGGGCTATTAGTTAACATGGATTTCTTCTGGTTAAGTGACTACTCTCCATCGGTTCACTGAGATACCAAGCATTGGGGTATCAGTTTTACATAAGGTTAAGGGGAAGTGACTAAACACTAATACTAACCAAACTCATTGATATTTAGAATGGCTGTCAATTGTCAAAGAAACCTCCATCGTCTACCTCCGTATTATGGTTTATTAAGGTCTAAAAGTTGCATTGGAGGATTTTTGGTGAACAACCCGATATCTAATTCTCGACCACCTGATAGCTCATATCTAATCGTGAATAAATTTCCATTTAGGTTTTTCACTTTTGTTTGATAGTTAACATTCTTTAAAAACTTTAGTGGATTCCATTAGTATCGAGACTTCTTTTCACTTGCACACCTGCTGCTCACCTGACACCTCGATACCTAATAATACGAAATCCTAATATGTTGTAGTTAAATGACACTGAATTTTTCATGTATGTTTATTTACTTGGCATCATCAATAATCATGAAAAGAAGACAATCTATCATTGAAATAATGGAACCAACTGGAATCTCTAGCAACTATTTCTTGTAAAATAATCTTGGAGATAACTTGATAGCAATGTGACAGTCACCGCATACACAAGAATTATTTATCACACTAATGGGGGTTCCTTTGGGTGTGCTTATAAGACCAAATTCAATTTCCAACTTTTCACTATGATGACTGAGAATGTGTCCCTTATGCTCGTCATCCACACCATGGAGAAAAAAAAGTTTTCAGACACATATTCTCCATCTTTCAATTGTAGAGTGAGTTTTTCCAACATTCCATTGATGCTTGGGGTTCTCATTCTACAAGTAATTGTGTTGCATGTATTCTTAAGTCTAAGCCCCTTTTGATTCTACAAGCACCAAGCAATGCATACCATACATGGACATCAGGTTCAATTAACATTTTCTGCTAAATAACATGATTATTGGGTTCCATTAATTTGTGGGGGTTTGTTTCATAATCCTTCACTTTGATCCCATGATGTCTCAACACTCAAAAGTTCAATCCCTTTAACTAATCACTTGAGGAAAACATGTGTATATTTTCTCTAACATGTTCTAATATCAGGGAATGACAAAGAATTGGCCATTCTCAATTAAAAAAGGTGACAATTAGACTGCTCCTTTAAAATCATAAAAATATAAGAAATTCTAATTTGACGATAAATATGGTATGTGACACTTCCCACACTGTCAATATTTATGCCCATGAGTACATTGTATACTTATAATAGATCATTCCATTTAAAATTGGTTTTGGTCATCGAACAAATACCAAAGTAGATTTGATTGTTGTTTGGGCACTCACGAATCTTGCCAAATTAAAAAAACATAAAAAATATCCTCATTCTAGGTGATTCAAAATTTGTTATTGATTAGTTTCTAGGAGAGACTCACCTTGAGGTTCTAAACCTAGTAGTGTGGAAACTTTCCAAGATATTAGATTCCATCAGATATATAGATCATTCAACAGTAAAACAGACAACCTTTCAAAAAGTGCATTAGAGTTGGACCCTAGTATAATTATATTTAAAGACTTGATTTGTGACCAAGTTCAAGGTACTCACTCCATTCCTATTTCTCATGTGAAATAGATTTTAGTGCACAACATCTAGGTGACAAATGGTAACTTCAGCAATACAAAATTAAAGGCTTTAGGCCCAACATGGGAAGATCTTGATCTAGAGCAGTTAAATTAGTGATTTTTTGTAACAATAATTTACTGTATATAGATGGCCTTACTTCTCTGTTGTATTAGCCCTCTTAGGATCTAAAATCTCTAGTTTTTTTTGGGTCTTGTAGATGAAGGTTAACTAATTTTTTCCAGACAACTAAAAAATACAACCTTGAGATGTTTCATTGGTAGGGAGTTCAATAAAATTATTTGGAAATATGTGATCCATAAAATTGTATTTTTTTATTTCAAAGAAATAACAAAACAATAATATTTACTGTGAAAAAAAAATATCCCATTTCATCTAAAAACATCATGTTGACTCTAGTCACACTGTTACATTGACATTAAAACACTTACTAAATATTAAATCATTAAACACGATGGACACGATTTACCCTCCAAATTTTACATAATATACATATTATACATAATTTTTAAGAAAAACCTTGTTACGAGTATAATGGAAGTATCAGGTAAACAAAGTAGAAATTTAAAAACAGATTCACCCATCAAATTGGATGTTTTAAACAATTTTATTATTATTAATAAATATTTAACCAATGGAAACTAAACTTATTGCACCTAGAGGCACTCTCCAACACAATATGTAATAATGTTGTAGGTTTTGTTATGTTATGTGATGTAAAATTTTTGACTTAGCCAAATTATATAACAATAAAAATAAAATACTAATAAAAATATTAAAAAAATAAAATAAAAATAGTAATTATAATTATTAATTTATAAATAAACCAACGTAGATCCATCTTAACTCTAGATCCTGTTAGAGTAATTACATCGGAAACATAAAACAAATAAGACACACACACAACATTCAATCATGAAAAAACAGAGATTTTAACGTGGTTCACCCAACCAATCTGGGCTACGTCCACCTAACAGGGCATCGACAATCTCATTCAACAACTGGAGAAATACAATAGTAGAGTTTCTCATCTGCTCATCTCTTCCACTCACTACACATTCCTCATCATGCCCACTTTCCTCTACGGGCTTACATTTTATAGCTGGGAAAAGAAACAGAATCATAAATTCACTCACAACAAATATAGGATACATTAACTCCACATCAGAAATAGATGGAGTCAATTTAGCAACAAATCCTATTGTTGTCACCTTCATGAGATTTTCTCCAAAAATAATTAAAAGAAATCTCAACAATATCCACCTTAACAAAAATTAGCCTGATACCATGTTTCATTATTATTTTTATCTTTTCTGCAAGCCAAGAGAAGCCAGACACCATCGTAGCTTCTCTAACAAAACTGGTTTCGTGAACATGTCTACACAGTTTTCCTTTGTATGCACTTTTTCAAGAGAGACTCCCCTTTCAGTTATAACCTGTCTTACAAAATGGTACTCGATAGGTATATGCTTTGATTTACTATGATAGGCCGGATTTTTAGCCAAGTGAATTGCACTTTGACTATCACAAAATAACTTAATGTTGTCTTGTAACCTACCAAACTTAACAAACAAACCTTTCAACCAAACCGCTTCTTTGCAAGCATGTGAAGCAGCTATGTATTCTACTTCAGTAGTGGATAAAGCAACAATGTTCTGTAGCTTTGACATCCAGCTAATAGCTCCACCTGCAAGAGTAAAGACATACCTTGAAGTTGACCTTCTCTTATCCAAATCACCTGCAAAATCGGAATCAACATATCCGCAAACAAATTCACTACTCCTGTTAAAAGTGATATAGTAATCACTTGTGCCTCTCAGATACCGAAGCACCCATTTCACTGCTGACCAATGTTCTTTTCCTGGATTTTCCATATACTTGCTGACAACCCCAACTGCACGTGAAATATCTGGTCGAGTACAAACCATCGCATACATCAAAAAACCTACTACATTGGCATATGGAATTTGAGACATATATTCCTTTTCTTCATTAGTGTTAGGACATAAACTTGAAGAAAGCTTAAAATGGGAAGCAAAAGGGACTGAAACAAGCTTTACATTGTTCATAGCAAACCTCAAGAGTATTTTCTCAATATACTTCTGTTGTGATAGCCACAACTTACCATTGCTCCTGTCTCTAAAAATCTCCATGCCCAAAATCTGTCTTGCTGCTCCTAGATCTTTCATATCAAACGTCCTAGCCATCTGAGCCTTTAACCTGTTGATATCTGCTATGCTTTTGCTTGCTAAAATCATATCGTCAACATACAACACTAAGATAATGAACATGCCATTACTTAATTTCTTAAAGTAAACACAATGATCATATTCACTTCTTATATAATTTTGACTCATCATGAAAGAATCAAATTTCTTGTACCATTGTCGAGGCGACTGCTTCAGACCATACAATGATTTCTTGATCCTGCAGACAAATTTCTTGTTTCGATTTTGAAAAAACCCTTCTGGTTGTTCCATGTAAATATCCTCATCTAAATCTCCATGTAAAAATGCAGTTTTAACATCTAGTTGTTGTAATTCTAAATCAAGTAAGGCAACTAATGCTAACACAATCCGAATCGAATTTTTTTTTACAACTGGTGAAAATATCTCATGAAAGTCAATGCCGACTTTCTAAGAAAAACCTTTCGCGACCAGCCTTGCTTTGTACCTGTCTTCTGTATCATCAACACCCTTCTTCAATTTGTAAACCCACTTACATCACACAGTTTTTCTGTCTTTAGGAAGTTCTACCAGATCCCATGTGGCATTCTTGTCTAATGCCTTCATCTCATCCTTCATAGCCTCTTTCCACTTACCACTGTTAGAACCTTCTATAGCTTCCTGATAGCACAAAGGTTCATCATCATTAGCAATTAAAGCAATTGAAGTAACATAATCATCATACCTTTTAGGAAGATGTCTGATTCTCGTAGACCTCCTTAAAGATGTTTCTGGTACTTCCATAATTTGCTGATTATTATCTGTAGAAACTTCTTCATGATCAACATTTGAAACACGTTCATGATCTGCATATGAAACTTGTTCATGATCTAAATCTGAAACTTGTTCATCTAGACTATAATGAGTATTTGAACTGGTTTCAAACTGAATGTGTTGAAGCTTAGGTACATTCTCCTGTTTCAATTTATCATCTACATCTGGATTTTCAAGTGAAGATTAATTAAATTTGACATCTCTGTTAATGATGATCTTGTGAGTAGTAGGATCCCACAACTTGTATCCCTTAGTCCCATCACCATATCCAACAAAGATGTATCTTTTTGATTTAGGATCTAATTTAGAACGCTGATGTTTCGAAACTAGAGCATATGCATCACAACCAAAAACTTTCAGATTAGAATAATCACATGGATAACCTTTCCATACCTCTTGAGGAATTTTGCATCCTATTGCAGTTGATGGTGATCGATTTATCAAGTAACAAGCTGTAGAAACCACTTCTGTCCACAATTCCTTCTGAAAATTTGCGTTACTCAACATACTTCTTTCTCTCTCCAAAAGAGTCATGTTCATGCGTTCAGCAACTCCGTTTTGTTGAGGAGTATATACAGTGGTTTTATGTCTTTCAATCCCAACATCCTTGCAATAATTATAAAATTCCTTTGAAGTAAACTCACCATCATTTTCAATTCTTAAACATTTAATGGTTCTTCCAGTGATGTTTTCAACTAATGCGCTAAACTGTTTGAAAACTGTGTATACATCAGACTTCTTCTTTAACATGTAGACCCATGCTTTTCTAAAGAAATCATCAATAAAAGATAGAAAATATGGCGATCCTCCATATGAGGTTGTAGCAGATGGACCCCAAACATCAGAATAATAATCAAGGATTCCCTTACTAGTATGTTTTCCAGTTTTACACTTCTTCTTGCTTTGTTTCCCAAACAGACAATGTTTGAAGAAATCTAACTTAGAAGATTTTATACTAGGAAGTAACTTACGATCAGATAAAATTTTTAATCCTCTTTCGCTCATATGGCCCAACTTTTGATGACATAAACGAATAGAATTACTGTCGTTTTCAGACACTGTAGAAGCATGATCTGACTCTGTTCTTCCTTCTAACTGAAAAAGATTTCCAACCTTCTTTGCTTTCATTACTAGTAAAATTCCTTTATAAACTTTCATTACTCCACCTTGAATAAAGGTTTTATATCCATTAGTGTCTAGTACTCCTAGTTAAATGAGGTTTTTTCTTAGTTCAGGTATGTGTCTTACATCAGTTAGAATTTTATTTGTCCCATCAAACATTTTAATCTGGATGCTTCCAATTCCCATAATATTACACGAGACATCATTTCCCATGTAAACAACTCCATCATTGATTGATTTATAAGTTTCAAACCATTCTCTATGAATGTACATGTGATTTGACGCACCAGAATCTAACAGCCAATGTTTATCATAATTAGACAAACTAATTGATAACACTTCATCACTCATACCTAAAATGGATGCCGAACCTGTATCTGTCGTGTTTGCTTCTTTCTTTTCTGTCAAAGAGTCTCCTTTGGATGTTTGTTGTCTCTTCCAATAGTCCTTCTTCAAATGTCCTGATTTTCCACAAAACCAACATTTTACCTTACTCTTCTTCCCTTTCGATTTTGAACGTGAGTTGTTGTGCTTACTGAAGCATTTTTCTTTAGAACAACCTCTGACCATCATTGCTTTTGATGTAGAGGTTTCTGAATTTGACCTCTTCCTTGTTTATTCGGACAACAAAGCTCCAACAACATCATCAAATTCAAGGGTTTCTGATGAACTAAGACTTATAGAAGTAACAAAATGATCCCATGTCTTGGGAAACGAGCATAATAAAGTTACAGCTTTATCTTCTGATTCAAATTTTACTTCTATACTTTCTAATTGCACCAGGAGAGTATTAAAGGTATTCAGATGATCAGTTATCGTCGTACCTTCCTTCATGCACAAGCTGTATAACTATCACTTCAGAAGAATCCTATCGGTTAACGATTTTGTCATGTACAACTTTTTAAGCTTTGTCCACAAACCAGCAGCAGTTTTCTTTGACACGATGTTAAACAAAACATCATCCACCAAACACAATCAAATGCCGCTCAGTGCTCTTTCATCCAAGTCACTCCATTCATCATTTGTCATGGTGTAAGGCTGTTTGGCTTTTCCCAACAGCGCCTTTTCCACGCCTTATTGCACAAGTAGATCATACATCTTCACTTTCCAGATCTTGAAGCTGTTTTTGTCATTGAACTTCTCGATCTCAAACCAGGCACTTTGAGTTTTTGCCATGTTTAGTCGCTCGTGTCACAAAAAATCTCCAATTGCAACTTTTAATAAATGATTTTTTTTTTATTTTAATCAAAATTAATTTTTGATTAGAAAATACCCTTGCCTCATAAAAAATGCCCTTCCCCTAATATCATGGCATACAACAAATCGATTTAACAGAAATCGATTTTAAATGGATTAACCAAATCGATTTATTTAAAAAACTTCAAATCGATTTTATGGCATATAAGAAATCTCTCAAAATAGTAAAATGCCACCTTATGACTTCATAAAGAATGATTTATCATGGGCCACTTTGTTTTTTGTGTTAAAACGACTTCATAAAAAAAATATATAAATCGATTTTGAAACAAGTTCAAATCAAAATTATTTGAGCAAAGGGCATAAACCAAAAATGTTTAAATGGCATTTCCCCGTTTAACGTTCGCCATTCACAAGTCGCGTTAGCAAGTTCACTGTTCAATAGCCCACTCGTCGTTCAACGCTGCTTCAACTACTCAGAAATTTGTTTATAGTGGTCTGCTCTGCACTCAGAAATTTGTTTACAGTGGTCCGCTCTACAGAATTTCTCTGTCACGGTTCTACTGCTCGGATTCCACACGGCAATGGCTCTGTTGGAAATCACACAGCGTCCGACTCCTTCAAACTGTGCTCACGACTTGCTATCCACTGCTTTGGCTACAACCGTTGACTTAACACTGTCCATCGACAGCCTTCACGCAAGCTGCCAAGCTGCCTCTCAGCTAGCAACTTCATATGCATTCACATTAACACAACAATGCAAAAAAAGGCACTTTTATTTTCAGCACTGATGTTCTCTTACTGGTTGGAAGCCAGTGCAAGAAAAAACGACACCATGTAGCAATCTCACCAATGACTCGAGCTCTTCCACCGCAGCCTGATTTGCACCACAACGCCTTTTAAATCACTGTCAACTTGAATCACTCAGCTCAACTTGCTCTGATACCAAGTGTTAGAGTAATTACAGCGGAAACATAAAACAAATAAGACACACACACAACATTCAACCATGAAAAAATAGAGATTTTAACGTGGCTTACCCAACCAATCTGGGCTACGTCCACCTAATAGGGCATCAACAATCTCATTCAACAACTGGAGAAATACAATAGCAGAGTTTCTCATCTTCTCATCTCTTCCACTCACTACACATTCCTCATCATGCCCACTTGCCTCTATGGGCTTACATTTTATAACTGGGAAAAGAAACAGAATCATAAATTCACTCACAACAAATATAGGATACATTAACTCCACATCAGAAATAGATGGATTCAATTTAGCAACAAATCCTATTGTTGTCACCTTCATGAGATTTTCTCCAAAAATAATTAAAATAAATCTCAACAGATCCACCTAGTATTGAGAGTGATAAAATCTCTTGAGGTGAAAACCTCTTTTAGAGTGAAAAGATATTTGACCAAGTAATGCATCCTATACATGGACATCGGGTTCAATTAACATTTTCTACTAAATAACATGATTATTGGGTTCCATTAATCTGCGGGGGTTTGTTTGATAATCCGTCACTTTGATCCCCTGATGTCTCAACACTCAAAAGGTCGATCCCTTTAACTTATCACTTGAGGATAACATGTGTATATTGTCTCTAACATGTGCTAATATCAAGGAATGACAAAGAATTGGTTATTCTCAATTAAAAAATGTGGCAATTAGAGTGTTCCTTTAAAATCATAAAAATACAAGAAATTCTAATTTGATGATAAATATGGTCTGCTAGACTTCCCACACTGTCGAGATTTATGCCCATGAGTACATTGTATACTTATAACAGATCATTCCATTTCAAAATTGGAGCTGGTCCTCGAACAAATACCAAAATAGAATTGATTGTTGTTTGGGCACTCACGATGCTTGCCAAATTAAAAAAACATAAAAAAATATTCTCATTCTAGGTGATTCAAAATTTGTTATTGATTAGTTGCTAGGAGAGACTCACCTTGAGGTTCTAAACCTAGTAGTGTGGAAACTTTCCAAGATATTAGACTCCATCAGATATATAGACATACAACCTTTCAAAAAGTGCATTAGAGTTGGACCTTGGTATAATTATATTTGAAGACTTGATATGTAACCAGGTTCAAGGTACTCACTCCATTCCTATTTATCATATGAACTAGCTTTTAGTGCACAACATCTAGGTGACAAATGGTAACTTCAGCAATACAAAATTAAAGACTTCAGGCCCAACATGGGTAGATCCTGATCTAGAGCAGTCAAATTAGTGATTTTTTGTAATAATAATTTACAATATATAGATGAACTTCTCCGTTGCATTAGCCCTCTGAGGATCTAAAGTCTCTAGTTTTTTTTGGGTCTTGTAGATGAAGGTTAACTATCTTTTTCCAGACAACTGAAAAATACAACCTTGAGATGTTTCATTGGTAGTGAATTCAATAAAATTAATTGGAAAGATGTAACCAACAAAATTGTATTTTTTTTTTTTTTAATTTCGAAGAAATAATAAAACAATAATATTTATAGTGAAAAAAAAAATATCCCATTTCATCTAAAAACATCATGTTGACTGTAGTCACATTGTTACGTTGACATTAAAACACTCACTAAATATTAAATCATTAAACACGATGGACAAGATTTACCCTCCAAATTTTATACAATATACATATTATACATAATTTTTAAGAAAAACTTTGTGTATAATGGAAGTATCACATAAACAAAGTAGAAATTTAAAAACAGATTCACCATGGATGTTTTAAACAATTTTATTATTATTAATAAATATTTAACCAATGGAAACTAAACTTATTGTACCTAGACGCGCTTTCCAACCAATATGTAAGAGATGTTGTAGGTTTTGTTATGTTATGTGATGTAAACATTTTGACTCAGTCAATTATTAATAAATAAACTAGGGTAGATCTATCTTAACTCCAGATCCACACACTTGATACTAAGAGGGATCAAATCTCGTGAGGTGAAAACCTCTTTTAGAGTGAAAAGAGATTTGATCCCACTTGATACTTGGTAGATTTGGAGTTAAGATAGAACTAGGTTGGTTGTCAAATTTAACATTTAGAAAATCTCCTTTATTCACTTTTGCAAAGAGAAGTGTATAGAAGAGATGTTGTCATGTCCCGGATTACATAAAAATAAAATAAAATTTAATAAAATAAATAACTATAAAATAATAATTAAACTAACTTAGATCCATTTTAACTATGAATCTACCAATAAATAACTATAAAATAATAATTAAACTAACTTAGATTCATATTAACTATGGATCTACCAATAAAGCGAATAAATCACTCTCAACCCTCCACACTTCATAGATTCTGAGTTAAAATAAATCTAGACTTATTGTAATTTAAAAGAAAAATGTCACCAATTATTATGAATATTTAACAAAAATAAATCACTCATTAAATTTCATCTATAATTTTATATTTTGCAAGCTTTATCAACCCTTCTATATAACTTTTAATATTGTAATAGCGGTGTAGATTGTTATCCTCAATGTGACAACATTAAATGCCATATAAAAAGTGCTTATTGATTGCTACAACAAGGGATCTTAATAATCCTAATCTATGCTTAATTTATACTAATATTTATTAACATTCAATTAATAAACCTTCATAGGATAGATGTTTACTTGTGGACTTAAGATGAAATATAACCACAACCAATATCCACTTTGCTAAATATCATTTAATGCTTCTGTTGGTTTAGATATTATACCACCCACCATTGTACACAATAGTGGAAGACTTGCTTAGAGGGTGGATAAGATTTGTGCCCTGAAATTTGATGTTTCACATTTAATTTTTTTTTGGGTTTTCTTGTTTTTTCTAAAAGTATTTGACAACGAATAGAAATGTCAAAAGTGATAGGTAAATAAAAGTTTACTCCTATAAATTTGATATTTAATAATTTAAATTAATTATAGCAATCTGGTTAAAAAGTGGCATTTTGATTGGAATAATTTGATGTACATTTTGATAAATTAATTTATTTTTATTTAATAATTTAAATTAATTATAGCAATCCTGTTAAAAAGTGGCATTTTGACTGGAATAATTTGATATACATTTTGATGAATTAAACTCTGTTTCTCATACCAAAAGATTATCGACTTTTCTTCTTATGGGTTTTGTCCCAATAAATTTTACTATTTTGTTTATGATTTTTTTCTTTTCCTTTTTTTTAACTATTCTATTAAAACTAACGGTTAGAATTTTTATATGTAATTACTTAATGATAGAAATCAAATGGTATCAGTTTGAAATATTGTTTAATGAGATATTTTGATGAATTAAACTTTTTTTTTCTCATACTGAAAAATTACCGACTTTTTTTCTTGTGGGTTTTGTCTGTGGTTTCTACTGTCTCTATTAAAACTAATGGTTTGGAAATTTTCATGTGTAATTACTTAATGTTTGGAATGCTCCACAGAAATCAAATTGTATCATTGAAATTAGTTATGAATTTGAAAAACTGTTTAATTGAATATTTTGATGAATTAAACTCTCTTTCTCATACAGAAAGATTACCAATTTTTCTCGTTATGTGTTTTATCCCACCAAATTTTGGTCTTTTGTTCTTTGTTCTTTTTGTGGTTTTACTGGTCTATTAAAACTAATGGTTGGAATTTTCATATGTAACTATTTAATGATTGGAATGCTTTTCAGAAATCAATCAATCAAATTGTATCAATGAAATTAGTTATCAATTTGAAAAATTGTTTAAACTTACTTGTCACTAGAAAATCATCGTGATTTTTAAATAAATAATTTTTTCCCTTACTGGTTAAAAATTGTTATTACTGTCCATGGAAAAAAATTGAAGCACTTTCCAGTATGGTTAAGAATCAAGGTCTCATTTACACTGGCAGAAGTAAAGGCATCGGGGCGGTGGTGATAAGAGAAATTTCCAAAGCCGTGGGAGTGATGTTCTGGGACTTGTCAACCACAACCATAAGAACAAGTTTAATTGAAAGATCAGCTGAAGTATATGTAATGAATTGTAGCAGATACTGGAACTATTGTTATATGTATTTTCAAAATTGTTTTTCAGCGCAAATTACCAGAGACGAGATTGAAGTGAAGTCGTGGCCATCCTACTCAACAAAATTTAATATGAAAATGAATCATGTTTGTTTGGCAGTTCGAGAAATTAGACCTTCAAATGATGATGAATCCGAAGGGCTTGTGGTATGTTACCGTTGAATATACATAAAGAATTTTGGATTACCCATGCAAACCTTAAAGAATCCCATGCAAACCTTTTTTTTTTTTATTCTTTTTTCTTGTATACATAAATCAAGCATGACTGGAGGAAAAATATCATCATGGTGCTCTTTTCCGCTCCGCATTCTTGGAGGAAAAATATCATCTAAATACAATAGACTACATCACAATAATTATAAACGCTATAAAGTTAATTGGCAGAGTCCTGGCAGCAGAGGAGATTGATGAACTCCAATGACGTTAACTTACAATTACCATTCAGGTCCATGCTCTGCGCCTGCGAGTGCCTTTTGCCCACTGTGAGAGCAAAGAGCCCTGTAGAAAGGAAAATAAAAAATTGATAACATCACGCAAATAACACTAATCTCTCTACAGTTATAACCCTGCGCCAGAAAGCTGATCCCTTTACATTTACAAATTCCCAAAAAAGCAGACCTCTTTTTATTACAAAACCTTTGAAATGTTGGCTGCAATTCACAGGCTCACATTTCCACCATTTAGTCTAGCCCAGATGTAGTGGGATAGATTTTTGAGAGCAGCAGGTATTGCAGCAAGAACGAATGATTTTGGCCAACATTTTTCCCCTCCTTTTAAGGGCCCTGGGCAATGCCAGAACTGATATGGTTACAGCAGCAAATACCTGTCCTTTTATGGCCCCCCGTTTTGGCAGAAGCCTCACCATTTTTACTTGGGGCCTGCCATTGACAGGCCCTGCCTCGGGCACACAAAAATATCGAACTTGCTTACACTCCATTATCCTGATTCGGAGTTTGCCTTCACAGGAATTCCAATGAAGCACCGAAAGAGAAGTAGTACATGATCCAAATTAGTCCGGAAGGCTTCTTATAAGCTGCAAATTTTTATTTTTTTATTTTGGGTGGGATCTTTGAAGAAAATAAAACTAGAAAGGGAGCACCCAAAGCAATTTGCTACATTTTCGAATGTCTGTAATGAGGTCGGGAGCGCGTCACAATTAGTTAGTTTGCTTCAAATATCTGAAAGGCCATTCAAAGATTTGAAAGGGCACTTTGCAAGGCCAGCAAGTTATTGAAATCTTGAACGCCCATTACTGCACGGTGCCAGCAAGTACTAAATAAAACCCGAAAAGGGAGCACCCACAGGAATTTGTTAGATTTTGGACATCTGTGATGGGAACCTGCCACAATTAGTTTGTTTTTGTTATTTTTTTCTTTCAAATATTTGAAAGGCCACGCGAGCAGGTGATTGAAACCTTACCTGCCCTTTTTTGCACGGGGCTTTTGTGAACGGCGTTCACATGTTGCAGAACATCACTCTCACATCTTGAGAATTCCTCTTTACAGGTCATCATCCTGATTCGCAGATTGCCTTCACCGAAATTCTGGCGCACAACACAAGAGAAATAATCGCTGTACAAATATGTGGGGATTCACAGAGATGGAATTTGACGGGCATTTTGCCTGTCATGCTCCACTTTGACCGTATTTAACGTTTACAAATTTTCAATGCCCATTTTTCTTCACGGGCTTGTAATAATAATATTTTTCCCAAAACGTCATTAATATCTATGCTATGCTGTAAATACTTTGCCTACCGATGAAGTTCCAGCGACCGGGAGTTGTTGGCAACTTGGCATTATATGACATGCCATGTAAGAGATTATATACACCCATACATGGCATTCCGCAAGGCATCGATTATATACAGTGTGGTTGCACAGAATATTCCAGGGAATCGTTGTGGGAATGCTACATCCTCTTACTCCCAATTCCTGTGTTACTTTCAAAAGCCTTCGCGCGTTGCAAACTTAATCAACAATCCATCGATTAAATCTATGTGATAATACACTCGAGTGACCATCTTAGTCTTTCACTTTCTTCATAAATTTTTAAAAATTTTCATCATTTTAAAGTGATTATGAATTTTAGAAACTATTAATCACTGTAAAATATCTCTACTTTCTTATGAAGATTTGGAAATATATATAATTTAGTACTTCCATTTTTTTAAAATTAGATAAGTATATGACATAGTTTCATCCTAACTAATTATAAGGAATTTTTATTTTCTTTTGTATAATGATTTAGGATTAATGTGAAGGAAATCAGTGATTGGGTTTGTTTATTCAATTATTTTACATGTTTTATTGATGTATTTGCATGTGCTTTGAATTTAAAATAATAATAATAATAATAATAATAATAATAATGTTATTTACATAGGAGATCAAACATGTGATAATTAATTATTTATGATGTAAAAAAATTATATAAATGATCGATTGGATGGGTGAAAATAGTTTAAAAATAATAGTAAGATGATAGTTGTAACATAGTTTTTATAAAATATAACAAAATATACCATGTTTCCTTTATATGCATATTGAATAATTCAATCAATATGTCCTTAGTTACACGGTTGAAATAACAATAAAATAAATTTAAATGTGGTTTTGTATAACACTTAATTTTATCATTCAAATAATTTATATATTTTTTTGTTATGAAAATGGTTGAGGTCTTTTTATAAAAAGTTGTTTTTATTTATGTCGATAGACTATTTTTATGGGATATTCATATATTAATTTATATTTTAATATAACTCTTTATTTAGTGGTAAAAAATCGAAGTTATTGACATATTTTAGTAATCTCCTATTCTAGTTATCAATACTTACCTTTTTACATTTATCTAATACAATAATGAAATGACCACATAAATCATCAAATCACAAATAACACCATGTGAACCAACCCATTAATTTTAAAAGATAAAATTTATCAATAATATTTATTAATATAACCAATCTTAAATTTATCATTTCCTCGTATTTAAATTATTATTATTTATAATATAATTTTTTTGTATTTTAAATTAATTAAATATTAATGATAAAAAACTAATCATTCACATACAATTTTCAAAATTTCCATTAACCCATATATATATATATATATATATATATATATATATATATATATATATTATAGCATTCATATATCAAAGCACTAAGCTTTAAACAAAGTTGGAAAAAACAAGTACATTCTTTTTTCATATTTACTTTGTGATGGAATCTAAATATATTAGTTACTATTTTTTTTTTTACAAAAAATATATAATTTTGGATTTTTATAGATAAAGTATTTTGTCAAATCTGGGATGATATTAAAATTCAAAAGTGTAGTTTAATTGTCTTATGTTTTGATTTTTTGAGTAAATTTTGTGGTTAATGGATCTGTTGGATTGTAAAATTTAGTTATATATATTCCACATAATTCAAGTGCTCCAAGAAATTTTCAGGGCATTCAATCCATTTATGATTTAAAAGACACAACATAAATAATAGAAAATTACAATCATGCCAAGAATTTTAATACCAATTTTTGACAAAAAGACCAAAATATAGAACAATTAAACTACACCAAATATTAAGAGACATAAGCATGCATACCTACAAGTTCCACCTTAAAAATCAAAAGTTGAGTTAGGCACCATCTCCATAAGACCTATGAGAGGGTAATAAGATTAATGGCTCTCATGACACCTTGAGCTCCTAATATAGAAGCTAAGTAGGGGAATGTCCTCCAACAAAAAAGGGTCAAATCACTACAAAGAAAACACAAATTAATAGAACTTTTAACAAATACACTTGTTCTTATTCTCTTTTTAGTGGAGGTGAATATACAAGGAAAATTTTTTAGAAGAGTATTTTTTAAGCACAAAATCCTTTAAAGTCTTGACAATTACATTTTCATAACACCCCTCTCTCTCTTGATAGATATGCATCCTCCCATGCTCAAATTTTGTAAAATACATACATTGAAAAAGACCCAACATCTTAAGGAAAACATATAATTTCCCTAATGCTTGTTATTAAGTACAATACACATGTACATTATGTTACCAGCCATGCTAGTTTTAGGGTTAATATGAAATATAAATTTTGATAAAATGACAAATTAAAAAGAAGAGGCACTAATATGTAGAATACCATGCACACTACGTTACCCTAAAATTTGATACAAAAATCTTAATGCAATGAATAAAATATCTACATTGATTCAAGTGATACAATGTGTAGTGTAATAAGTTTTAACATGATTGTTTTGCAATGTGCATTAAACATATAATTGCTCTAGTATGCTCTAAATAGACCATTGCATTAACTTATCTTTATAGAAGTAGCATTGCATCAAGGTCCCATTAAATTATTTTATTTAAAAAATAGTTTTTGAAGTGTACTAAACATAGATACACTGGTGCATAAATGAGATATTTTATAAAGGAAAACATGATAGTAGTGTGGCCCATATCTATCAATGTGCTAATGCATTGGAATATGAAGCACATTGGAGTAGGATAAAAAAGAACACCAACCAAATTATTATTTCAATTTTCCTTAGTACTTCACACTTGTTTAAGCTTCAATTCTCTATGAGAATGTAATAATGAAGGAGGAAATCATACCATAATTCTCTAACATGATGGTAATAGATCCATAATGTCTATTTATTATAAGCTTAGTTTTTATTTTTATTTTTAAAAGCTCTAGATAATATGCATTCCATCTTGTTAATAGTAGTGTATATCCAAAATAATGGTAAAATATATATAGAAAAATGTGTACTTTGTATTTAGATCCAATAATATATATTAGGCTATGTAAACCATAACATAAACCATATTAATTAATTTACTTTTGAGTTTTTACTCATGAAATTCAATAGTTTTACTCTGTTAGTCATCTTACATGTCTCATATGATCTCCTTAGTCATATCTCCTATATACAAATGCTATGGAATGTCAGGGTCAAGGACATTTGACTCCAGGATCCAAAGAGTTTATTGTGAGTGTTTCATGCAATTTGAAACCAAGATTCAAGATTTAATAAGTCATTTGTGTGTAATGTTCATTTTTTTTTCTTATGATATATACGTGAAATTTTTTAACATAATTATGATATTGAAATGTAATTTTTTAATCAAACTTTTATTGGTGAAGAGTTAATTTATTATGAGAACATCATTCTTGAAGGGCTAAATTTGTAACATAACGTTTCTTAACGAAAAACATAACCCAAAACATAAAAAAAAACTTATAACAAATAAAAATAAATCCAAATTCCAACCCTGGTAGAGAACCCCTTTCCAATTTATATTATTAATAAATTAAAAAAATTGGGAAGGACGCAACGAAAGCAATGTGCGCCATTTTCGATTGCCTATAATGGGAACGAAACGTCTCACAATTAAATTGTTTTTCTGTCATGTATTTTTAGAATATGTGAAAGGCCACTTTGCATGAGTGATTCTACGTGTTTCGTTGAAATAATTCTCTTGGAGTATCACATCACGTTTGATCAGAAATGGCATGGTAGGATAATGAGCATTTAAATTTTTTTAATGGGACATCTACGTTTGACTAAGCAGTGAGCAGTGTACTATTTCTGTCTGGTTATAAAACTATTTTCACACATATTAAATTATGGTTTAAAGGTATCATATCAATATATTTAATATGGATTCAGTTTTTTATTTGGGAAATTGAATTTTTGTAGGAGAATAACCATCATTCTTCTCAAACACTTGAAATAAACCAAATTGATATCATAACAAATTATATATATAAAAATAATAAATATTTTAAATAACAACAAAAAATATTTAAAAATTAAAGAAAAAATATAAACATTACATTATTACATAACAACGTATTTAAAATTGTCAAAATATAAATGCGAAATGACATTTTTCACAATCATTTTTCTGGTTAATTTTAATCAAAATGGTATAGAAATTTTTCAAAACTTTAGTTTAAATTGTTTAATCTGCATAATTCGAGTGCCCTAAGAGTTTTTCAGGTGCTGAATCTATTTATACATTAAAAAATGTATTTTAAGCAACAAAAAATCTTGACATTGTATCGCCAAATTCTAATAAATTCTAGTGAAAAAGACTATTTCCTCTATAAATTAGACTACCCCAAATGTAAATGGTTAAATTTGAAATACACTATAAAATTGGAAATATTAAGTATATTTAATACACTTCATCTCTATGATTAATATACACCCCACACACACATATATAAAATATATATTAAATTTCAAATTCAATAATTTATATCTTACCAACAACAATACATATACTATTATGCTGCTATGATCTATATTTTACTGTATCATATATATTATTTACTATTTCTACTATATATTAAATTTCAAATTAATTTGTAAATACATTTTGTTATAATATTATTTACCAATATTATAAATTATCAATTCTATATATTTAAAAAATTATAAATTATTCCATTTACTATCTATTTAGTAATTATCAGTAATTAAATTATTATAAAAACTTTATTTGAAAATAAACCTACCTCTCCATATAATTCTATAATTAATGAAAAAAATATTAAACTTTAAATTATATTTCAGAAAAGATACCACATTACCTGTGCAAATTACAGGTTATTCCGAATATTCTTTTTCTTTTGGGAGGTCTTAAAAGTGTGCCAAACTTTATTTGATTTAATGTTATAACATATGTAATGCGTAACATCTGGTTGTGCTAGTCGAAGTCCATAACAGGGCGGCGTTGGAATCTTGAATATGCTGCTCTTTTCCTTTTGTGAGGTAGATGCATAAATCGTCAACCTTTAGGTTTGGTTGACGGAGTGATTAACATCATCGGTAGACAGTCGTTTCCTCTTTTGCGAGGGTGTATACAATTGCCATATTCTCAACGTTTCTAAGATTCGTGCAATGATCACCCAACCTTTTAGATAATTTATAAAACACGGATGATTCCTAGAAAAAGAGACTAGAGAGTTTTTTTGATATTATACTGTTCAAAATTATAATAAAATAGTTAAGGGGACACTGGACCCTTTTAAATCTTATAACGTTTTAAACAGAATGATGATCAGAAAAGTTGAATCGAACTGTGACCAATGGTAAAGTTTAGTTCGTTACTTCTTTCTTTCTTTCTTCCTTTTTTTTTCTTTCTTTCTTTCTTTTCTTTTATATATAAATATTTATAGGTATCAATATATTAGAGAGTTTGATTTTTATTATTATAAATATTTATAGGTATTAATCTATTTGAGATACCAATTATTATTGTTGTAAATATTTTTAGACATGAATTTATTTCACTAGTTTGCTTGCTAATTTTTCTTTCACTAGGTTTACTAGCTATTTATGCTTTTACCATGTTTGTTTGTTGCTTCTCCTGTTTTGTTTCTCCCAAAAAAATTTCTCAAGAAGAAACTTGTATAGTGTGTCATATATCTAATTTTGCAAAATTGATTTTGAAATTTATACCTAGGCACTTTTAATGTCTCTCATATCTCTGAAAATTTCATAGTTTAAAGTCTCAAAAAAGAAGTTAAAACAAACTTTTCCAAGTTGACCTCTTTGAAACTGATTTCAAGACTATTTAGAAACCCTAACTTCCACAAGGCATATCTCTCAAAATATAGAAAACCAATGTTTAACTTTTTTACCATAGGTACCTAGAGATCTTAGTTCTGTCTTCTCAAGATTCCATAGTTTGAAAGTTATAAGAAAATAAGTTATAGTCAAAATGTCAAATTTCCTTGTTTGAAGCAGATCTTAGGAGCGTTAAGCGACTTTAACTTCTTTAGAGAATATCTATGAAATTATAGCAAACCAACACTTGAAATTTTATCACATGTACATGAAGATATCACCTTTATCTCCTCAAAATTTTAGGGTTTGAAACATCCCAGAATAAAATTATAGAAAAAGTGCCAAACTGAGTTGTTTGAGGTAAATTTTAGGAACATCCAAGAACCCTAAATTCCTCATAGCATATCTCCTAAAATATAGTGAAATGATTTGAGAAATTTTCACTACATGTATATGAAGATCTTGCCTCCATCTCTTGTAAATTTCACAGTCTGAACAACCCAAAAGAAAAGCTATGACAAAAATGTTGAAAACTAAGTAATTATTCAGGGGTGAATCAATAATTGTGTCTTTTAAATGACCAATTTCAAATGATTTTACTAGTCTTTCAAATATTTCTTTAATGTATTAGCAGCTTTATATACATGTTTAACAATTAACCATGAATTCACAGGAAAACATGCAAGCCACTCATGCAACACATTGAGACACCATATATAAGTGGAAACCCATAAAAGGAAAAACAACAAATTTTGGTTGTGATGTAAAGGAAAGCCACCACTCCCTCTTTTACATCAATTTTGTAGGCTTCTGCCTATAGGAGGCTTCAACCTTTTTTTTTTTTGCAAGCTACAACTTGCTGGGAGCACCCACTCCCTCTTCTACAAGCTCCAACCTACTCTTTTTAGGCTACTACCTAAAATGAGACACCAATCCCATGATAAGAGTGCAAATTTACTTTGATAGTTTTACTTGGTCTTTGTTTATGTTATGAACTCTATCTCTATCCTCATTTTAGTTGTTTATCACCTCTATTCCTCTTCCTCAATTTTCTTCACTTTGCTCCTCTTCTCTCTATCTCTCTCTTTACAAGGCAATTCATGAACTTTCTCTTGCATAATTCAATTCTATAGTAACTCATTCAAAAATTCATCTTTCTATAAACAAAGCTACTTGAGTTTTTTTACTCCATGTAGGAATTTGAAGTGAAAGGTCTTTGTATTCCAGGCTCTTTGTGGTATACTTATTCATTTTCGAATTTGAATGCCAAGTCAAGATAAAAAGACTTCGTATTATTCAAAAAATTGATGTAACATAAGCCAACATAAATGACTGCATAAGTCAAGGCTCAAAATTATCCTTATCTATGCTACAAAACACAAACGTTGATTACCCATTGGTAATCTGGGCTGTAGACGCTAGTTTTCCTCTGACAACGTGGGTTGCAAACGCAATTAGCTAGGCTCTAATTTGCGTCAATTCCATGAATTAGGGAAAACTTAGAATTCTTCTCACAGATTTTCAACCATCTGTATCACAACATCTTCAAGCTCCTCAACAAAATCTTTAGCATCGATAACATGATCATGTGAATTAGTTTGCAAGGTGGATACTAATCATAGATTCCATGGTTTGGATAAAGTGCCTTCTTAGAAATGTAAACTCAACATATACCATATTGAAAGTCAATAATAAAATTAATATTCAATGGAAATAAACATATTTATTTTCATATTCTTGAGATCTCGTCTGCCATTTATTTACTTTTAAGGACGAGAACCAAGAAAATTTGCAACCTTGTTTACAAACCACTATAACAAGTCTTGATCCTTCATATCATTGTACCCATTGTAATCAACCTTTCAAACAAGTGCATTAATTTATATCTTCGTAACCATTTTACCTAAGGCCTTCATAATCATTTGACATCAATGCCAATATTACCAACAAAAATTCTACCCATTCATTCTACAAATCACATTTTTGCTCCACATATAAAATGCCAAGAGTATTCTCCAACTTCTCTTGCACATCTCATATCTCTTCTTGCTTGGATACTATTCAAATGCACTTATTTATCCTTTATTTTTTATGTTTATCCATTCAATTATAGGATTGGCTAGTAAAGTTGGTTGGGCCGACATGTACCTTTTGGCGGGGCTATCCTAGCAGAATCTTTCACATCTCCTCATTCTTATTGAGTTAGAAATAGTGTCATATACTCTAGAGAATGCCTTAGAATAATATTTCCAACCATATATCCTATGCTCCCATTTGATCTAGATATTTAGAGTTAAAATGTACATACACACATTCAAAAATAGGTTATTCAAATTGAGCATAAAAAAACTAGTTATCCAAAAATTATTTTCAACAGTTTTGATTATGCAATCTTTATCTCAAACACTTGTTGTCTCCCCCTATCTTTGACATCAATGAAAATAATATTTCCAACAATCTCCATACTACAAACTTTATCTTAGACATATGTAGTCTCCCCCTTGCTTTGACATCAGTTAGAATAATAATTCCAACCCATTCCTCTGAATCAACACCTTGCGTACTGCAGTTTTGATGGGCCAATATAAATCCAATGTCTTGTGATATTTGGTATCTTTGGCTCTGGTGTTGTTAGTTTCTAGAAGTAATTATGTTGAGTATGTGCTATATTATTTCCATGATTAGTCGCACACGTGGGTGGGTCATGGGGGGGAAAAATCCCTCCCTGTTTTTTGCACCATGCCCAGTGGGGGGGTGGCAGCCCCCCTTGTCCAGGGGTTCGAAGGGCGTAGGTACCCCATGCACGGGGTCCAGGGCAATGGCCCAGATATTTTTTTTTTTGAACCCTATTTTAGGTGGGCAGAACCGCCTATGGTTTTGTGCATGGGTTTTCACATGGTTTTGGGGATGATGGTTTTCAGACCCTGGTATTTTGTAGATTCGGTCAAGGGAACTACGGTTATGTTCTAATCCATGGTTAATGGATTTGGGTTTATGAATGCTTCAACACACACACACACACACACACACATATATATATATATATATATCTGTGTGTGTTGTAACACTAAAAGGAATACAATGAAAAATCAAGCTGGTAGTCCCGATTTGGGATCCAGGGGAAAAATCTCTGTGTATATATGTTTTATGTTTTATGCTCTCGCTATTGTTTATTTTATGTTTTTAAGAATTCGTTTGCAAATAATTTATGTACCTACAAATTCCATATCTCATCATCGATATTTGCATGATGGATAAACCAATGTTTAGGTATCAATGCCTCCTATGTTGTTTCAATTTCCTCTTGAATATGTTATAGAGTTTGCTCCTAAAATATTTATGTTAACTCTTTTTCCCCTTGCTACACTCGACAATGGGTTGGTCAAACTCTCCCTCATTTTCCCTTATGCCCCTACCTCCATAGAGGTATAGTGACATGCCTTGAAATAAGTATAAATCCAAATACAATCCCAGAGATGGTAACCTATGGAGTAATGAACCCAACGATGGTTACCACAAATGGTATATCACTTATTATCAGTTTTATCATTACGGAGAACAAAAATTTTGAATTGACAATAACTATGACCTCAAAATGGGAACCCTAGCATTAAAAACCCATATTTTTGGGTCAGAATCAGAAAAATCAACTCTTGTTTCAAAAAGTGGTCTTATTGGTACCACCTCATTTTTTTTAAAGTTAAAATAACCACATTTTGCAACAATGAGGTTTAACAACAATGTAATGTTGTCAACCAAAACCTTTAAATTGCCCCCAAAATTGAATATTGGTGCTAATAGTAACGCCATTTTTTATTTTAGATGTTAAAACTATATTATTTTTGAAACCTTTAATCCTAATAACTAGTACCATTGCAACTAAAACCTTAAAATCAACCCTTGAATCGAGTAGATATGCTCTGAATTGCAACCCCTTTTTTGGGATAAAATTACATTTTTTTTAAAATCATGGCCTCGATAGTTGGTACCATTGATACTAAAATACAATGATCAACCATCAAATAGAAATGAGTATCAACAACACCTAATTTAATTTTTAGGTTTCAAATCGCAACATTGTAGACATCACTTAGAAACCTAATCTTGTTGTAAAAAAAGAAAACAAATAAAAATAAAAATTCAAAAGATAGAAAAAGGGGAAAACCCCACATAGATTAAAAAAACATGTTTTTTTGAAATTATATATATAAGTGTGTGTGTATGAGTTCTCCTCGAGTTAAGGGTTGTTATAATGAGGTTGTATGAGAATTTTATTACCAAGTTTAGTACCATTGAGGGTTGCTCGAAAGAAATTAGCTTCAACATTGGAGTCACGAAAGGGTGTCCCTTGTTCCTCACTCTTTTTGGCATAAGTATGGATAAGCTACAATATTGTTTGGTGTTGGGTGTATGTTATATCCTTTGTATGATTACCTGCGTTTGGACCCTAGTTCCTAACGAGGATCTTTGCCCCCCTATATAAATGTCACAGTCGAGGATCTACAGCGGGGAAAAAATGTATGGATCCCCCACCCCGCAAATTGATAAGGGATTTCAGGGGCAATTCCCTCAAAGGAAAATTCTTGCAAATTTCGCCTTCTAAAATATTTCAATTTTATAGTCAATCTGAATTGTTCATAATTAAGTCACATATTTGATGGTAGAATTTATGTTATGGTTTTTGTCCTTAGAAGGAAGCCCTATTTTAAGAGGGAATTGTATAGTAGCTATGTATTCTTTGAGAGATATAGAAAAATTAGGCTAGTTTTCTTGGTTTTGGGTTTCCAGGGTAAAATACCCATGCAAAATGTGTGCATGGGCTATTGAATATTTTTTGTTTTATACTGAGAATATGTTTGCATGAATTGTATGTGCAAGGTTAAAACCTTCATTTAGTATCATAACATATTTGTGGTGCGATGCAAGTAGTCGAATCCTGCGACCTGTGAGCTCCAAATTGAGAGTCCCCACCTTTTTGCATTATGGGTGAAATCTCGCGGGAACTGCCAACTCCAATTTACTATGCTATATGGTCAGACCCAGTGGGGACCATGAAATCCACCTCATTAGAGAACTGTGAGCCTAAAATTATTGTACGCGCCATAGGTGGAGTCTGGTCGAGACCGTGAGCTTCAAATTTGTGTGTAACATGGATGGAGTCTGGTGGTGACCGTGAATATCCAATTTATACTATTGTGAATTGCGGTGTAACCCTACTTCCCTAGCCGAAGATTACTCATGGCCCCATTGGATTTACAATAGCTTGACAATAAATTTTTGAGGTTAAGCTCTTTAATCTCCCTTAATGCTACTAAATCTGGTTTTAATGAAATTATTGGTCCTTAGGGGTAGAACATAGTTAATACTTTATGAGGGCTAGTGTGATGGGTGTAGATAGAAACGAGGGTGAAGTAAGAATATGTCAAGTTGTCAGAGCCATAAGCCCAAAAATTTGATGGATGAAGCATGGATAGTGGGTTGATGACAAGCTAATTATCAAGTTTTGATGGTTGATAACATTGAACCTTGATTGATGACAAATTTCACATAATATTAGTGTGATTGTTGGGATTGTAAACAATTGTTCTAAGGGGGTCATGACGAACAAAATTTTTCCTACACACTAGGTCTTCGCTCACTCGAACTTCGATGCATATTCAATCAATAGGGTTTTATTTGATACTCCTTAGGGACATACTGATCCTCCTGCAGGGATTTCATATTCCTATAGCCAATATTTTCTAGGAAACTTACCAACAATCGTACATCCTTAATTCATACTGTATTGTAGTTCTCCTTTATAGTGTGAGCATTGTTTCACTCAAAAGTCACACTCTCAATCTAGAGATTAATACAGGTAATCCATAGGATTCGATTATGGCATCAAAGGAAACCCATGAGGGGGAAACTCAAATGGTGGTTGTCATGATATGAAGTATTATGTAAACTAAGAGATTCAATGTTCAAATCTCTCGTGGGTCAAGCCAATGGAAAAAATAATTATCGCGTCAAAGGACTACATACACATTCTTATTACAAGAAATACACACATTCTTGTATTAGTCATTTTGTCATCCTCTTTTGAAAAAAATACATTCACCTCACTTCAAATGCACAAATATAGATGCACGCCACAATAGACAAGGTTTTCACAAAAAAAAAATGTATAAAAAATGATCTTTATTAATCAAAACAAATGTGCAAAAACTTCTTGGGCTAGTTTCACAATGTGGGCATACTCTACCCTGACCTACCTTACTCTGCCTCCTACAGTCTTTGTACTACTTGTGAACTATTTGAACTCTTGTTGTTTATCTTCCTATTCTGTTGCCTACCTTTTGCTACTTTTCTATACATACCTAGGCTAGAAATATCCTAACATAAAAATGGCTATTTGGACATATGTCCCAACTGCTAGAAGCTTCTCAACACCTTAGCTTAACATTTGTCACCTTTACAATGGGCCACAAGGAAAAAAGGGCTAGCTCATCAAACTCCTAAAAACCTATATTCTTTCTAGAACTAGGATACTTGTATTCATATTAAAATTGTATTTCATGGAAATATCTCCCCTTTGGAAAATTTTATGACACTCTTGGGTCTACGAAAAATTGTTTCCTACGAGGTTCATGCTCCTGCATTAAAATATCCATGTGGAAAATTGTATGACCTCCTGGTCATATGTCTTAACTTTGTTTCAGTCCTTCAGGATCCCAAACTTTGTGTTGTTGATGTACACATGGCTATCCCAATTTTTTTTCTATTATCTACACTTTTCTAGGATCCCATACCTTTCTTTGTTGCTTCCTTCTTGCTTTGTTGGTGCAACCCATTTCAGCCAACCACATTTTCATGCTAGTTGTATCCTCTTCCTAGTGGCTACTAAAGTACATAAATAACTCGACCTATTCCTCAGTAATTATTGTCGCCATTCTGCCATCATTATGCAAAGGTTTTTTTTCAACCTTTGTCCTATCTCTACCATAGGCCACTTGATCTACTAAATTTTTTCTCTTCCTTATGTTGTCAAAAACTTATTTTGATATTACAAATCAGAAGACTATGGAAAATTATTATATTCACATACTCTTTTTTCAAAAAAACCATTGCGCCTCATCCTTGCCACATCGTTGAACTACTATTTCATTTTCAGCAAGCTTCATGCTGGTACCAAGACAGGGTTGTACATCTCATTTCAAGATATTGATTACAATATATTTTAGCCATGTCAAAATTCTTTTAGGTTGTTTCTTGCTTTCCAAAATCTCCTAGTTTCCCTTCTCTTTCTCTCCCCTTTCTTGAAATTACTTTTCTTTCAGGATGCCCTTGGATGAGTTTTCTAGCTCATCTAATGTTGCTTTCTTCTTTTCTCGAGTGATCTGACTTTTGTCCTTCTCTCCTTGGATATAATTTGGTTTCTTGCAACTTTGTATAATCTCCAGTTTTTCTTAGGTCTAAGGTTACATAGCTTCCTCTAGATTTATCCTTCGTCATATTCCTCATCATCTTGAATTTCCAGAAGATGTTTGATTCCTACCATGATACATTCTTGGTTGTGCATGCTCAACCTCTTTTCTTCCATGGCATCTTGTACAATCCACTCTACATGTATATTTCTAGAAATACACAATGCTTGGATGCTTCTTCCCTTTCCACTCAATGGAATATATATCTCCATATTCAACAACTTGGTTTCTACCTTGAGTTTTTATGTCTCTCAAGAAAATCCCCTCATGCACCAAAAATGTGCATGGTTGTCCAATTCCTTTAATTTTTTTATCATATGAATTCCTCATTTGTTGTTGAAAGTTCTTCAACTGAAAGTTCACTCCTCAACACAAAGTACATTAGCAACATTCAACGCTTCTTCCTAAAATAAGATTCCATTCCCATGAGACAAACTTGTCTCATACTCATTCTTCTCATATTCTGCCGAAAACTTCATTGCTTTTTGCCTATGCACTTATCCATACTCTCAACAGTCCTTTCAAAATAGTCAAATGACCTTGGTTAAGCGCCCAATTAAGTGAGGATTAGTGCACGATTAATGAAAAATTAAGAACAATTAAAGCCTTAATTAATATATAGTTAAGTTGGAATATTTTTAGCAGATTCCCCAATTTCGACGGACGTGCCAAATTTGGTGGAGCTAACTGGCAGTTTTCCAGATTTAGAGGCAGAATCTAGGGAAAACTTTAATGAGGCCTATCTTGGTCAATTTTCGACCAATGTTTGCTCAAGGATAATCATTCTTAGCAGATTGGCATGCTCTAAATCCATTGGAATATCTTGAAAAGGAAATGGATCTCATCTATAGGTGTTTTTGGTCACTTGAAGAATTTTGAAACTTAGGGCCACCAGGAGGGAAGGCCATGCTCGGATTAGCTGAAGGTCATTTTCAGTGAAAATTTTTGATGTATTTGATGCTTTGAACATAGTGGTATAGTTTATAGAGGCGTTGTAGAACATATTAAAGCGATTTTGTTGTTTTGGAGATTAAACAAGCCCATGGCCACCGGGGCTGGAGGTCAAGCCTAGAGAAGATGGTAATTAAATTAAGAGATTGGATAGTCATTTTTGGGGTTTTCATGTCTTCTAAAGTCAATGGAATATTTACAAAATCCATTGGAGTATCAAAAATTCTTGTAATCAGAATTTTTACTCATAATCCCAAAAGGGCCTAATTAGTTAAAGCAGTTCCATGGAGATGAAGCCCAGGAGGGGTAAACCACATCATCATCTATTGTGTTATGTGATTTCTATGAGTTATGTCTCTGCATTTTATTTTTTTTATATGAGTTTTTAATTGTTAATTAACTCATAATTTTATCATTAATAACACATGCAACTTGACATTATAACCAGGGAAAATTTTAAGAACCCCCCTAAATTTCACCTAAACCTCCCAAAATTGTCAATATCATGTGCAAAAGGGTATCTAACATGGTTTTTAATTATGTTTTTGTGTTTTCTATTTGATTCAGATTTTGTTCATATAGCTACGGAAACTTGCCACTTTCCGCAGCTGCTGCAACTTTCCGCAACTATTTTGTCGAATTATATGCTACAGGTGTCTACAAAGGAAATGAGCCACATGGGCAGGCTAGGAATGACGAGGACATGGTTCGTGTCCTATTGGTTCAAGTAAACTCGTCCAAAGAAGCCGCGGTCAAAGCCATCCACGTGGAAGTCAACTATGGAGTTTCATGTCGGCTGGACTCTGTTTCGTGGCAAATAAACATCTATACGGCCGTTTCTAAGCTTGCGGAGGTTAAATCGACATCTGTGCAGAGTTCTGGAGTTGAATTGAAGCATCCACCTTCCGTAGATTCACTTTCCAACATGGCCATACTCCTATATCCGTGGCTGTAGTGGTCTACGTGCTCCCTGTCATCATAAACTTTAGGAAACAGTTACAGTTTGCTGTTATATATAGAGCGTTTGCATACGCACGTAGAGTTAGTTGATCATTGTTAGTTGATAGTTGATGTGCGTACTCTGTTATGTTTGCTTTGTAGTGATTACGCTGCCTTGAGCCGTAATACTACCAGTCTGTAATGAACCGCTTTTTAATATGAGAAAACTCTGTTTTTCAACTTAATTCGTGTTTGAGGATCGTTACCAAAGCTGTGTAGAGGGCCCCTGCTCAGCCAAGGTTCTGTGTATTAATGTATATATATTTCATTTCATTTCTTTAAAAAGTCATTGTATCATAATCCATTACATGTTCATATTTCATAGTTGTTTCATTTTTGTTCATACATTTCTATAATTTCCATTGCATTCTTGTTTTTCATGTTTTTATGATTGTTAAATCACTGATCAGTTTTCTTGTGCAGGTTTTAGGTAGACAGCCCGGGCATTTTCATAGTATTTTGGCTAATGATATGAAACTAACATTATTCTGCTGCTAGTTTTGCTTTTCATAGCTTTTGTTTAACTTCAGTTTTTCTTTGTACATTTCAGTTTTGTTTATCTGATTCAGTAGTTAAATTTAAATATATTAAGCTGCTCATAACGTCTTCAGTTGCCTCCGAAAGCCACAGCTGGACTGATGGTGAGGGACTGCATTATGAAATGTGTAGTTTAGTATTAGTTTCTTTTCTGTAAATTTAGATATATTAAGCTGCTCATAGCGTCTTCAGTTGCCTCCGAAAGCCACAGCTGGACTGATGGTGAGGGACTGCATTATGAAATGTGTAGTTTAGTATTAGTTTCTTTTCTCCAAATTTAGATATATTAAATCATGTATGACATCTTCAGTTGCCTCCGAAAGCCACAGCTGGACTGATGGCGAGGGATTGAATCATGAGTGTATGGTTTAGTATTAGTTTACTTTTTGCAAATTAAATATCAGTTACACAAGTTGTTTATGATTACTTCCGAAAGTCATAGCTGGTCTAATGATGAAGGGTCAGAAAATGAATTGATGTAATCTGATTTAGATTTATTTTATTGCAATTTTGAATTTCCATAAGCGTAGTTTCTTTTGTGTTCAGTTGGCAGCAAGAATAGTTTAGTTTTCATGTTCACTAGTTTCTTGTTTTGATTCATTAGATTAGCAACACTTTTCATTTCAGCAGTACACTTTTACTTTCTTTCAAGTCTTGTCATTGTAATTTCAATTTGCTTTTAAAGTTTCAAGATTGGTAAATCATTATAGGGGATATCACTTCTTTGAACAAATATAACCAAACTTGTTTTTCATTTTAGAATTTCCATTTCACCTTAGAAAGATCAAAAACGACAAAAGTTAAGAAATAGGTTATCTTGCACATATAGTGCGCCGCACTTCATCAGCTTACGATTCCCGGATTGACAAATTAAATGCAGCAATTTAGGACACACTAAATTGACCAAACATTTTGGCACTGTTGCCAGGGAAGTGTAACTAGGTAGCCAATTTCTTAAAAAAAAACATAAAATCATAAAAGAAGGGAAAACTTGATAACTTATTGAAGTATGCTCTCCTCTTGCACCTAGTGTGATCTGGAGGATCAGAAAAGAGAGTTATTGGTTTAGTAATTTCTTAAGTATGCTCTCTTCTTGCACTTAGTGTGATATGGAAGATCAGAAAGAGAATTATTAGCTCAACTTTTTAAAAAAAAATAAAAAAATGATATGCATAGAGCAAGAGATTCTAGGGGAAGGTTTATAGCTAAAGCCAAGAGTTCGATTTTCACAACTCCATCTTCTTCAAGGCATAGACCAGATTCACCACCATCTACCCCTAGCCTTAAGATTCTTGGAAGTCAAGGAACAACTGAATTAGAGGATTCTCCTATACCACCTACTAAAACCCACTTAGAAAACAAAGAGACTTTCTCTCATCCTTCCTTGGTAGAAGAACTAGAGGACTATAAGGACTCTAAAGAAACTATCATGGCAAAGGAAGTAATAAATAGAGGTGGAGGTAGAAGAGGAGGAGATAATGGAGATAACAATGGTGAAGGAAATGATGGTAGAAATAGGGACAATTTTCTTGGATTCCCTATAGTTGATGAGGAAACTCATGCAACAATGAAAAATATCTCACCATCTGTTCTCCCTAACTTTTATGGATTACGAAGTGAGGATCCTGAAACATTTCTGTTTGAGTTTGAAGTAGTGTGCCGAACTTATGACTATATGGAAGATTCTAAAAAACTCAAATTATTTCCTTCAACATTGAAGGGGTCTGCTTTGAAATGGTTCATGGGATTAGCCACTCAATCTATCAGGACTTGGAATGATATGAAACAAACATTTTTGGATAGATACTTGGACTATTGTATGCCCACCAATCACAAGGATGAGGTATTCAAGATGATGCAAAAAGAAGATGAAAATTTGGAAGACTTAATTGAAAGATTTCAATACAACTTGAAAAGAGCAAAGATGAGCAACTTAGATAATGAAACCTTGAAAGCCCTCCTATTAAAATCCATTAGAGATGAATGGATAGACATTTTAAACATGATGGGGAAAGGAGACATTTCTCAGCTCCCATTTCGTGACATAACAGAACTATGTATCCATCTCTTAAGGGGAAAATCTAAAACTGGAAAAGGGCCTAGGGATTCTTCTCTTATTAGGGCTAACAAATCTGCAACTGGATCAGTAAGTAGGGCAGAGATTGGTAATATGCTTTATGAGTTCAAAACTGATATCTTAGGGAGCCTTAGTGAACAACTAGACACCCTTAAAATCCAAAACAAGCAGAAAGCAGAAACAGATGCTTTAGCCATCTTTTGTCCGAAATGTAGGAAGAAACATGCTTTAAGGGAATGTCCCTTGGATGCAAAAGTTATAGAAACATGTATGATTTGCTCAGAAAATCATGAGATCAAGGATTGTCCTTCAATCCCTGGACTCAAAGCTGTTTTTCAAGAAGATCCAAATTCAGTAGAATCTCTCTGCTTTGTCGCAAGGAGACCTTGGCAGGGACAACAATCTCAAGGGTTTAATAACCCTATGAATCTTCAAACCCCACCAAATTGGAATCCTTGGCAACAACCTTGGCCCCAACATCAAAATTCATATCATCCATGGGTACAAGGGATGCAAAATCCTTATGGGAGATTTGCTCAATTTTATCAATATCCTCCATCTTTTCAAAATCAACAAGCTCCACAACTTCCAAACCCAAATCCACAACTTTCATTGCCATTTCCACAACAAAAACCTTCTCAACAAAATCCAAATCCTCAACTCATGCTCCCATACCAACAAAAGACAAATCAACTTCTAGCTCAGCCATTTCCAAATCCTAACAATAAGAATCCTCAGAATACTTACATGGTAGAAGGACAACAATTTCCTACCTATATGATTGTTCCTCTCAACGATGTACAACTCAGATCTGGTAGAGTTTTAGAAAACCCTTCTATAGATATTCAAGAGCAAGATACCTCTGAGGAGGACTCTCTTCAAGTCAATAAGGGTTCTGAGGAAGAATCTCTTCAAAATTCAAAAATTCAAAAAGAAAAAGAAAAGCTAACATCCACAACTCCTATAGTTGAGCAACCTGTATCTTCATCTACACCTCCTTTTCCGGAAAGACTACAAATTGATAAGGGGGTGGAAAAACAAATCTTGTTGCCTAACTATGACTTTCTAGATGAATTGAAGAATGTTTGTATCAAGATTCCATTGCTACAAGACATTCGAGAAATTCCTATTCTAGCAAAAACCATAAAGGAGTTGAGTTTCAAAAGACCAGGAAGAAAGCTAAAGGACACAAGAAGAATCCACCTGGTAGGAAAAATTGCAGACATTATGATGGGAAAAATTGCCATGCAGAAATATGTAGATCCAGGAAGTCCAATTGTCAAGACACATATAAATGGGATAGAAATTCCAAACACATTGATTGACTTAGGGGCTGCTATCAACATTATGAGTAGACAGACTATGGAACAGTTAAAACTTCCTAACCTTCTTCTTACACCTACTTTATTGCAACTTGCAGATCGATCGGTTATTAAACCAGATGGTGTATTAGAAGATATTTCAGTCTCCTTAGATTCTTGGGAATATCCAATAGACTTTATGATTTTGACTCCCAAAAGTAATCTAGGAGGACATCCACTTATCTTAGGAAGACCTTGGCTAGCCACAGCTGATGCTTTTATTAGTTGTAGATCTGGAGACATGTACATTTCTAATGGTAATTCAACAAAGAAATTCAATTTGTATCCTCCAGCAAGAGCAATCACAGAAATAGGAGACAATGAATGGGTCGATGATGAGGACACTATACAACCTGTCTTTACCATTTCTGAAATCAGTGAGGATAGTCAAATTCTGAACACATTAGAAAATTTTGAGAGATCTTCAGAATATGACCCCACACAATTTCAGTTGGAATCTGACATAGAATATTTATCATCAAGACAAATGTCTCTTTACTCTATGGAAGAGTTTGGTAGTTCTACTATTGAGATTTTTCCAGGAAAAACATTGAATATCAACAAACATTTGGAAAAGTCACAACAAGAAGAACTAACCAAAATCTTGCAAAAACATTCTACCGCATTTGCATGGGAGTATACTGACATGAAAGGTATTGATCCTAAGACTTGCATCCATCATATCTATATTGAGGAAAACAGTAGACCAATCAGACAACCTCAAAGAAGGATGAATCCAAATCTTAGGGAGATAGTGAAGGAAGAGCTCCAAAAACTTCTCAATGTAAACTTCATTTATCCACTTTCAGATAGCCGATGGGTTTCTCCTTTGGTTATAGTACCTAAAAAGAATGGTAAATGGAGAGTATGCATTGATTACAGGGAGTTGAACAAAGCAACTTTGAAGGATCACTTTCCTTTGCCTTTTATTGATCAGGTATTAGATACATTAGCAGGTAAAAAGTACTTTTCATTTTTTGGATGGTTTTAGTGGTTATAATAAAATTCAGGTAGCACCTGAAGATCAAGATAAGACCACATTTACTTGTCCATGGGGAACTTTTGCCTACCGAGTGCTTCCTTTAGGGTTATGTAATGCACCAGCAACATTCCAAAGAGCAGTACTAGGAATTTTTTCTGATCTAATCCATGATTGTGTAGAGGTTTATATGGATGATTTTACAGTTTATGGTAATTCATTTGAAGAGGCATTAGAAAATTTGGAAAAAGTCCTTATAATATGTAAAGAAACAAACCTTTCATTAAGCCATGAAAAATGCTTTATGATGTTTACTCAAGGGATTGTTTTGGGGCATCATATTTTAGGAGATGGGATTAAGGTTGATAAATCAAAAGTTGAAATCATCTCCAAGTTACCTATTCCAAATTGTCAAAGAGATGTTAGAAGTTTTCTAGGATTCACTGGTTACTATAGAAGATTTACAGAAAACTTCACTAAAATAGCATCTCCACTCTTCAAATTGCTTACAAAAGACTGTGAATTTAAATGGGATCCTGATTGTCAATCAGCTTTTGAAACTTTGAAAACAAGAATATCTAAAGCACCTATCTTAAGAGGACCAAATTGGAAACTTCCTTTTCATATTTCTACAGATGCTTCAGATACAGCTCTTGGAGCTGTGTTGGGTCAAAAAGATTTAATTCCTTATGCCATTTATTACACCAGTAAAAATTTGACTCCCACAGAGTTGAATTATACTGTGACTGAAAAAGAATTCTTAGCCGTTGTTCATGCAATTAATAAGTTTAGACATTACATAACAGGCTATGAAACTTTTATTCATACTGACCATTCTGCAATTAGATATTTAATGAACAAACCTGTTACTAATGGCAGAGTGACAAGATGGCTTTTACTATTGCAAGAATTCAATATTACTGTGTTGGATAGACCAGGAAAACATAATACAGTAGCTGATTTCTTGTCTAGGATTCAGAATACTAAAGAAGATTCTCCCGTAGAAGATAAGTTTCCTGATGAATATTTGTTTGCAGTAACTATTAAGACCCCTTGGTATGCAGATATTGCTAACTATTTGGTTACAGGGAAACTACCTTCACATTTATTTCCAAGAGAAAACGAAAAATTATTCAGGAGAGTTCAAGATATTCATGGATTTCTAACGAATTGTTTAAAACAGGGCCAGATCTTGTGATCAGAAGATGTGTCAGGGAAGATGAAATGCCTGGTATTCTTAAGGCATGTCATGATGAACCATGCGGCGGACACTTTGCGGACAAAAGGACGGCCTATAAAATCCTTTCCTTGGGATATTATTGGCCTTCTCTCTTCAAAGATGCAAAACAATATGTCAAAAGATGTGATAGCTGCCAAAGAGTAGGGAAACCTACCCTTTCAAATGAAATGCCATTGCAAACACAGGTACTCATTGAACCCTTTGAAAAATGGGTTTTAGATTTCATTGGACCTATTAATCCACCATCCAAGAAAAAGAAGTATATATTGGTTTGTACTGATTATGTTACTAAATGGGTAGAAGCCAAAGCATTAGTATCTGCTACTGAAAATTCAGTTGTTCATTTTCTTTATGAGGATATTTTTACTCGCTTTGGTGTTCCAAGAGAAATTGTGACAGATCGGGGGAGCCAATTCACATCCAATTTGGTGGAGAAGTTGATGGAAGAATAAAAAATCAAGCACAGAAGATCTACTCCTTACCATCCACAAGCAAATGGTCAAGTGGAGTCCACAAACAAAGTTCTTGAAAGTATCATCACCAAAACTGCTCATCTACACAGAAGAGATTGGGCAGAAAGGCTTCCAGAAGCCTTGTGGGCCTACAAAACTACATGGAGGAATACAACAGGACATTCTCCCTATGAACTTGTTTATGGGAAAGAAGTCTTGCTCCCCATTGAGTTCCAAGTCAAGACCTTCAAGATAGCAATTCAGTTGGGGATGGACTTATCAGAAGCCCAAAAGCATAGAATGGAGCAGTTGAATGAGCTAGATGAGATCAGACAAGAAGCAATTATAAGAACTGATCTAGTTCAATATCAAAGAACTAAATGGCATGACAAATATATCAAAGAGAAGAAGTTTCAAGAAGGAGATTGGGCATTGTTATTTGACTCCAAGTTTAAAGATTTTCAAGGGAAATTTCAGACTCATTGGCTTGGGCCATATGAGATTGACAAGATCTTTAACAATGGAGCCGTAAGAATCAAGACCATTGATGAGTTTCAAACTCCTCTTATAGTGAATGGCCATAGATTGAAAGTTTATCATAAGCCACTCTCTAAAGAGGATTTTGTCAAGTTGTTTCAAGAAAGTTCTGCAATCAGGCTGGTACAGAAGAATTCTTCTTCTCCACCAGGCTAGCTTTTGTTTTTCAAGTTAAAAAAAAAAAAAAGAAAAAAAAAAGAAGAGAAAAAATGGTATAAGCCTGAAAACCAATCATTGATTGGCAGTCTTATACAGAAAATATGGGGTGAAAATCAGGGACACCTGACACTCTATATTTTCCAAAAAAAAATCTGTTTTTCATTTCATTTCATCTCACCACCCACTCCATTTCATTCCACTTCATTTCATTTCATTTCACTTCATTCCACTTCATTTCATCCATTCCATCAATAAAAATCTTTTTATGACCATTTCCACCTGGTCATTTGTCATTTGTTCATTTTTATTTCAGCCAAGTAATAGCTGTGTCAGTTTCCGCAGCTGACATCTGTTTCCGCAGCTGACTCCAGTTTCCGCAGCCAGAAGCAGATTCCGCAGCTACTACTACTCTGTTTTCAAAAAGAATGTACAGTTAGTTGTTATTTTCATAATTATGAAATAAAATGCAGAGGGGAGGATCAATGGAACATTCAAGACACCAATGGAGATCAATCAGTTGAAGACCAAGGGCAAAAGCAAGGATTCCAAAGGTATGAATAAAGTTTATTTCAAATAGTATCGAAAAACACATTTTTATATAATTTTAAACTATGAGCTCTACCCATAACACGCAATGATTATATTGACAGTCCCGTAACCTTTCACGATCTCTATGTTATCCTCTTGCATTTATTCACAAACGGTTTCATCATTGAAATTCCGACTCTCACTCATGTTCAAATATCCCACTGTAGATAATGATACGTATTTGAGTTGACAAAGGACTCTTACAAGCCGCATAACTTCATAATCATTGATTGAAACGTGTTTATATTTATTACACAGCCACCAAAATTCAAAACGCGGCCGAATGCATTATACTTTGTTAACCTCTTTGTCGTGTCTCTGTCGTGTTTACAAAACCTCACTCTACTCATTCTCACTCCCTGTTTCACTCCATTTCGTTCCTTTTGCTCACTCTCACTCCCGTATATCTACCCACAGTCTTACTCCATTCCGTTTATGGTGCTCATTTCCATTTTATGATAACATCCCCACAGTATTGTGCTCGATCCTGTGTATTCCATCATTCCATTTCCACTTAAACCCTCACAGAGGCAAGCCTGTGAAGCACAGAGAAGTAAAATGGGAAAATTATTAAGGGCAGAGCCGGAAGGACCGAAGTTTATAGAGGGATTTCCACAAGCAAAAGAGATTTTGAGGAAAGCTAAATGGCTGCGTTTTATTCAGAAATTCAGGGGTTACCACAGAGAAGTTACAAAAGCGTTTGCAAGATCATTTGATGGCTCGGAAGCAGAAGTGGGAGACCTCAAGTTTTTGGTCAATGAAGCATCAATAGCAACAGCCACGGAGCTTCTTCAGGAAGGAGAACGTTGGTTCAAAAATAAAAGTATCAGTGATGAGGCATGGAGAACAATCCTCCGAAATCAAGGTATGGATATCACTGTTTTCAAAAGAGGAATCCCTGTGCATGCAATAAAAGATGAATGGGCCACTTTATTACTCATTGTTCATAAATTTATTACATGTGAAGGCCGTTTTGGCTCTATGTACATGTATCATACTAGGCTATTGATGAATTTTCTTGAAAACCAAACTCTCAATCTTCCTTATTCCCTATTCAATAGCTTGAAGAAAATGGCTGTGACTGTGCAAAAACACCTAGGAGATGTAGAGCCTCATTTATATCACCATGGGCTTATAAAAATTCTGATTGAAAAGGAGCTAAAGGAAAGAAAAGATACATGGGAACAATTTCTAGTTAGAAACTTCTTTGAAGAACCTCAGGAAATTCCTGAAGGTAGTTCAATTAGAAGGAGTAGAAGAAAGAAAATGAATGTTGAAACCCAAGTTGCTCCTACACAGAAAATTCCCGCAGCTAGCACAGCAAAAAGAAGTAGAAGGAAAAGAACAATAGATGAAATCCAAAATACTTCTACTACTACTATGAAAAAAACTGATAGGGAAGAGAGATTGGTAAAAAGGAAGAAGAAGGAAATTAAAGCTAAGAAGCCAATAATACCAAAAGGGAAAGAAATTATTGAGGTTGTCCATAAAACTCCTTCTTCTGAAGAAGAAGATCACCAAATTCTATCTGAAAGATTAGTTTTTCTTCAAAAACAGTCATCTCTATCCAAGAAGGCAGAGACAGGAAAACAAGAACAAAAGAGTAGTGTACCACAACATGTGAGGAGAAGCAGCAGGCTTAAGGGAAAATTGAGAAAAACACAAATTAAAGGTCCTCATTTCATTGATTTGGGTGAGGAGACATCTGAACAGTCTCCAACTGACCATAGTCCATTTCAGTCAGTTAGTGAACCTGACTCCTTTCACTCCCAATCAGACAATGAGCATACTCCATCTAATTCTCAGCAAAATATTGATGAAAGTTCTCCTCAGCCAGATTTTGAACATAATTCTCCCTTGCAACACTTTGAGGACAGCCCAATGAAAAAGACACCGGAAGTAGACCCCAAACAGCAGGAGGTATATGACTATATAGAATCCTTGGAGAAGGCAGCCACAGGCCCAAGTACCTCTTCTATTCAGCCTCATACATTGCAGGATGATTTAGTTCAGTCATTAAAACAGGAAATTTTTGAGCTGGAGCTTTTGAATCGGCATATCAAAAATGAAAATGAAACACTCAAAGAGCAAGGCAAACTGGACAAGATCATCCATGACAATACTATGTTACATTTGGGTATTTGGAAAAAGAAGAATAAGAAGTTAAAAAGGAAATGCCAAAAATTGAGCAGAGCACTTGTGAATATCAAATTCAGGTGCTTAATGAAGAAACCCAGAATGATGTCAGTACCAAAGAAGAAGAGAAGGGGGTTAGATGTGCTGGCTGAAGTATCAAGGCACATGAATTGAACAAAGAGTATCAAAATTTTGGTTGCATGAGGACATGCAACACCTTCACAATGGGGGTATGTTGAGTCCCGAATTTGCCTCTTTTCCATACACTTTTCCATATCTTTTTCACTCACCTAAACCTCCAAAATTGTCAATATCATGTGCAAAAGGGTACCTAACATGGTTTTTAATTATGTTTTTGTGTTTTCTATTTGATCTATATTTTGTTCATACAGCTGCGGAAACTTGCCACTTTCCGCAGCTGCTGCAACTTTCCGCAGCTATTTTGTGGAATTATATGCTACAGGTGTCTACAAAGGAAATGAGCCACATGGGCAGGCTAAGAATGACGAGGACATGGTTCGTGTCCTATTGGTTCAAGTAAACTCGTCCAAAGAAGCCGCAGTCAAAGCCATCCACGTGGAAGTCAACTATGGAGTTTCATGTCGGCTGGACTCTGTGTCGTGGCAAATAAACATCCATACGGCCGTTTCTAAGCTTACGGAGGTTCAATCGACATCTGTGCAGAGTTCTGGAGTTGAATTGAAGCATCCACCTTCCGTAGATTCACTTTCCAACACGGCCATACTCCTATATCCGTGGCTGTAGTGGTCTACGTGCTCCCTGTCATCATGAACTTTAGGAAACAGTTACAGTTTGCTATTATATATAGAGCGTTTGCATACGCACGTAGAGTTAGTTGATCATTGTTAGTTGATAGTTGATGTGCGTACTCTGTTATGTTTGCTTTGTAGTGATTACGTTGCCTTGAGCCGTAATACTACCAGTCTGTAATGAACTGCTTTTTAATATGAGAAAACTCTGTTCTACAACTTAATTCGTGTTTGAGGATCGTTACCAAAGCTGTGTAGAGGGCCCCTGCTCAGCCAAGGTTCTGTGTATTAATGTATATATTTCTCATTTCATTTCTTTAAAAAGTCATTGTATCATAATCCATTACATGTTCATGTTTTGTAGTTGTTTCATTTCTGTTTATACATTTCCATAATTTCCATTGCATTCCTGTCTTTCATGTTTTTATGATTGTTAATCACTGATCAGTTTTCTTGTGCAGGTTTTAGGTAGACAGGCCGGGCATTTTCATAGTATTTTGGCTAATGATATGAAACTAACATTATTCTGCTGCTAGTTTTGCTTTTCATAGCTTTTGTTTAACTTTAGTTTTGCTTTGTACATTTCAGTTTTGCTTATCTGACTTAGTAGTTAAAATTAGATATATTAAGCTGCTCATAGCGTCTTCAGTTACCTCCGAAAGCCACAGCTGGACTGATGGTGAGGGGCTGCATTATGAAATGTGTAGTTTAGTATTAGTTTCTTTTCTGCAAAATTAGATATATTAAGCTACTCATAGCGTCTTCAGTTACCTCCGAAAGCCACAGCTGGACTGATGGTGAGGGGCTGCATTATGAAATGTGTAGTTTAGTATTAGTTTCTTTTTCTGCAAACTTAGATATATTAAATCATGTATGACATCTTCAGTTGCCTCCGAAAGCCACAGCTGGACTGATGGCGAGGGATTGAATCATGTGTGTATGGTTTAGTATTATTTTACTTTCTGCAAATTA